>CM025792.1:89849597-90449597 GCA_014635995.1 Sarcophaga peregrina | reverse complement strand
ATAAAATTTGACGAATCATTACTAAAATATGTAACACTGTTACGTTTTTAGCTTTTAAATATGTTTACAATATGAGCTCGTAGATTGTAAATAAAATAAAAATAAATTTGTGTTTAGTTTTAATTAAAATTCTTTATTGTTCGCATAATTCTGTATGCCGCTGTTTACAACTTGATGTAAACAACAACAATTTCTTTGTTTGTAATTCATCTTTGCATAAACAATAACAATTACTAGACAATTATTCGACAGATCTTTGTAAAAGAGATCTTCAAACCACGATTACTCTTTTCAAGCACACAGCGTCTTCACACAAGACTGACCTGAACTTTACTAACTTAGTCGCCTTCTTTGCCTTACCTTTTATATGGCAAAGTATACAGTCTGATGAATGTCTTTGAAGGCAAACGTTCATGACTTCGCCTTCTCAAAATCTCTATAATTGTAAACATCGTTGTTTGCATTTATTATTGTAGTAGTGTTGGTATATTTTTGTTTACTTGTTAACATTTTTTTATGGTGGTGTTTGTTGTTATATTAAGCAGTACAATAATTAGAAGACATATTTATATTATATGTGTACGGATGTTTTAAAAAGCTCTTTAAACCTAAATAAAAATTATTGCAATTAAATACCATTCAACTGGTCTTTATCGTTGTTTACACAACCTATACACTATCGGAGATGAGACCTTCTGTGAAAATAAGTAAAAAATAAACAGACTTGGCCCGTATTTCTTTTGTTGCGTTTTTTTGTTATCATATTTGCTGTCTTCATTGCTTCTTAAATGAAGTCAATATTAAACGGAAAATAATGAAGAGCCATCATTAACCCTGTTTTCTTAAATTAATTGGTATGAACAAAAGGAATTGTAAAAAATTAAAAGGATTCTCAAGAAAAAAGCCTCAAATTTCAAAGTAATTCGTTATTGCTTTTCCTTTTTATACGAAATATAATCAGTTTAATAGGATGTTGACATAATCATTAACGGCTTCTCTATTGTCCGTTTAAAGGCTACAAAAAAAGTTGAAAACGAAGGACAAAAAAAAAAAAAGATTGTAAATGAATAAAATTGATTGACTACATGGTACCCTAAGGGGAAATTATTATTATTTTTTTTTCATAAAACCACCACTCAGGGGATGGCGCCTACTCATGCAGTGCATTGTGCATAAATTTGTGTTGGAATTTATGTGAAATAGACTTTTTAAATATGGACTTAAACTGTACACCAAGGATTTTTTATCCCAACTTTTACCACTTAAGGAGAGTGCCCGAAAAAATATTTCGACAATATTTCGAAATTTTTTGTAACTTTTTTTGTGTTTAAATTTCAAAAACTGGCAATGAAACAATTTTAAAATATAAAATATCCGTAACTTATTAATGTATATTATGTAATGTACAGTTTCTTTTGACCCACACTGTGTGTAGAGTAATTCAAATATGATTATGGCAGTACATGAAAAGAAAAGTAATTCAGGCTTGTTTACTAAATTAGAGTTGCTTAGATTCCCTATTAAAAGTGTCACAAACATAACCTCAAAAGTAGTATTAAATTCTAGCCCATGTAGAGCACAGATCTCACTGAAGTAACATTAATTACAGTCCATTAAATCAGGCCCTTTTTAAGCGTACTTTTTTTATGAAAGGAAAATTTTTGCACTGGAAATAAAAATAATAATAATTGTTATCAACTTTTTTTCAAGGTCTTGTGTAAAATAATCCTTTTTTTTCGCGTAATTATTGTCAATTATAATGGAAGAGAGAATAGAATTTGTTGTTTCTACTTTTGCCTCGAATTAAGTATTGGTTAAGAGCTTTTAGTATGGCTACTGTTTTCAGTGATTTTAATTTAAGATTTTAAGATTTGAATTTTATCAATGACTACGAAATTTTAATTTATTTTATTGTTTCTGAATACAGACAAATAAATCAGTTTGTATATACAAAAAAGTTAACAAATTCATTAATGAAATAAATTTAATTTAATTTAATTTTATTAGCTAAGATGGTCAGATAGGCAATTAAGATTGTTTGTACTTTTTAATCGTTATAAAGTGCTTGACAAAACAATGGAAACTTTTTCAAAATTGGACTAAAAATTAAAAATATTCTTAAGAAATTCCCAAAACATTTGTGCTGTTTATTAATGAAAAACGATTTCAATGCTAAATATCAGCAAAAAATATCTATATATATATATATATATGTAATAAATATCGATTGAATAAATCAGAAGTTTCAAAAATTACCAAAAAAAATTTTGAGTTAAGGACTGTAAACACTCATCATTTTGGAGGAAGGATTCAACATAGATAGATAATATAGATTTTTTATATTTTATGCATATTAATGAACTGCATATTTCCAATATTTTTCTTTCCAATTTTTAATTTTGTTCGATTACACATACATACATAATTAGCCATTACAACCCTTCATTACGACCTAGCTTCTCACACCACTTACGTTGTGTGCGTTAATTTTATACATGAGTTGCGGGACCTACGGTTTAAAGTCGACTCCGAACGACAGATTTTTGAGAAGCTTTTCATGGCAATTTTTACTCTCTGAGTCTTTGCCAGAAATCTGCTGAGAGGAAGTCGCCGAAGAAATATTTTGCGTTTTGATGTCTGACCTGGGATTCGAACCCGGGCCTTTCGTCTAATAAGCCAACACACTACCCACTAGACCACGGGGTTGTTCGATTAGAACACATAAATAAATTTTTGAAAAACTTTTCATTGTTTTGCCAAGCACTGTATGTTTATGTAGTTCGGAATTATTTTAAACTCCTTACATTTAGTCTCGAAGGAAGTTTTTTGCATCAGATGAAGAGGAGAATTTTTTACGATTCCCTTACATTTTTTCTAAGAACTTAACTCTGTGCTCTCTCAATGCTATAAGCAAATCCCATTTTTTCTTATATTTTTTTTGATTTGTTTCACTGTCGTTAATTAAGATTTTAAAGTAGTAGCCGTAGTCTATTAGGTAGTTGCAGGTTTATTAGACGTGAGGCTTAAACCCCAGGCCAGACATCAAACCGAATATATAAAAAAATATATCTTCGCCAACTTCCTTTTAGCAGATTTCTTCCAAAAGCTCAGAGAGTAAATAAAATTGGTATGAAAATATTTCACAAAACTCCGCCATTCGGCATCGAATTTTAACTGCAAGTGTCGCTACTTATGTATTAAATTAGCGTACACAACATAAGTGGTGTGAGAAGCTAGGTTGTGATCCTGATTGTGATTTTTTACGATTCCCTTCTCTTTTTTCAAGCAGATAATGCTGTCTAAGAGAAAATTCTTCATCTTCCTATTTTTTTTTTATGGTTTGTTAATTAAGATCATCTGCCTTTACGTAGATACAATATTGCCCATTTGATCAGAAACTTGTATAAAGGTGAAAAACTACATACATACATAATTGGCCATTACAACCCTTCAGTCAGGATTACGACCTAGCTTCTCACACCACTTATGTTGTGTGCGTTAATTTTATACATGAGTGGCGGGACCTACAGTTTAAAGTCGACTCCGAACGACAGATTTTTGAGAAGCTTTTCATGGCAATTTTTACTCTCAGAGTCTTTGCCAGAAATCTGCTGAGAGGAAGTCGCCGAAGAAATATTTTTTCGTTTTGATGTCTGATCTGGGATTCGAACCCGGGCCTTTTGTCTAATAAGCCAACACACTACCCACAAGACCACGGCGAAACTATGCTGATTAAAAACATGGGAAAAATCAAACAGGTTCACCTTTTGAATTTCTTATGCCTGTTTTGTAGGCTGGTTTAATTTTTCGATCAGCAAAATCTTCAAGATACCGAGAGATATTGTTGTGATAAATATCATATCACTTATCTAATCTTTTTAGTTTACTAGTTTAAGGCATTACATCCTAGCGACGTTATTTCCTTTCACAGCTACGATGCTGATCTTTATCCCATGTTTTATGGATACATTCCTATTACTGTAGCTTATGAATCTGAAATTTTTCCATTTCCTAGTCGTGAATACTTTATTTTAATATAAAGCTATTAAGGCTCCCAGGTCAGACATCAAAACAAAAATTTGAAAAATAATTTTTCGGTGACTTCCTCTCAGCAGATTTCTGGCAAAAACTTTGAGAGTAAAAAATTGCCATGGAATGTTTCTCAAAAATTGTGTCGTTCGGAGTCGACTTTAAACTGTAGGTTCCGAGACTCATGTATAAAATTAACTCACACAACATAAGTGGTGTGAGAAGCTAGGTCGTAATCCTGACTGAAGGGTTGTAATGGCCAATTATGTATGTATAGTAGATATCACCCTGGAATTTGTCTTTTTCATAGCCGAGGATACTTTTTCTTACTAAATTTCTACAGTGACACCACTAAAGCTCGGATTTCTTACTAACTATTTCGTCTACGCTTTCATTCCCCTTGAAATTACGATATTTAGGAATACAAAAAGGAGTCGTTCCAGGTCAAAGACACAATTTGTTCAATTTACCAGCCTAAAGATAGTCGGCCCAAAACTGTAGCCCAACTGTAAACGCAAAAGCATATATCGACGCCTCTGTTCTAAAACATTCTAGGTTGAAAAAGTGTGTTTTGAGTTATGAGCTCTCAAGGTTTTCCCGCACCATAAGACTGTACGTGTATTCAAAGTAGATTTTTCCTTATAACTTCGGAATCGGCGCATCTTAACCAAATTTTGACAGAATTTAAGTTAGAGAACGTTGAATTTAAAAATGCAAGAACACTAAAAACTTTCTAAGTACACTTAGAACGTTATAGAATGGAGGCGTCGATATGCTTCCACCTTCATAACAGCAGATATCCGATAGAATCCAAAGCTAGAGGTTGTATAGGATTTTCAAATTACTTTCGACAGATCCAATATCACTATTTATTATGAGTTCATTTTTGTAAATTTTAATTAGGGTACGTCACACTGATTTCATTCCTTTTCTTATATGGAATTTACTATCAAAGACTAGTTTGAAAGCCTAGTGGCCGGAGGGAATATATAATTTGCCCAGAATAACCGCAAGAATCTAAAAGTGGCAATATGATCATACGGATTAGACCATATCCACCATACTTCAGTTTTGAAGGTCTTACTTTCGCTGCGTTACACTTCACTGTATCCAAAATTATGGATCGTAGGTACGCATTGTCGCCGTGGTGTATTATTAGACACAAGGCCCGGGTTCGAATCACAGGGCAGACATCAAAACGAAAAACATTTCTTCTGCGACTTCCTCTCAGCAGATTTCTGGCAAAGACTCTGAGAGTAAAAATTGCTATGAAAAGCTTTTCAAAAATCTGTCGTTCGGAGTCGACTTTAAAACTGTAGGTCCCGCCACTCATGTATAAAATTAACGCACACAACATAAGTGGTGTGAGAAGCTAGGTCGTAATCCTGACTGAAGGGTTGTAATGGCCAATTATGTATGTATGTAGGTACGCATTGTCTTAATTGAACCGATACTGCCCGATGTTTAAATTTTAACCAGTGGTATGATGATTGTGACTTTATCTGTCACTACCCTCCTTAATGTGCATTTAGAAAATTATCTCGACTCCATCCATGTACCACCTATGCTGTTACAGTTTTTGAAAATTGAATAAAATCCTTACAGAAGTGTTTAACACCACTTTCTCTTTTTTCATTTTCTTGTTTATTTTAATTTATTCTACAATCTGCCTTACTGCACTTTCTCTCTTCGCACATTTTCACCATATCGCATCACATCGCATCACACATTAATTGTTATCATAATGAGAGTAATTAAAATGACAAATTAACACATGTTTTCGTAAAGTTTTCTTTTGTTTTGTTTGTTAAAAAGTTTTACAAAAAAACTGCTGTGATGCGTTCATGATATGATTAACAAATGATTCAATGACTCTCAGTAGTTTGGATAATAAAGAATGAGTCTAGACAGGCAGTTACATGAAGGGTCGTATGTGAAGTGTAAAGGCAAAGGGGTTTTCTGTTAATTGTTTGGAAACTTGTATGGTAGACGATGCCACTTAGCAAAACTATTTAATTAAAGTTTAAATTTAAAGTAGGTTTAAGGAAATAAGATAAAATTGTTGTAATGTTTTACTTAACTATGTAGCTATTTAAGGACCTAGGATTAAGGTCTTAGCAAAAATCTTAACCTGTACCTATTGCCACAAGGCAATATCTTCCTTTCATGTAGCTGAACTGCAAGCAACAATGTTTCGCGATATCTATTGTTCCACTTCCCTGTTAAAATAATTCAAACGTGATAGTTCTCTGTGTGGAATTTTTTTGAAATTTACACTGCGCGCCAAAAGTTAGTAAACACCACTGAAATAATTCATTTTCTTAGAATAGAGAGAAAAAGTAAATGAGAATAGTTCAATAAATTTCCAAAAAAAACAACGTTTGTTTACATACATACATACATAATTGGTCATTAGAACCCTTCAGTCAGGATTATTGACCTAGTTTCTCACACAAAACGTTTATTTATTACTTAAAAAATGTTAAAACAAAAACAGAAAACAAATTTATTGTTGTGCTACAAGTATATTGTTTATAATAGAATATTTAAAATTATAGTAAGTGTTGACTCACTTATGGCGCTCAGTGTATATCTTGCTTGTATGTCGATCATATACAGTGAACATCAAAAGAAACTGTACATTTAGGATAAAATCTTAGAATCACCACACTCAACTGTTACCACTTAAGGAGAGTGCCCAAAAAAATTGGACAATATTTCGAAATATTTTGTATTTTTTTATTTGAATTTTAAAAACAGGCAATGAAACAATGAAAATAAAAATAACGGTAATTTATTAATGTATATTTTTTTTACTGTACAGTTTCTTTTGGTGCTCACTGTACTTCTAACTTTCGATTAACCAACGATTATACCTCATATGATGCGTTACAAATTCAGGATGGTTCCTATTACTGTTACTGTTGCGGTTGTGTAGAGGCACTAATGCACTACAATTGGACGATCTATTGTACTGCCATGTCCAATACTGTTGCTCGGACACATATCAGGATGCTGACTTCAAGCGTTGCCTTCTGGAATACGGAAATACTATAAAGATTCTAAATATGCAGTTTTGGGACTCAGTTTTATTAAAGAACCGACATACAAGGCTTAAGAGGATATCTATTCTCAATAAATGTTTTTCTCAGGCTAATCATAGATAATTTGGCATACAGGACTTGAAGGGATAACTATTTTGAGCAAATGTTCTTTTCATTCTGTTTCTAGATAATGTGTTTCCGTCTCTTTTAACTTGCAAAAGTTTAAAATGTCTTAGTCTTCCTCTGAGCCAAGGATAAAAGTCCTCTTTTTATTCCACAGTAAGATCCTGGCTCAGTTAGTTATGTGGATACACCCATTCCGGTAAACTTAACCGCCTTTTCATTGCACTGAATTGTACTGACTGGCCTAGGTTAGGTTAGAGGACGTGTACTTGTCAACTGTGACAAGTACATTACCCGGAGGTCGAATTGACCCATTATACAACGTCCTAACTTCTCACACCACTCGTGTTGTGTGCGTTAATTTTTATACATGAATGGCGGGACCTACAGTTTAAAGTCGACTCCGAACGGCAGATTTTTTGAGAAGCTTTTCATGGCAATTTTTACTTCCAGAGTTTTTGCCAGAAATCTGTTGATAGGAAGTCACCGAAGAAATATTTTTATATTTTCGTTTTGATGTCTGACTTGGGATTCGAACTCGGTCCTTTCGTCTAATAAACCAACCACTACCTACTAGACCAGGGCGTTTTCAACTGACTGACCTAGGTTTCTGAAAGGTTTGATTTTATTCACCTTGTCTATACTAATATTGATAAAGGTTTAACAGCCAGATTGTATTGCTACTTCCAATCCTGTATACTTTCTGCACGATTCGAATTGAACATATAAAGCGATGGCGTAAATACTCATGCGTAAACACTCATTGTACAACTACCTAACGTTGATCTATCTGGTTGCCACTGTATGGCCCTGGTGCATGTAGCTTTCTAATTATCTAAATGACTATCTAGTGCAGAGTATACAGGAGGAAGTTGAAAGCCATTCAGTTTATCTGGTGGCGATACTCCCTTACGAATCACGAGTTCAACCTATCTGCCATAGCCCTTGTTGTTTTAATTATTAAATCTAAGGAATTTAAATCCAATAGAGTCTCCAGAATTGTCTTACGAAAGTTGCTTATTATCTTGGATAACCAAAACGAAAAATATTTCTTCGGCGACTTCCTCTCAGCAGATTTCTGGCAAAGACTCTGAGAGTAAAAATTGCCATGAAAAGCTTCTCAAAAATCTGTCGTTCGGAGTCGACTTTAAACTGTAGGTCCCGCCACTCATGTATAAAATTAACGCACACAGCATAAGTGGTGTGAGAAGCTAGGTCGTAATCCTGACTGAAGGGTTGTAATGGCCAATGATGTATGATGTAACCTAACGCCTGCCAGTCTCTGTATTTTACCCTATTCCAAGATGGGATTTTTTTTGCTTTAATTTTGAATTTTTCCATGCCTGCTTTCCTTTCAGAAAATATTTAATTAAATTGATTTTTTTCTTTAAATTTTCTGAGAACCCCTTTAAAGCTTTCAAGGAATAAAATAAAAAAGTTTTCTTGTTTCTTTTCAATTTTCGACTTCTGTTTTCTACCACAGCAGGATGAGGTTAACAGCAATATTTTGTAATAACGTGCATAATAAAATACTTTGTCATCGTCATAATAATAAAAAATATGAATAAGAACAACAAAAAATAAAAAGAACTTTTATTTGCCACACATTTTGAAACTTTTTGTGGCAACAAAAAAATTTTTTTTATTTTCCTTTGAAATATTATCGACGCGTCGTTACGTTTTTAGTAGTAAAAGAGGTGAGTTTAGGGCAAAAAAAAATTTATAATAAAAAGGATTCCACAATTTTGAATATTTCCATTTGAATTAGTATGAAAATATTTTGTTGGCTTAACTTTTGCCATTATTTTGTTAATTATTTGAATGCGTTTTTATTCCTTTCAAATGATTTAATTCGTACAAATTTTTTTAATTCCTTTTAAGCGGAAAAGTTAGAAAACTTTTACAATCAGTTACATACATACACAATTAGTCATTATAATCCTTCAGTTAGGATTCAAACCAATCGCGTCTCACCACTTTTATTGTGTGTGTTATTTTTATCCATAAGTGGCGGAGCCTACAGTTTAAAGTCAACTTCGAATGACAGATTATTTAAAGAAAACTTTCATGGCATTTTTTATTCACTCTCTGAGTTTTTGCCAGAAATCTGCTGAGGGGAAATCGTCGAAGAGGTATTTTTGTTGAAGATGTCTGACCTGGAGTTTGAAACGTGGCCTCATAAGCTAACATACTACCTACTAGACTACGACGACTTCAATTGCAATCACTTGGAAAAATAAAATTATTCGTTTCAAAATTGAGAAATAATTTCATAGAATCAGGTGACTTGGTAGTCTAGTGGATAGTGTGCTAGACTATTAGCGTAGGTTCAATTCCCACCAAGAAATTAAAATTATTTGTTGCAAAATGGAGAAATAATTTCATAGAATTGGATGGCCTGGTAGGTAGTCTAGTGGATAGTGTGCTAGACTATTAGCGTAAGGGTTGTGGGTTCAATTCCCACCAAGAAATTAAAATTATTTGTTGCAAAATAGAGAAATAATTTCATAGAATTTGGTGCCCAGGTAGTGTAGTGAGTAGGGTGCTAGACTTTTAGTGTCGTGGGTTCAATTCCTACCAAAAAGTTAAAATTATTTGTTGTAAAATGGAGAAATAATTTCACAGAAGTTATTATGCTAGACTATGTATTAGCGTAAGGGTTGAGGGTTCAATTCTTGATATAGGCTCTGATATGTTACACTACACCGAGAATAAGGTCTCTGTTATGCAGCTCGTAATAACGGTATTACAATTTGTAATTTGTTTTTATAACCACGATATGGTTAAACCTTTATCTAAAGTATCGTTTTTATTATTTTTTTG
This sequence comes from Sarcophaga peregrina, assembly GCA_014635995.1. Classification (NCBI taxonomy): domain Eukaryota; kingdom Metazoa; phylum Arthropoda; class Insecta; order Diptera; family Sarcophagidae; genus Sarcophaga; species Sarcophaga peregrina. Next base: position 90,439,578 of record CM025792.1, on the reverse strand, counting down.
ATTTTTAATTTTTTTTCCAGTAACCATCTTGGGAACTACTTGGCGACTTTATAGTAGGTGTGTAAGCTTATTGGACGTATAGCCCGGGTTCATAGCTAGAAGCTAGGCCGTAATCCTGACTGATCGGTTGTAATGGCCAATTATGTATGTACTACCCAAGAATGATAAACTAAAAATTACGCCATCACGCACACAAAATTAAAACCTTCTGCACATGTTGAATCAATGACGTCAGACAAATTGTGTTCCTATTGGCTAATAATAATCTCAGTTATATTGCAGAGCTGCCAACTACTTTCAAGTAGTGCGAACATTTTTCAGAAGAAATGTTAAATTTCTCATATCAAAAAGTCTTGGAAACCTTAAAAATAGCCCAACGACATCATCTAACGGGAAATCATGCGCAAGGCGTAATCTTTAGTTTATCATTCTTGGCACTACCCACTATCACTTGGGAAAATATAAAATTGAGAAATAATTTCGGAGAATCACGTGTGGGTAGCATGCTATTAGACTATAATCGTAAGGGCCGTAAGTTCAATTCCCACCAAAAAATTAATATTTTTTTTTTGCAAAATGGAGAAATAATTTCATATAATTGGGTGAGTTGGTAGTCAAATGGGTATTATGCTAGACTATAAGCTGTTACTCAGCTCGTAAAAATTGTAAATATCTTGTGAAACTAACTTTACTCTATAACCGAGAAATGGATAAATTTTTATCTAAAGTTACGTTTTTATTTCTGTGATTATTATTAGTTTTTTCCAGTACCATTCTTGGGAACATATTGCTTCCACAAAGCAGTTTTACCTTGTTTCTGTTTCTTTAATACATTTTTGTTGCGCCATCTAAAAAGGTGACAGGTTTGCTGTAAAACGTGGTAAAATAATAGGGCTACCGTCTATCGTTGCTAAAAAAAACAATTCAATTAAAAATTTTGTAATGTACTGTATAGTTTTTTAAGCTTTTAGACTTGAAGCATATCTTATGCGTTATATACAGTGGACAGCAAAAATTTTAGTACGTCAATATATTTTGATAATTTCATGAATTTTAACCAACACAAAAATTAAAATTAAGGTTTTTATGTTTATTTTATTAATTTATTTCTTTTTTATTTTTTCTTAATAAAAAAATAGAAAAATAAGGAAAAGTTTCAGATGACTTTATAGGTAGCCCCAAGGAGAAGCCTGAGTAAATTTAAAATTCAAAGGCTTATTTTATGTTGCCGTAGTCCACATACTATATTTAAATACAAGCGTACATACGTATGTTGAACAGTTAAGGGCAAAATTATAGCAGATATTTTATAACTCAAAAGCGTTAAATGATTTCAATTTAAAATTCCATTTTTCCTGGTGGAACACTAAATGGTCGACAGTTTAGTGTTCAGAGATGAAGTTTAGAGAAGTCAGCATTAACATCCACTTAGACATCAGCCGCCTTGGTCTAGTAGGTAGTGTTTTGGCTTATTAGACGTATAGCCAGAGTTCGAGCCCCAGACCAGACATCAAAACAAAATATGCAAAAAGTATTTCTTCGACGATTTCCTCTGCAGCAGATTTCTGGCAAAAACTTTGAAGGTAAATAAAATTGCCATGAAAAGTTTCTCAAAAATCTAACGTTCGGAGTCGAATTTAAACGGTAGGTCTCGCCACTTATGTAAAAAATTTAATACACACAACATAAGTGGTGTGAGAAACTAGGTCAATATTCCTGACTGAAGAGTTGTAATGACTAATTATGTATGTATGTATGTATGTATTGTATGGATATATTATCCCTTTTGTTTAGTAGAATATCCCTTAAGGTCAATCACTCCATTCAAGCCATTTGGAATTGAATGTACAAGTTTTGTTTAGTCTTTTCTGGTGGCACCATAAGTAAGTTTTTCGATTGATTTTTGTTTGAACTTTAACGATTACGGAAACGTTCTATCAAATGATCTGCTAGATACTCTCTTCAAGTCATATCGGGATTTTGTGCAAGAGTATTAAGCATGTGGAGACTTTTTTTGTCCACTGTATATAAAATAAGGACTTAATTAACGCTGCTTACCAATCGTGCTGGCAAATTTCATTATTAATGATACACATGTAGGGTATGATCATAGTTGCCAGACTTGACGATTTATCGTCATTTTGATTTTGTGGTCCAAAAATATTAAAATGACGATGTGACGATTTATGTCCTGACTTTGACGATTTTTAGAAATTAAAAATTTACATCATATTCTTTACTTTAGTATATTAAAAGCTCCTTTAAGATTTGCCGTTATTACTGTTGCAAATTTAATTGATAATTTTTTTGTAGCTTATGTTCTTTTCGTCCCATAAAAACCAAAAAAATGACTACCTCTGTAAAGCTGGAGGTCCACACCACGCGTTTTCGCGTCAAAGCGTTGCATGCATTTCATACTTTCTTCGCATTCTACGCTTCAAGTTACATGCAACGCTTTTTACGCGCCAAAGTTTGTTTTGATCAGCTGTTAACAACATAAAAACATTTGATTGAAATTACTTGAACAAACAGTAAACGAATTTGGGTGCGTCCTTTGTTCTTGGAACGAGATGTGTCTGACTTTTTGCCGAAACTTTCCTAAAGTTAAAACAAACTAAAACAAGACAACTTGTCAAAATCAGCTGTTTTGTACGCGCGCCGCTTGTGATGCTTACAAATGTAGAAAGTAGATCTACTTTTCGCGTTCTATGCGTCAAGGCATCCTACGCTTTTGTGCGTGTAACTTGCACTAAATAAATACATTAATTCTACTTTTTTGACAGCCGCGTATAATGCGAAAACGCGTAGAACGCGTGGTGTGGACCTCCAGCTTAAAAAGGGAGTTCCACATACGAATAGTCCGACTAAAGAACAAATTTTGTCTGTAATTCAGTATGCGATGCACTGACCAACCGACTACATACGTACATATGTATGTGCTCACCGAGAAAGGCGAGTGTTACGTAGAAGTACATAATTCTCGGGAACAAGTCCCTTATTTTGCTTGTGCAAAATCCGTTATAATAGCGATAGAATAATGAAACACTAACACATATTGCAGCGATGTTCCAATGAATCAATGGTGTTCGATATGTTACCGTTATCAACGGACAATTTCAGCCTCTCTTATACGCGTTCAAGAAGTCTCAAAATAGATGTTAAGGTACCGGCCTATACATGATCAGATGAAGTGAAGTATTTCTTGCACTTTCTTAAGAAGCTAAGGCGCTGAAAATTGTGCCGGTTCTAGCTAACATCACATTGAATTTTCATGCCGATTTTGTGACGATTATTTTTACGATTTCCATGAACGTCTTTGACGATTTTGACGATTTTTTTTTCTAATATTTGACGATTTGATGCTTTTTTTAATCTGGCAGCTGTGGGTATCATGCATATTCTCCTTTTAATTTGAATACTCAATTTGAACACTTTAATTTGTTAAATTAAAACTCAAGTGCTTCCACTCCACGCACTACGCTATCCATGTCTGAAGTGTTACTGACCAGGGTTAAGGGTTTTATCTAAAGTTTCGTTTTAATTACTTTGATTATTATTGGTTTTTTTTCAGTACCCCACTTGGAAGCATATGGCTTCCACAAAACTTTTCTGTTGTGCCAGCTAAGCAGGTGATTGGTTTACTGCGTGTTCTTGGATAATAGGGCTGCCATCTATCGTTGCCAAGAAACAATTCAACTAAAAATTTTGTAACGTATTGTACAGTTTTTTTGTAACCTTTTTGGCTTGAAGTATACATGTCTTATGCGTTAATTAACGCCGCTTTCCAACTCTGCTTTAAAATTTCAAGCATTTCCAAACCCATTAATTATGAATGAAACGGAAACCTTTACAGGAGAAAACATTTATTTATCAACACAAATGCACAGATAAAGACGAGAAAAGGATTTTCATCCACAACTTAAGTATGTTAACAAAATAACAACAAAAAAAAGAACATGTAAACTAATAAACTACATATCGTTGGTCTCATGTAGAAAGGCCCTAACTTGCTTATTTTTTTTTATTAAATTTTTGTAAGATGGAGTATGTACTTATGTTAAATGTACTGGAATTACAAAAAAAAAAATCAACTTTGAAAAAAGTGTAAGTTAGGGCCTTTCTACATGGGACCGCCAATGTACATTATACGTAAAAGTGTGTAAGTGTGCGTGTGTTTGTGTAAATATGAAGGCGAAAAAAAAAATTAATTAAATTCGTATAACAGTGTAGTGTAACTGGCTGAAGTAATAACATTAATTAAATATTTAATTAAATTAATAACACAATGTATTGGATGAATTATTAAAATGCGGTGGGGGAAACAGTGTAACAAAGTTTAAAAACGTCGCTTAATGGCACGATAATGATAGCCATCCTCTTCTAATGTGGCTGATTCACCATTCTCGGGACCCTCCACCTCTACATCACCTTCTTCAAGGGGCAGCATATTTTCGGGTATGGGAAGTATACCGGGTGCTAATTCAGGTATTTCATTGGGCACTTTATAATGATAGCCATCTTCTTTAAGCTCTGCAGTGTCTTCATGGTGTTCTGTTTCGGCTTCTGAAGCTTCGCCATACTGTTCTGGTTCTGGATATTCTGAAGCTTTAGCTAAAGGCTCTGCTGCAACTTCAGAGTAATCTTCTCCGCCATTTTGGTCGGGTGGTAAATATCCATTGGATGGCGTAGGAGGTTCAGTGATTTCCTCAGCCTCTCTGACTTCTGGCACGGGCGGCAAGTATTCATTGTTAGGTGGTTGAGCTTCCGGGGCAATTTCTTGTTCTGGCGGTAAATATTCATTATTGGGCTGTACGGGCTCAGCTTGTTTTTCAATTAACGGAGGCAAATATTCTCTTGTGGGTTGAGCATCTTCTTGAGGCGGCAAATAACTGTTGTCTGGTGTTATGTGATTTCCATTCACAGGGGTGACATCACGTCGCAAACGTTGTGTTGGCATAAAAATTGAAGCATTTGCCAATGCAATGGTAGACAATAAAATTAAAAAGAGTTTCTAGAAACAGAAAAATACGAAATTATTATTTGTAAATAAACAAAAAGAAGATAAAAAAAAAATAAAATAAAATAAATTAAAAATATTCATCCGTTACCTTACCATTTTGTCTTGTATATGGCGGCGGCTGGTGTTGTGATCACTTCGTCATCAACTTCTTAACTGTTAAATCACTGCTCAGATAATGTTGATTTCCAATTGTTAAGATTTTCTATTTATATAAAAACTTAACACAATTCATTAAATTGCGTTCATGGCAGTCTCAAACAAACCATAAATATTACAACAAATATAAATAAATAAAAAAAAATAAAAAGAAGAAGAAGATGATAAAAAAAACAACAACAAAAAAAATCAATAATTTTTTTTTATACAATAATTATGAATAGAAATAATGATGAATAGTCTGCCTGCCTCATCCAAACATTCGAAATCAAAAACCACATTCAATCGTTTAATGTTTTAAGCAAGCGCCAGTTGTATCAGACTTGTTGTCTCAAACGTCCATTGGCTTGCAATCGAACATATGCCAACAACACAATATGAAATAAAGAATTGCCAGAAAGACGGACGGACGTATGTTAAAAGTAAAAAGTTGAATCACTTGTTAATAGCTGCTAAGAGCCAGACAACAAAATTCTTAACCCTGGTCAGTAACACTTCAGATATGGATGGTGTAGTGCGTAGATGCGTGGAGTGGAAGTACTTGAGTTTTAATTTAACAAATTAAAGTGTTCAAATTGTGTATTCAAATTAAAAGGAGAATATGCATGATACCCACAGCTGCCAGATTAAAAAAAGCATCAAATCGTCAAATATTAGAAAAAAAATCGTCAAAATCGTCAAAGACGTTCATGGAAATCGTAAAAATAATCGTCACAAAATCGGCATGAAAATTCAATGTAATGTTAGCTAGAACCGGCACAATTTTCAGCGCCTTAGCTTCTTAAGAAAGTGCAAGAAATACTTCACTTCATCTGATCATGTATAGGCCGATACCTTAACGTCTATTTTGTGGCTTCTTGACCGCGTATAAGAGAGGGTGAAATTGTCCGTTGATGACGGTAGGGTATCGAACACCATTGATTCATTGGAACATCGCTGCAATATGCGTTTGTGTTTCATTGTTCTATCGCTATTATAACGGATTTTGCATGAGCGAAATAAGGGACTCGTTCCCGCGATTTATGTACTTTTACGTAACACTCGCCTTTCTCGGTGAGCACATACATATGTACGTATGTAGTCGGTTGGTCGTAACAATCGCCTTTCTCGGTGAACACATACATACGTACATACGGATGTAGTCGGTTGGTCAGTGCATTGCATACTGAATTACAGACAAAATTTGTTCATTAATCGGACTATTCGTATGTGGAACTCCCTTTTTAAACTGGCGGTCCAAACCACGCGTTCTACGCGTTTTCGCATTATACGCGGCTGTCAAAAAAGTAGAATTAATGTATTTATTTAGTGCAAGTTACACGCACAAAAGCGTAGGATGCCTTGACGCATAGAACGCGAAAAGTAGATCTACTTTCTACTTTTGTAAGCATCACAAGCGGCGCGCGTACAAAACAGCTGATTTTGACAAGTTGTCTTGTTTTAGTTTGTTTTAACTTTAGGAAAGTTTCGGCAAAAAGTCAGACACATCTCGTTCCAAGTGCAAAGGATGCACCCAAAATCGTCTACTGTTCTTTTGGAGCTTATTGTGCACACTTGTGGCACAAAATATTATATTCACAAACTCAATTTCTTCTATAAATTCTTTAAAATTTTTAATTTCATTTGCCATTTTTGTACGAAATGTTTATTCAAGTAATTTCAATCAAATGTTTTTATGTTGTTAACAGCTGATCAAAACAAAATTTTGGCGCGTAAAAAGCGTTGCATATAACTTGAAGCGTAGAATGCGAAGAAAGTATGAAATGCGTGCAACGCTTTGACGCGAAAATGCGTGGTGTGGACCTCCAGCTTTACAAAGGTAGTAATTTTTTTGGATTTATGGGATTAAAAGGACATAAGATACAGAAAAATCATCACTTAAATTTGCAACAGTAATAACCGCAAAGTAAATCCAAATCTTAAAGGAGCTTTTAATATACTAAAGTAAAGAATATGATGTAAATTTTTAACTTCTAAAAATCGTCAAAGTCAGGACATAAATCGTCTTATCGTCAATACGATATTTTTGGTCTACAAAATCGTCAAAATGGCAATAAATCGTCAAGTCTGGCAGCTATGTATCATTAATAATGAAATTTTACAGCAGGATTGGAAAGCAGCGTTAATTAAGTCCTTATTTTATATACAATGGACAGAAAAAGCTTCCACAGGCTTAATACTCCTGCACAAAGTCCCGATATGACTTGAAGAGAGTATCTAGCAGATCATCTGAAAGAATCGTTAAACCTCAAACAAAAGTCAATCGAAAAAATTGCTTATGGTGCCAACAGAAAACACTAAACAAAACTTGTACCTTCAATTTCAAATGGCTTAAATGGAGTGCTTGACCCTAAGTGACATCCTACTAAACAAGGGATAACATTTCCATACAATACATACTTAAATGGTCATTACAGCCCTTCAGTCAGGATTATTGACCTAGTTTCTCACACCACTTATGTTGTGTATCTTAAATTTATACATGAGTGGCGGGACCTACAGTTTATAGTCGACTCCGAACGACAGATTTTTGAGAAACTTTTCATGGAAATTTTTATTTACTTTCTCAGAGTTTTTACAGGAAATCTGCTGAGAGGAAATCGTCGAAGAAATACTTTTTGTATTTAGTTTTGATGTCTGGCTTAGGACTCGAACCCTGGCTTTACGTATAATAAACCAACACACTACCTACTAGACTACAGCGACATATAATGTCTTTGAATTTTAAATTTACTCAGGCTTCTCCTTGGGGCTACCTATGAAGTCATCTGAATCTTTTCCTTATTTTTCTTTTGTTTTATGAAAAACAATAAAATTTTTTTTGTTTTATAATAAAACTGAAATAAATTAATAAAATAAACATAAAAACTTTACTTTTATCTAAATTGTTGGTTAAAATTCATGAAATTATCAAAATATATTGACGTACTAAGAATTTTTGCTGTCCACTGTATATAACGCATAAGATATGCTTCAAGCCTAAAAGCTTAGAAAAACTATACAGTACGTTACAAAATTTTTGGTTTAATTTAATTCTTAGCAACGATAGACGGCAGCCCTATTATCTTAGCACGTTTTACAACCAACCAATCACCGGTTTAGCTGACGCAACAAAAATTTTTTAAAGAAACGGAAACAAGGCAGAAATGCTTTGTGCAAGCGATATGTTCCCAAGAGGGGTACTGAAAAAAAAAAACAATAATAATCAAAGATCGAATATAGTGTGGCGTAATACCCACTGGATTACCAGACCATCTAATTATATGAAAATATTTCTCCATTTTGCGATAAATAATTTTAATTTAATTTAATTTGAATCTACGGCCCTCGCGCTAGTAGTCTAATAGCAAGCTACCCATACATGATTCTATGAAATTATTTCTCAATTTTTAAACAAATAATTTTATTTTCCCAACTGATTGAAATTGAAGTGATTTAGCAGTCCTAGTATGTAGTATATACATACATCCACAATTGGCCATTACAACCCATCAGTCAGAATTATGGCCTAACTTCCAGCTACAATACCGTGCTTTACGTCGAATAAACCAACACACCTTCTAGGTAGTAGTTTTCTGGAAGAAAATCGGCGAAGCATTATTTTTTCACATTTCATTTTGATCGAGATATCTGCCCTTCAGTTTGAACCCTGGTCTCACGTCTAATAAGCCAACACACTACCTATTACACTATTGTGTGTTGTCCTATTAGACATGAGACAAGGGTTCAAACTAAAGATAAACATCTTGATTGAAATGAAGTGTGAAAAATACTTCCTACTGAGAGGTTTGTGGCAAAAACATCATCAATATGAAAGTACCGTATGACCAACTAAAATCGAGTTTTATAAACACAAGAATGAGATAACTTATGGTAGAATTAACCTTGCGCTAACGGAACATAACGGAACGTACGTACGTTTCTAATATGTAAAAGGCAATGAGAATGATTATCTAAACGTAATGAAATTTCATATTTCAATATTATCGTATGTTTTTTTCGCTTAAAGACTGTTAAATATTTAAATCAGGCAAACAATACGAGTAGTAACTAATGAAAGAACTTAACGAATATATTATATTTGCTGTTATAAGAAAATAAAATTGCAAATAAATATTAACCACCAATAATCAGTTATTACTTGGCATACATATTTTTTTTTTTTTTAGATTCGTTTTGTAAACTCTTTGACGTTTCAAGAGAAATTAACACTGTGCTAATAATGTATAAATTATTCAACGGTTTCTATATTGTTTAAAGTTTTGAAATAATTTATACAAATTAAACAAAAACCAATAAACATTTTAACACTTTAATTTTGTAATAATTAAAAAAAAATTTTATGGAAAATAAAAATTTTCAAAATAAATCATTCGGTTTTGAGGCTGATTTTAATATCTTATAGCAAACTGCCTTGTCAGACTGATGGTTTTAAAACTATTAAATGTATAACCTTGTATAAGTGCAAAGACATTACTTTTAGCTTACTGCAGGGTAAAGGATTGCTAGTTCCTTAACATTGTAGCCACTTGAATGAGGTGCCACTACTTAGTTAAGACACTTAGATATCATGTTTTTTGTCTTTCTTTTACTTACTTAGTTTAACTTACTGCAGGGTGAAGGATTGCTAGTTCCTTAAGATTATAGCCACTTGAATGAGGTGCCACCACTTAGTCAAGACACTTACAAATCGCGTTTTTTGTCACTCTTTTACTTACTTAGTTTAGCTTATTGTAGGGTGCAGGATTGCTAGTTCCTTAATATTGCAGCCACTTGAATGATGTGCCACTAGTTAGTCGAGACACTTAGAAATCCTGTCCTTTTGTCTCTCTTTTACTTACTTAGCTTAGCGTACTGTAGGGTGCAAGATTGCTAGTTCCTTAACATTGTAGCCACTTGAATGAGGTGCCACCACTTAGTTAAGACACTTAGAAATCTTGTTTTTTTGTCTCTCTCTTACTTACTTAGCTTAGCTTACTGTAGGGTACAGGATTGCTAGTTCCTTAACATTGTATATTTTAATATGTGACAGCTGACTGCCTTGTCAGACCGATGGTTTTAAAACTATTAAATGGATAACCCTGTATAAGTGCAAAGACATTACTTTTAGCTTACTGTAGAGTATAGGATTGCTAGTTCCTTAACATTGCAGCCACTTGAATGAGGTGCCACCACTTAGTCAAGACACTTAGAAATCGTGTCTTTTTGTCTCTCTCTTACTTACTTAGCTTAGCTTACTGTAGAGTAAAGAATTGTTAGTTCCTTAACATTGTAGCCACTTGAATGAGGTGCCACCACTTAGTCAAGACACTTAAAAATCATGTTTTTTTGTCTCTCTCTTCATAAAGAATTTTTTTTTTTTAATTTAAAATGTTTAAATATTGAAACACTCTCAAGTGTTAATGTTTTTTCTGCTTATAATATAAAAGTTTAAATATTTATTCTTTTAATTTAAATATGAATCAAAAAATATGAATTAAAAGGTGAATTGTGTTTTTGGCAAACAGCAGCACAATACAATATTTTTAATTCTTTTAAAATCAGTTCCTTCTTCTTATTGTTTGGAAAAAAAAAAGAAAAAGATAATAAAAATGAATTAAAAATAAATAAATAAAGTGATGAAAATATAATTCAGTTGTTTGTTTTTGTTTGTCATAGCTTTTAATAAAAAAAAAAAACATTTTTTTTTATGAAAATAATCAAAATAAGAAGAATTCAATGTCATGGCATTTTTGATTGCAAAGCTTTAAATACCATAAGTACAGTGGGCGTCAAAAGAAACTGTCCATTAGAAAAGGAAATATACTTTTATAAATTACCGTTATTTTTATTTCAAAATTGTTTCCTTAACAGTTTTTAATATTGAAACAAAAAAATAAATTAAAAAAAATTTCGAAATATTTTCAAAATTTTTTCGAGCACTCTCCTTAAACGGTAAAAGTAGAATTTGGTAATTATTAGAATTTCATCCTTTTAGTAGACAGTTTCTTTTGACTCTCACTGTATGTATATACGAATATATTGTCTTTCCTTATAGCAAGTGACGTTGATGGTGATGAAGAGAGCGATGATGAGTTTTAAATTTTTTTTAAAGCATTGTTGGCCCTGTTAAAAGCTGAAGTCAATATATGTATACACATAATGTTTTTATAATTTTTTTTATTGTCTGCAACTCCATTAATAAAAAAAAAAAAAACAACCAATAAGTTGAATAACCGTTTTGTTAATTATTAGTTTTAATATTTATTTTTCGTTCATCATCATGTAATTTTCATTTTTTTTTACAATTTTATTCATCATGTTTCTGTTACAATTTTGAATGTTGTTCATTACTCGTTAATTAACGTAATGAAATTGTTTGTAATTATAATTAACAAAAAAATAAAACAAAAAACTGTTATTCATCACTTATATTGGATAAGTGGTAAAGGTTTTTTCTTTTCAAAATAATCAAATCACTTGACCTTTACTTTGGTTTCAGTCGTCAAGTGGTGACTAGTCAATTCATTCATATTTTTGTGTATTGAAAAGAATGTTTTGAAATTTAATTGGTGGTTAACAAAAGAATTGAATAAAAACATATTTTTATAATTCAGAGCGGCTTATATTGTTATTGTATATAAATAAAGTTAGGTTGTCAAGTCCAACATCATTCTACTCTACTTCGATTTATTCGAAGAAGTTGTGAATGGAAGCTTCATTTGCGTTCTTATAATAAATAAATAAGGAAAATAACTCCTGGACTTACCTACATACAGACATAATTGCTCATTACAACCCTCCAGTCAGAATTACGACCTAGCTTCCCACACCACTTATGTTGTGTGTGTTAATTTTATACAAGAGTGGCGTGACCTACGTTTTAAAGTCGACTCCGAACATCAGATTTTTTAAGAAACTTTTCATGTCCATTTTATTTACTCTACTATCAGAGGTTATTGCCAGAAATCTGCTGAGAGAAAGTCGCCGAAGAAATATTTCTTATCGTATTTCGTTTTGTTGGAGATGTCTGACCTGGTGTTTGAATCGTGGCCTTACGTCTAATAAGCCAAAACACTACCTACTAGATTACGACGAATTCAAATTCCTTTCAATTTCATCTGAATTCGAATTTTAAGGCAGGAATGGCCAGTTATAGTGTAATTTTTAAATAATTTTTTTCCAGTCACTGAGGTAAAAAAAATCTTAAAGAAATCACTTTAAAAACAAAAGTTGATTTTTCGTTTGGAGGCAAACAAAATTATTCCATTTTACCAAAAATATTAATACAATGTGGACGTATTTACGTGCTCTTATGCAAGAAATTCACCCCTGACTGTTATGTCGACTGAATGCAGAACTTTAAAATGATTAAATCTTCAAACCACATCCAAGCTGCAGAGAACACGTAAAGAGCCCATGCATCATGGTACACCAATTGGCGGAAAAACGATCTCTCTATTGCAATTTTTGTTTACTGATTTACTGGTTAAGGTATAGTAAGTGGCGTAGTAAAGCGACCACCATCGAACTGGAATTATCATTAAATCATGCCAGTTATAGATGAAGTAAATGGCCATTTTAGGGACTTATGTCAATACAATACAAAATTATACCACACGTATGAAAGGTCACTGAATGACTCTACTATAGTAAACATTACAACAAGATCGAGGTATATGATTTCACCACTATTTACCAACACCGTGCTGCACAGGGCTGAAGTCGCCATAGTCTAGGGTAGTGTTATTAGACGGAAAGACCCGGAATCCCCATAACCCGGAATCCCCATAACAAATAGTTGCCTAGACGACAATGTTTGGGAAATATGCATTGAAATTTAGTAAGAGTACTATACTTGAAGGCTTATTAGACGAAAGGCCCGGGTTCGTATCCCAGGTCAGACATCAAAACGAAAAATATTTCTTTGGTGACTTCCTCTCAGCAGATTTCTGGCAAAGACTCTGAGAGTAAAAATTGCCATGAAAAGCTCTCAAAAATCTGTCGTTCGGAGTCGACTTTAAACTGTAGGTCCTGCCACTCATGTATAAAATTAACGCTCACAACATAAGTGGTGTGAGAAGCTAGGTCGTAATCCAGACTGAAGGGTTGTAATGGCCAATTATGTATGTATGTATGTATTAGACGTAAAGGCCCGAGTTCAAATCCCAGGTTAGACATCAAGAAAACTTCTTAAAACGCTTCTCAAAAATCTGTCATTCGTAGTCGACATTAAGTTGTAGTTCCCACCACTTATTCATAAAATTAACGCACACAACATAAGTGGTGCGAGAAGCGAGGTCGTAATCTTAACTGAAGGGTTGTAATGACCAATTATGTACGTATGATAGAAAGATCTACGATAATAATGTGTGAAAAACGCTGGCCAAGGCTTTCGTGGTATAGCTTTATCTGTTGAGAACCATTTGTTAAAAATATTCTTTGACATGTTTGCCGAGTTGGATCAAACACATCAGTAGCAATAGATGTAAGACATCAAAGTAAAGGCTTTTTGTAAAACGATTGATAACCTTTCAAAATTTACGAATAATAATGTATTTAGCCGCCGTAGTCTAGGTGGTAGTGTGTTGGCTTATTTAACATAAGGCCTCGGTTCAAAACCCAGTCAGACATCTCCAAAAAAAAAACAATTCTTAAAGGAATATTCCTTCGGCAACTTGGTCCCAGAAGATTTCCGGCAAAAACTTTGAAAGTAAATAAAAATTGCCATTAAAACTTTCTCAAAAAATTTGTCATTCGGAGTTGACTTTTAACTATAGGTCCCGCCACTCACGTATAAAATTAACACACACAACATCAGTGGTGAGAGAAGGTAGATCGTAATCTTGACTAAAGTGTTGTAATCACCAATTATGTATGCAATCTAGTGTTACGTTAACGTTATACCCGTTATAGTGCTATAGACCAATACATACATACATAATTGGCCATTACAACCCTTCAGTCAGGATTACGACCTAGCTTCTCACACTACTTATGTTGTGTGCGTTAATTTTATACATGAGTGGCGGGACCTACAGTTTAAAGTCGACTCCGAACGACAGATTCTTGAAAAGCTTTTCATGGCAAATTTTACTCTCAGAGTCTTTGCCAGAATTCTGCTGAGAGGAAGTCGCCGATGAAATATTTTTCGTTTTGATGTCTGACCTGGGATTCGAACCCGGGCCTTTTGTCGTATAAGCGTGAAAAAACAATTCATTTGTTTGTACTTGACACACTAAAAAGTGTAGAAATCAACCCAAAATAGATCTTCAAGCTAAGATTGAATTTCCACATCAATTTGAATCCTGGAATTATGATGCATTTGAAATGTACTCGAAGAACGTAAAAATATTACCTCCAATAGGAAAAGCGAATACAAAAATGGATGAACATTAAAATCCGCAACGAAATTACAATGATTAATTGGATCCCTATGGGTCATGCCTCGATAGGATCTCAGCGCTATATATTCAAATTGGTTATTGATTGGAATCCTCTAGACAGCAAAAACTTAGAATACAGAAAACTTGGCTACACTTGGAGAATACTATTGAAAGTGAAGATTGCGAAATCGTAAGGATTACGGACGGAAAAGTAAGTCTCTGGCTTCCCATATGAGTAATAGAAGAGTCAATGCTGTAGACTGGCTTAGAAGAATCGTGTAAAGTAATTGCCAGTGCTATAATAACTCATTGGATTATTAAGGCGATGGAATTAAGTGATGAAATTAAATGTTGAAATTAACAGGAAGTGTAGTTTCACCAGTTCACACAGCCTTTATTACATACATACACAATTAGCCATTAAAATCTTTTAGTCAGGATAACACCCCAGCTTCTTATATCACTTGTGCTGTGCATATCAATTCTATACATTAGTGGCGGGACCTTTAGTTTAAAGTCGAATCCAAATATCATATTTTTGAGAAACTTTGGCTAAAATCTGGTAACTAAAGTTCGAATGATTCTTTCGCCAAGCTAAATCACTATTTTTCTAATTCCACCATTTCAAATCCATTCAATGATTTTCTATTTGTTATTTGCCGTGGTCTAGTAGGTAGTGTGTTGACTTATTAGACGTAAAGCCAGGGTTCGAGTCCCAGGCCAGACATCAAAATAAAACTACAAAAAGTATTTTATCGGCGATTTCCTCTCAACAGATTTCTGGCAAAGACTCTGAGAGTAAATAAAATTGCCATGAAAAGTTTTTCAAAAATTTGTCGTTCGGAGTCGACTTTAAACTGTAGGTCCCGCCACTTATGTATAAAATTATCACACACAACATAAGTAGTGTGAGAAACTAGGTTTAATAATCGTGACCGAATTGTTGTAATGACCAATTAGGTATGTATGTATGTCATATAAAAAATAATTTCATTTTAAAGATTTACTAACAATGGAGAGACATACAGTGAGCGTGAAAAGAAACTGTATTAATTAATAAATTTAATAAATTAATAATTTAATAAAAAATTATCGTTATTTTTATTTTAAAATTGTTTCATTAACAGTTTTTAAAATTAAAGCCAACAAAAGAAAAATTTCAAAAAATTTCGAAATACACTAGAGCCCCGGCTTGCGTCGTTAATGGGGACCGGAGAAACGCGACGCAAATCGAAACGATGCAAATCGAATCACTTTTTTTCTATATAAATGCACTAAAATTTAATTTATTGGGGAAAATATTCAAAACACAGAAAAAAATTTTGTATTTTTGATAAAAGCGAGTATGAATACATTTTTATTTATTTCATTTACTTCAGCAAATGTTTATATTTAATTATTATAAAGAGATAACAATACAATAAATTAAAAGAAAACATACAAATTTTATTCATTTACATATTCAAAAAAGTAGGTGCATTAAAACTTCTAATTTATTTAGCTTACATTGAACTCTCTTCAGATGATATTGTTTCACTGTTTTTTTAACAAAACTGTCCAAAGTTTGTTGAATTTTTAAAGATTGTTTGTTGAGATATTTTTTTGTAACAACCAATGGTTTGTCAACGGATGTTGCTACGCCCATCAGGATCGTTTTCAGAAAATATATCCATTGCATGGGAAATTAATTGCAAAGCTTTGGAAATATTGGCGACTGTTAATTTTTTTTCATCTAATGTATCATCTCCTGTTATGACATCTTTTTCTGAAACACGCTGAATATCAATGGCTAATAAATTTTCATTATCAAGCTCCTCGGCGCAACTCGAACCGACGCAACTTGAAATTGCAACGACGCAAATCGAATTTTTCCCAGTTTTAAAAAAGTGACGCAAATCGAAACGACGCAAGTCGGGGCTCTAGTGTATTGTAACATTTTTTCGGATACTCTCCTTAAGAGGGAATAGTTGAGTTTTTTGATTTTTAGAATTTTATCTGCAGTATATAGTTTCTTTAGATAGACAGGGTATCGAAGCTAAAAGATAACTTTAAACTTACTTGCAGTATTTGTAGACCTTTTTCCCTCTAGCAAAGCCAATTATTAAAATTACATGATTTTAATTATCAATAACAATTTTATATAATATTTTTCATATTTTCCTACCTGCATACTTTATGTACGTAATTCATAAAAGATTAATTCGTCATCCCCCCCCCTCCAACCAGTTATAAATTTAATATTAATTGTAGGATTATAAGGGTACACAGCTGTAAAACAAATAGAGAAAATAATCAGAAAAATGGTACAAACTGAAAAGGTGACCACTTGATTATTTCAATTTAAATGATAAGCCAAATATGTGTAGAAAAACACACACACACAGCAGCAGCAGCAGCTTATAAAAAAAGGGGCCACACACACATTGTTATGTTAAATGTTGGCACAAATACTTGGATTTATAAACAATAAAAGCTATTAGAAGGATAAACAGTAAATATCCACAATACAACTGTGGGTACACCACATTGTGTTAACAGTGTTGCTAAAACAATAATAACAACAACAACAACAAAAGAATATTAACTAATAACGGGTATTGTTCATAAGCAAAAACAACAGCAACAGCAACAGAAATCTAAACATAACCTAAATCCAATAACCACAGTCTATGATGCTCATATGTTTTCTTTTGTTTTTCCATTTTGTATTTGTGTTTGTGTTTCTTTTTATTTTGCTGTTAGAAGCCAGTGAATAAATAATCAAATAGAAGAAGAAGAAGAGAATAATGCCTACAGATCAATGGAAATTCTAAGGATATTCTACCTTTTTTTTATCAATTGCCCTGGTGAGATGAATTTCTATTCGATTGCCATTCTGTTCTATTACCATTCTATACAAGGGCTTCTATTATGATACAAATAAACAACAACAATAGACACATCCTCTAGGGATGTTTGTTGTTTCTTCTTCTTCTATTCTGTTTTGTTTTGTTTTGCTTGAAAGAGAATCAAGTTAAGTAGAGATTAGGAAACCATCAACAAAATTTCCGGTAGTCATGAACATGTTTCACAAGTATTCTACCCTATTGTAGCAATAATTTTAATGTGTGTATGTGTGTGTGTGCATGTGTGTGTATAGGATAATCATGTTATTGTTTTATTAAAAAGGATATTACGTTGGTATTAAAAGTGTTTAACAAAAATATTCATTAGAAAATATAAAATCTAGTCATGCACGTTGATAAAAAAATCTTGGAGCACCCTTAGTGCCCTTAAAAAATTGAAAAGAAATATTATTTGCTTGTTAAACCTACAGCTTAAGAAAGGTTTCCGGCTTAAAATATAAAAATAAAGGGTTCATATAAACATAGCCTATCTATTAAGCCGTTAGTTAATTTCAAATACCTTGTTTACTAACTTAAAAAACACGTTAAGTTGTTGAAAAGAAGTAAGATGAAGCATCTTAATGGCCAGCAATAGACCTCCTGCATAACGAAAAACTTCAACAAGCTATGAAGCAGTCTACAACCTTCATAAAAATGCTATAAGTATTCCACGTCATAAGTATTCCGCGCCATTACCTAGCCCACTAATGTAAATGGCTTTGGCTTCTTCGAACATAATTCTTTTCAACAAGTCCACTGCATTGACTCTTCCTATGCCTCTACCTACGGTATATGCATATCCACTTATCACGCAAACGTACACATCGAAGTTTAAGCTCGGCTTTGTTTCCCTCTTCAAAAATTATTCTTTTAAACCAATTCACTGCACTGACTCTTCCTATGTCCCAAAGGGGAAGTGATCCATATCCACTTATCACCCAAATATGCACATTGCACCATAAGCTCGACTTTGTTGAGATACCTAGCCCTCTCATGTAAATGGCTTTAGCGTCTTCGAACATGTTTCTTTTAAACAAGTCTACTGCACTGATTCTTCCTATATCGTAGGGGGAAGTAATGCATATCCACTTATCATGCAAACGTACACATCGAAGTTTAAGCTCGGCTTTGTTTCCTTCTTCAAAAATTATTCTTTTAAACCAATTCACTGCACTGACTCTTCCTATGTCCCAAAGGGGAAGTGATGCATATCCACTTATTACCCAAATATGCACATCGCACCATAAGCTCGACTTTGTTGAGATACCTAGCCCTCTGATGTAAATGGCTTTGGCGTCTTCGAACAAGTTTCTTTTAAACAAGTCAACTGCACTGACTCTTCCTATGCCTCCACCAACGACATATGCATATCCACTTATCACGCAAACGTGCACACTGAAGTTTAAGCTCGGCTTTGTTTCCCTCTTCAAAAATTATTCTTTTAAACCTAATCACTGCACTGACTCTTCCTATGCCCCAAAGGGGAAGTGATGCATATAAACTTATCACCCAAATATCCATATCACAGCATAAGCTCGACTTTGTTGAGATACCTAGCCCTCTGATGTAAATGGCTTTGGCGTCTTTGAACAGGTTTCTTTTAAAAAAGTCTACTGCACTAATTTTTCCAGAAGTAATGCATATCCATTTATCATATCAAGCTCGGCTTTGCCTTGTCAGAAAATGATTCTTTTAAACCAGTCTGACTCTTCCTATGCCGCAGGGGGGAAGTGATGCATATTCACCCTTAACCCAAAGTTTCACACAGTAGCATAAGCTTGGCTTTGTTGGGGTAAGACGTCGTATTCGGGAGAATTGTGCGCAAATTTTAGCAAATCCAATCTCTAGGAAATGCACCTATGCATGCTTGCCCAGTTCGTTTCACGGAAAACATTGCTGTTCTTCGCGGTGGTGTGGCAGAAGAGCTATTAACCTCGATTCAACTTCGTGCCTAATAACTGAACATATCACGAAAATCACTGATGAGAATTTTTAATAAATATTTAAATTTACAACGCTTCAAATGACTCAAGAACTGAAGCCTACAGAGAATTTTCATTTCGTCAATACAGTAAGACCCCGCTTAACGCTGTTTCAGTATTATGCGGTTGCAAATGTAACGGCCATGCACTAACCGAAAGCGATGTACTTTATAGCGGCGCTTTATACTATGTATCATTTTCACCGCTCTTTTGTTAGTCTGTTCAGAAAACAGATTCCAACTGTATTTTCCGAAGTCGCAATTACAGTACGAACTCAACTTTCCTGCGTCACAGTTGATTTATTAGTTGTCATCTACGTTACTAGGTCTACGCTGTTTCGTTTAGCGCTGGAACTTATTGGAACGTATCCACCGCGTTAAGCGGGGTCTTACTGTACACTGAATGTTTGGTTGAGCAGACTAACTCCACAAATCATCTTTAGCGACAAGGCATACTTTCACCTCAATGGATTCGTTTACGAGAAGATAAAACGCATTTGGGCAAATGAGTATCCATAAGTGATTGCTGAAAAAACGATGCATCCACAAAGAGTAAATCTGCGCCGTACTTTTTCGAAATTGAGACCAGTTAGAGACACATTTAGCTCAATAGATTCATTAAGAAGCAGAATTTTTACGTTTAAGAAAGTAAGAATCCAGAAGTGATTGTTGAAAGGCCGGTATATCCACAAAAAGTGACTGGTGCAGTTTACAGACTGTAGGCGTTATCGGACCATATTTCTACGAAAATCAAGTCGGCCAAGCAGTTACCGTAAATAGTGTTAACTATTGCGGTATGATAACGGATTTCTTATGGCCAGAAAATGAGGATATGGATCTGAATGATATGTGCTTCCAACAATATTGCACCGTTCCCCTTGCAGCGAATGAAGTGGTGTTTCAATTGTGTGGGACATTTCATGGCGGTGCTTTTTCACGTCAAGGCAATGTTAATTGACTGCCAAGATTAATGCGACTTAACATCGTTAGACTACTTTTTTTTGAGGATATTGAAAAAAAGGTTTATGTTAGTAAGCCAAAAATAATTCAAGAACTAAAGAATGAGTTCATTCGGGATATTAAGGACATTGAAGCTTTATCAATTATATATTAAAGCCATTGAAAATATGGACCAAGGGATAAAGATATATCACGAAAGCCGTGGCGAGCGTTTTTACAAACATAATTGTTGTAACTCCTTCTATCAAAATCATTCAGTGAGGATTACCATCTAGCTTCTTACACCACTAATGTTGGGTGTGTTAATTTTATAAATGAGTAGCGGGACCTACAGTTTAAAGTCGACTCCGAACGACAGATTTCATGAGAAACTTTTCATGGCTATTTTATTTACTCTCAGAATTTTTGCCACAAATCTCCTCAGAGATAGTAGCCTAAAAAATATTCAAATTTCATTTTGTTGGAGATATCTGACCTAGAGTTTAAACCAAGGTCTCACGTTTAATAAGCCAAAACACTACCTACATTACTCCTGTTATCGGGTCCGCTATCTAACGTTTTTTTTTCAACCAGTGCTTATTCCGTGAATGATAACACTTAGCTCATGTCTGATTTTGCAGATAATTAGCGTTTTCGCTTCACTGAGTGGGCCTGCGATCGATTTACAGAAGATCCCGATTTTGTCAAAAAAAAATCATCTTTTCAGATGAAGCTCATTTTGATCTTGTTTGGTATGTAAACAAGCAAAATTGGGGTACAGAAAACCCGCACCTATACATTGAAAAGCCCTCGCACCCAAAACGAGTGACTGTTTGGTGCGGATTTTGGTCCAGAGGCATAATTAGGCAATTTTTCTTCGAAAATGACCAAATAGTGGCCGTTACAGCCAGTGGTAATCGTTATGGGGCCATGTTGAACGAATTTTTGTTCACAAAAATTGAAGAGGAGGATATTGGGGTACAGAAAACCCGCACCTATACATTGAAAAGCCGACGTACACAAAACCAGTCACTATTTGGTGCGGATTTCGCTCCAGTGGTATAATTGGGCCATTTTTCTTCGGAAATATGCAAGGAGTGGCCGTTACAGTCAATTGCGATCATTATCGGGCCATCTTGAACGAATTTTTGTTCACAAAAATTAAAGAGGAGGATAATGGTAACATTTAGTTTCAACAGGACGGCGCTATGTGCCACACAGCCGAAGCTATACTCGATGTTTTGCGCCCTGTTTTTGACGAACGCATTATCAGCCGCAGAGCTGATGTCGTTTGGCCATCTTGGAGCTGCGATTTGACGCCGTTGGACTATTATTTGTGGGGTGCCGTCAAAGTAAGTGTTACGCTCGACAAGACAGAGGCAATTGACGCTTTAAAGGACAATATTCGTGAAGCCATGGGTGAAATACCGCTGCACACGAGTGATAATGTGTTTAAAACTTGGACCGATCGTGGGGGCCACTGCATGGCCAGTCGAGGCAGCCATTTGAATGAAATTATTTTCCGTTATTAACCGGAAGGATTGTATTTTCAAAAAAAAAAAAGAAATTTGAGAAAATATTCAGTAGTTTTTTTTAAAGCATTTTCAAAAAAAAAATTATTTGGCGGACCCTTTATAATAAAAATATTAAAAGATCAGATAAGTTTTTATTTTATTTAAAATTAACATCGTGTATTTTAGGTTGGACCACCTTTTCAAATTCATGTTACTATTTCAAGTATTTTTATGGATATTGATTGTAGTGTACTCAAGTTAATTTAATGAGTTTCAGGGTTAATGTGGTTTGTTTATGTTTGTTAATGTTTTCCTAAAAGATTTAAATCTCATGGTTTGAATTAATGATTAGAATTAAATTGAAGTTCTTAAGGACTTCACATAAAAACGCACTTATAACATCCTTTAAATTTTAACAACCTTATCACCCCTAGTTTAAGTTTAAATAATTTATTCTTACAATTTTTAGTTTTATTTTCTAAAGCAGTTACTTAATACATTAACAAGTTTTGTAATACATTTGAACTGTATTAAGTATTAGGTTTCAGGTTTTAAACTTAATTAAAACCGATTACATGCCAGCTTATGTAATGACAGTTTATATAATGAATCCTTCATGAAATCTGTTGTGATATTAAACTCACAATAAAATATCACACCGATATCTACACTTCCGTTTATCACGTAATAATGATTAACTATCCTGATACATATATTGTCACTCATGACATGCTTTTAAAATCATGAAAAATGTATACAAATTCTTATGTTAAAAAAGAGAAATTTAATTTAAAAAAAAAGTGTTAAAATATTTCATAATAATATTGTTAATACGCTATGATTTCCATTAATTTATTTATTTTAACGCGATTATGAAAATAAATTATAAATTTATGCGATTCCGGAAAACATATTTAATTTTCAATATTTACACATACACACACACGCATTGTGATATTTTTCATATTAAAATAAATATACACACGAACATGTCAACAATAAGCAGCATTTTGTATGCTAATGCTTTATTCTAGAATTAAACAGTAACCCAGTAAGCATTTAAACGTGAAGTTCATATTGTTAGTAGACGTGCACATATGCCAACCAATATTTAATTGTATTGCCGCATACCTACAACGCTTTTACATAACCTAGAAAGTGAAGTCGCCGTGGTCTAGTAGGTAGTGTGTTGGCTTATTAGACGAAAGGCCAGAGTTCGAATCCCACGTCAGGCATCAAAACGAAAAAATATTTCTTCGGTGACTTCCTCTCAGCAGATTTCTGGCAAAGACTCTGAGAGTAAAAATTGCCGTGAAAAGCTTCTCAAAAATCTGTCGTTCGGAGTCGACTTTAAACTGTAGGTCCCACCACTCATGTATAAAATTAACGCACACAACATAAGTGGTGTGAGAAGCTAGGTCGTAATCCTGACTGAAGGATTGTAATGCCAATTATGTATGTCTGTAGAAAGGTGAACTCACATAGTGGAAAAACTGGAAACGAATCACCTTCCTAACACTATCCATAGAAAACTTTCTGACATCTTCAGCAAAGAGTGCCCTTGTGAACAAACTGATTTGAGAGACGATATAAGAAGCCTTCCAAAATTATCAGAAGCTTCTTAAACGGGCTTCAGAATCAAAGTGCTTGCAAGCATCAGGATGACTGGTTTAAAACCAAGAAATTCTGCACCATACGAGTTATTTTGGGGTCCCCGTGGTCTAGTAGGTAGAGTGCTGGCTTATTAGACGTAAAGCCAGGGTTCGAGTACCAGGCCAGACATCAAAAAAATAAAAAAAATACAAAGAGTATTTTTTCGGCGATTTCATCTCTTTCTCTTCTTGTTTCTCAAAAATCTGTCGTTCGGAGTCGACTTTAAACTGTAGGTCCCGCTACTTCTGTATAAAATTAACACACACAACATAAGTGGTGTGATAAACTGCGAGCTTGCTGCAGACTGTCTAATGGTGAAGGTATAGCACTGGCCATTTTATAGTCACCAGCAGCAACTCGTTTCCTTACCGTTTGCATCTTCCCTCTTTCCACCTTTCCTAAGACCTGCACAATGCACAGCATGAGTAGGGATCATCCTCTGAGTGCTGGTTTTATAAAAAAAAAAGCCGAGAGACATTGAATGCTAGAAAAAATAAGACATTTTAGTGCAAAAAGTATGCATCCATCGTGCCAAGAAGTTCTTATGATCTTAGCAAACAATTATAGGAGATTCTTACCCCACAAAATTAATTCATCTGAACCGAATATTGGGCGAAAATTTATTGAAATATTCTCCGTCATATTAAAGTAGCAATAGTTCATCATCATGTCAAAAAAGCTCAACCAATATTTTAAAAATTTGTTAAAACATACATACAGTGAGCGGCAAAAGAAACTGTACACTAAGGATAAAAATTCTAACAATCATCAAACCTAATATTTACCACTTTTAAAGACTGGCAATGAAACAATTTTATGTATAAAATTAACACACACAACATAAGTAGTGTGAGAAATTGCGGGCTTCTTGGGGGCGATTGTTATAGACTATTTAATGGTGAAGGTATCGCATCTTCCCACTTTCCATTTTTTCTAAAACCCTGCACAATGCACTGCATGAGTAGGGGCCATCCCCTGAGTGCTGGTTTCATAAAAAAAAAAAAAAAAATAAAAATAACGGTAGTTTATTAATGTATATATTTTTTAATGTACAGTTTCCTTTTGATGCTCACTGTACGTACTTACATTATTGGCCATTACAAACCATTACTAAGGATTGCGGCCTACACCACTTTTGCTGGTCAAATTTTGACGGCCTTTATGCTAAACGGAACCTTTAGTTTATCGTCCAGATATTTGGCAAGTTTTTTGCCAGATGGCTGTTGAGAAGAGCAGTAAAAATAAATTTAGTTTTTCGCATTTTTGCCAATATATCATTGAAGTGAGTATTAAACTCATAGCTTTTGTCTAGTAACTCAATAAAGAAGTCAAAGCAAAGCAAGGAAGGGAGTCAGTAAAAATACAGTCAGTTTTGTGTGAAGAAGCGCTATGTTTGAAGAGAATAATCATGGTTTGAACATCTCCGTTATAAAGATCTATCGAATAATTGTTATTGTTTACGTAAAAGAGTGTAAATAGGAATAACAAACAAAGCAATTGTTGTTGTTTACATCAAGTTGTGAACAGTGGCACACAGAATTAAGCGAACAATAAAGAATTTGAATTAAAACTAAACACAAATTTATTTTTATTTTATTTGTAATCTACGAGGGCATATTTTAAAAGTTTTTAAAAGGTAAATGAATGTACTCTCATTAAAAACGCCTTTAGGTAATGTCCGTTCGACTAAAATGTATTTTGAATCAATGGAAATTGACTGAAATTGTTTCATTATTCTTGCATGCTGCCAGGAAGATGGATAAGTTGCCAATACCTTGAACAATTTTGTATTGTTTTTTAGTAAACACTTCTAATTTGCCTTAGGCTTCATATTTCTCAGTCAAATATTAAAATTCTATCAAAACTTTTGAATATTTGACGCTAAAATTAGTTTCAAATATGACACCTGTTTGATGCATTGCCATAAATGAGTTCACTTAACGAAATGTAAACAAAATCATTAAAAAGTCAGAGAGACCAGAGAAAAGCACGTTAGGCAAATTATGCTCAACTGTGAAAAGCTTTATAAGAAAGCTTTCAAGCACGTCACAATTTAACGAATAAACATGGCATTCATATAAAAGCTATGGCAGGGTCGAGAAAATTTTTAGTTGCGGTTATAAGGCGTTAACAGGACTATGCTTTTGGTGCGGAAGATTAAAATTAAGTGAAGAATTTAAAAGAAGACGTGAATTTTACGTATTCAAATGCGTTTAAAACAGATTCATACGAACAAAAAGACAACCAAACAAATAATAATAAAAGTAAACAAAATTTAATTTGTAATTTTGTGGTTACAGACGAGTTCACAAACATGCTCTTACAGCAAAAAAAGAACAACAAAAAAAATTAAAAAATATTAAAAAAAATTATTTCGGGGAAATCTAAAAAAGCAAAAGATATGAAATCATAAGCAAAGGATAATTTTTTTTGTTGGAAGAGTTTAAGAAATCTGTTAGTGTACTTAAACATAGAAGGATGAAATATTTGAAAAGAACTGAAATGATAAGGATAACGTGATAAATAAACTTTTCTTCGTAAACGACAGATGGCAACTCTATCATTCCAGGATTAGTGAAAATAGGCCAATCCCCTATTGATCAGCAGAAATCGCAATTAATTGATTGCCTTTGTAAGTATTTATTTAAGCATGAGAGCTGTAGTTGCATTATTCTTTAACGTTATGTGGCCGGAAAAGTCAATTTTAACAATTGGTAACCATTAGAAGAGGTTGTTGTTGCATCTTAGAATTTATTTGTGTTCAAAAAGTATTCGATTTTTATTTTGTTAGATTTCTTAAGGACTTTAGATGGTCAGTCACATCATTGTTTCACCGCAGGTGATTGTGGATCTGACGCAGTTATCAAACTAACTCGAGAATTAGTTGTGATGCTCGTTGGAACGATCACATTTTTCGAGTGTCGAAGGAAGCATTCAAGTGCCTTGGTTTTTTGAAACGGTGCAGGAAATACTTCACTCCATCCGACCTTCTTACTATTTACAGGACCTTTATCCAACCCCGGATGGAGTACAACTCTCATGTATAGGCCGGTGCTCCAAAGTCTATTTTGAAGCTTTTCGACCGAGGGCGAAGGTGCTTATTAATGACAGTAGGGTATCCAACTCTATTGATTCGTTGGAGCATCGTCGCAATGTGGCGTGTGTTTCATTGTTCTATCGGTACTATAATGGGAGGTGTTCTCGAGAGATAAGGGGCTTGGTTCCCGATAACCACATATTTTTACGTGGTACTCGAGCTTCTCACAGAGCACATCCTTTTGTGGTTGATTGTCCAGTGAACCGCACAATGCATTACAGGGAGAATTCATTTTTTGCCCGCACTGTTCCCTTGTGGAATGATCTTCCTGCGAGAGTTTTTCTTGTCAATTACGATATTGGTGAGTTTAAATCGAATGTCCATAAACACTACTCCCTCTTTCCTCCTTCCTATAATCTATTTTCCTAAACCTGCACAATGCACTGCATGAATAGGGGCCATACCCTGAGTATTGGTTTTTTTAAAAAAAAACTAGTTTGAAGGCTCATGCTATGTTTAGAAGGCCGAATAATGCTGCCATATGGTAGAATGGATTGTTGGTTTTAGTATGGATTTACAATTTTTTTCAATATTATTTCTGGCCATCTGTTCAACATTTGATCCGCCTCCATACCCCCTTATAAGACCCTTTCTCAATGTATAGGACCCCACTTAAGCTAGAGGTTAGTCTAGAAGGAAGCAATGTTAGCTTAAGAAATGAGGCCATAGTTCAAACCCCAGCTGAGATATCGCTAACAAAGCGAAATATGAGAAAATAGTTCTTAGGCGACTTCCTCTAACAAAAACTCTGAGAATAAATAAAAAATGTCGTGAAAAGTTTCTCAGAAATCGTTCGGAGTCGGCTTTAAACTGTAGGTCCCACTGCTCTTGTATAAAATTAACACACACAACCTAAGTAAAGTGAGAAGTTAGATCGTCATCCTAGCTGAATGTATAAAATTAGAACACACACATAAGTGGTGTGAGAAGCTCGGTCGTAAACCTGACTTTATATATAATAAAACAAATGTGCCTACAATTGGGAGAATAATGAGGAACCCGGGCCTGTAGGAAATGTAAAAACACCTGTTCGAACTCGTCCTATTTGTTCTGTGGAAAGCATTGGTGTTGCTTGCAATAGTGCGATAGAAGAGCCGTCAACCTTAACTCGTTGTCCTACACAACAATTGAACATCTTATGACTGTCACTAATGCGGATTTTGTTAAAAACCTTTGAATTTACACGCTTGCAAAGTTCAATTGACCCCTTAGGCTGAAACCTAATGATAATTTTAAACGTAATACAGTTTTGCATGGGTTTTATAAATAAGATGGCTCCTGGTGTTTTCGAAGGCATTTTAAGCGTTGAGCCCGAAATAGCCGGAGCCAATATGGAGTTCGAGATTTATAACAATTTTCAAGTAATTCTGAATAATTTTCATAAACTTCAAGCGCCATATTGGATCCACCATTTTGAATTTTTTAAATCTGAATGAAAATCGGTAAACAGCGACCCCAAAAATACTCGAGTAACGATCTTCAAGTAAATCTGATTAATTTTTAAGGATCTGCGAAATGTGTTTCTTTTTCTCTTGTACCCCTTGGCATAAACTCACCCCCTACTTTAAAGATGCATGCAATAAATTTGACTTTGGGCTCATTTTAAAGAGCAAAGATCAATTGTCAATTTCTGACAATAGCGATGGTTTTTGCACGTGAGTGTTTAACTACACAATTTGACGAAAATTGGTCAAAAACGATATTTTTAGGGGGTTTCAACCTTTTTTTCTCGAAAACCTGACCTGACGTGATGGAAAGTTTTTGAACCCAGATTCATGTTCAACCTTGGAGCCAAAAAAAAGTTCAAATTTGCAGGGCTGTATAATCAATGCGCCTGAATTATTGGTCGGGCACATTAAAGTTTTATTCTGACTATTGTATTCTATTAAAATTTGTATGAAAAATCTTTTAATAACGCTTAAAGATTTAAATATTTCAATGAATTCTTTATTTATTTTTATTTTTTATTGTTTTCGATTTAAAAAAAAAAGCGTCATTTGACAGTTTTTCGAGCATTAAATATTTTATTTTACAAACAATTGCTCATACACTGGGTACTCATAGATGCGTTAACAAGTGAAAGAAAAATAAACTCAAGCAAATAGTCAATTTATTTGAATTGCAATTGAATTTTTCATTTTCAATTATTCATTTTATTTTATTTTTATTTGTATTTTTATTTGTATTTTATTTCATGTTTTTCATTCACTTATTCATTCATTTATTTCAATTGTTCTCGGCAGAGAACTTTGGTCACGCAAAAGTTTTTCGTTTTTTTTTTCAGAAATTTTGAATTTTTATTGCTCGTTGGTCTATTGTGTGCTGATGTAGGGGAATTGATGTTCGAGTTTTCGTTTTCCAAGAAATAATCATTTATGAGAGATGAACTTCATGGTGGTTTAAGGAATTCACTGGAATTGATGCCAACAAGACTTGAGAAGAATGTTACAAAAAGTTTTAAATTAATTAAAATTTACATGGTCGGCGTTATGTTTTATGTTCAAACAATACTTAAGACATGTTCAATTATATAAAAAATATTTCAAACGCTTTAATAAAGACATGTTAATCTTATAAGGTTTCCGTTTCCATTTTTTGTCCTGTTTCGGTCTCATTTAGATTTTCCTAATTTTCTCTGTCATTATTTGGCTTTTGGAAACCTATGGAGAAGAATTCACAACTTCATAAAACTCCCAAGATGGTTGAGGCATGCTAACCATGAGTTATAATTAGATGACGGAAGACAACGAGACTTTAAGTTAGCTATGCCCATTGAGATGCCTGCTAATGTAACATAATCAGCTTAATTCGCTGTGTGGCAAATAATTCCTGTTCAAACAGCATAACATTCAGTTCTATATCCTTAATTTTTGGTCACATGAAGCTCGTTCTCATCTTGCGATAGCGAACATCACACACATAACGTAATTGGTCATTACAATTTTTCAGTCAGGATTACAACCTAGCTTTTCACACTTCTTGTAATGTGTGTGTTATCTTTATACATGAGTGGTGGGCCTTACAGTTTAAAGTCGAGTTTGATCGGCCTATTTTTTGAGAGACTTTCATTGCAATTTTTTTTTACTCTCAGAGTTTTTGCCACAAATCTGCTCAAATTAAGTCCCTGAAGAAATATTTCCTCATATTTTGTAGTCTTGGTGATATCTCACCTGGGTTTTGAACCAAAGATCAGCAATGAATCGTTTTTCCGCTCCTCATAAGCACTCGTGCAATTTTGTGAATGAATGAATCAACAGAATTGAAATTCAACTTCTCTGATTCATTCGTACTCGCTACAACATTGATTTATAAGTATAAGTAGTAATGAGTATGAGTACAATGTTGGCATCAAACTTACAACATTCGAAATATGTTTGACTCATACGCCTACTCATTCTGATTTATAAATTTAGAAAAATACTTATAATACTTATAAATAATTCGAGGGACTCGAATCATTCATCAAAATTTCCAGCCTTTGTTGTTGTTGCATATACAAACAAAGAAGAAAGGAATGACAAAGACAACAAGCAAAGCATACACACAATCTTCTTGTGAGTATAACAGTGTTCGTACGCGAATCATACTTATTTTTTACTTCATGTAAATGTTAAGTAGAGTCGAGTCAAAGCCAATAACATCATGTGTATTGTTAAGTATTTAAGTATGAATACGACAAGTACTTCCAACTTTGAGTATGAGTAGTATGGGTAGCATATTAAAATAAGTATGATTGTGTATAAGTATCAGAGATTATGAGTATGATTCGATTCTACTCATTGTTTTGAGTACTCATTGGTTATCTCTGATGACTACTTCAAACTTCGAACATGAGTAGTACGAATATGACAATAAAATAAGTATGAATGCGTATAAGTATCAGAAATTATAAATATGACTCGAACCTACTAATCGTTTCGAATACTCGTTGCTGATCTCTGGTTTGAACCGTGGCCTTACGTCTAATAAGCCAACACACTACCTACTAGACTAGGGAGACACATCATTCACGTTAATTGTCTAGCAGGCCTCAATTTCAAAGAAGTACGGCCCGATGACACCGCCAGCCTACAAACTGCATCAAACAGCTACTCTTTGTGGATGCATGGGTTTTTCAACAATCACTCATGGATTCTCATTTGCCTAAATGCGGCTTATTTGCTTGTTAATGAATCCAACTGAGGTGAAAATGTGCCTTGCAGCTGAAGAAGATTTTCTTTGTAAAAGCAACATTTACTTCAGTCTGTTCAACCAACCATTCAGCGTATTGATGATGCTTGAAATGGTCAGTAGTCTTTAGCGCTTCAGGCAAATGAAGTTCGTGAGACCTTCAATTGTTGTGTAGGACGACGTGATGAGGTAAACGGCTCTTCTGCCGTACTATTGCGAACAACAGCAATGTTTTCCACAGAACGAACTGGGCGAGCAGGCACAGTTGTTTTTGCATTTTCCACAGACCCGGCTTGCAGAAATTTTTGAACAATTCTCGTGGTAATGGTCATGGCAATCCTTCAGATAGGATTACGATCTATCTTCTCACACCTCTTATGTCACGTTCGTTAATTTTTATACTTGTGTGGCGGGAACTACAGCTTGAAGTCGACTTAGAATGACAGATTTTTTTGAGATACTTTCCATAGCAATTTGTATTTAGTCTCCCACAGTTTTTACCAGAAATCTGCTAAACTGGATTCGTCGAAAAAATATTTATTTGTATGTACTTCATTTTGATGCAGATGTCTGACCTGTCGTATGAACCATAGCCTCACGTCTAATAAGCCAACATACTACCTACTAGACTTCACAATGACTTCAATTTCAATCAGTTGGGAAAATAAAATTATTTGCTTCAAAATTGAGATATAATTTCTTATAATCAGCTATGGGTAGTGTAGTAGACTATTAACTTGAGGGTGGTGAGTTTGGTTTTGACCAATCAATTCAATTCTCGCAGTTTTTGCCAGAAATCTGTTGAGAGGAAGTCGCAAAAGAAATATTGTCAAATTTTTGTTTTGTTGTTGAGCTGGGATTTGAATTCCGGCCTTACGTGTAGTAAGCCAATACACTACCTACTAGACTACGACGATTCCACTTATTGCATTTGGACCAGGTAAGTCAAGAAATCCTATAGGATCTAACACTTCTCCAATTGAAAACTATCCTTTCCAAATAATAGTTTAGAAGGCCTCGTTTACTTCAAGCTATAGATTCTGGATAGCATTCGAATGAGTCGGATTCTAGTCAGACCCATTCATTCCTATAAAACCCCCTGTGATCCCGGGACAAAGATATTTATTTTTGAACTTTATTGCAAACCGAATGGCATTCATTTGTGATGGAAGAGCATGTATAGTCGCTAGAACGTCAACGCAAATACAGCATGTTTATGAGATTCTAGTAGAGATAGTAGCGAATATGTGTTCTTAACGGACATGATTTTGAACTATTTTAGCTGATCAAAAAAATGCTTTTTGATGTGAATGCCCAATTTAGAAAAAGGCTTTAACAATCTTAACGCCCTGCTTAATTGTGTTTCTCTCGATGATGGGGGTGAATTTGTCAAAAACTGGAACAAACAAATGTCAAATTAAGTTGGATAAAGGGTGTGGCTCACACTTGACATCGTGCTTATAGTTGGATCAGCCTTTATAATAGGCCTTCTGTGTAGTACCTTCGTATACGAATTGAATAAAAAATGAAATTCTTTATAAAACCTACTGAGATTAAAATTAATTCGTATTTTTCCTTGGGGCCATTTAAATAAAGAAAAAATTCTTTAAAAGACATCAAATTTAATTTTAATTTTTAAAATTCTTCACACTTGTTTGGCTACCTTTCTTAACGTTTTTATTTTAATCATAAAATCCGTTTAAATTTTTTTTTTGGACTACTTTTAAAGAAGTTAAGAAAATTATGGTAATTTTTTCTTTCCATTTTTCCCTCCCTTATTCGGAGATAATTATGGAAAAGCAATTAAATTCTGTGCTAAGAAGCCAAAACAAAACATTAATGAGATTAAGAAACTAAAATTTTAGAAAAAGTTTTAATGAAAAGTGAAATTTAGTTAGAAGCAAAAGGAGAATTTTCTTTATATTTTCAACAGTTTAAAGAAATACAAGAAGTTTGTTATTAAATTTGACACTAGTTTTGTTTAGTTTTTTAAATAATAAAAAAAAAATTAAAATCCTTAACGAAATATTGAAACCATAGTGACGACAATCTAGTCAATTAGAACGCAACATATTCCATCATGAAGAAATTCTTAAATTTCTAAAAATTTTTCCTCTTAAAAATTCATTATCAAGGACAGCCAAACACATGGACAACCTTCTTCCTACACGTTTACACACTATGGGTGTATGTATTTGGGTGAGAAAATAAAATACAAGGCAAGGCAAGGCAAGGCAACTACAAATGTGTTGGTGTTGCAGTTGTGCTGCTGCATTATCTGGATTGGCACAGTGCCCATCATTTTTATGCGAACGTGTTG
Organism: Sarcophaga peregrina; assembly: GCA_014635995.1. Lineage (NCBI taxonomy): Eukaryota > Metazoa > Arthropoda > Insecta > Diptera > Sarcophagidae > Sarcophaga > Sarcophaga peregrina. The sequence goes on along the minus strand of CM025792.1, from coordinate 90,406,478 downwards.
TGTTCGCTTTTTTTTTATTCATTTGCTCTCTTCTGCTTTCCTTTTCACCTCTGTAAGCATATTGTTGTTGATCTCTGACCCACCACAGCCAATGTGGTATGTACAGCATGTTGTACACACATATGGTAAGTTACTGTTGATGTCCAAGATTACATTCTTGCATGTGCGAAAGTTTTCCATTTTATTTGTAACTTTTGTTGTGATTTTGTAAAGCTTTTGTTGTTGTTTGTTGGTTTTTGCTGAAAGAAAAAAAGAATGAAACTGGTAAAGAGAATTTTTTTTGCTTTAGGCCAGGTTTCTCTGTAAAATAGATTATCGTTACAAACAAAGTATTTTTTTTAATCTTTTTTTTTATTTTATTGTTGCAAAGTTTTTTGTTTTACCACACGAACATGTGAAACAAGAGTTACAGCTGTAGACAAGTATTTAGTAATAAAGGAAATGCTGTAAGTTTGAAATGGTTTGTATAACGGAATAGATTTCTACACATTCAGCATGGATCAGGTTTTGGGAACCATTGCTACTGACGATGTGGAACGGGCCAAGTGCATTTAAGACAGAAATTCAAATTAGAGGGCATTTTGAGAAAATTTTTGTAGCATATTTCTGCTTGGACGGTTTTTGTTGTTATGATGAGTGTGAAAAACACCATAATAGATGCCGTTCTATGGGTATTAGTTTTTTCTGGAATCAGCGGTTGTAATAGCAGTGAGACTCCTGTCCCTAGTGTGGAATGCTAGCAATAAGTATTCAAAACGATGAGTAGATTCGAGTCATACTTGTAGTTTCAGATACTAATACGCATTCATACTTATTTTGATATCATACTCAGGCTACTCATATTAAAAGTCTGAATGACTCACCGTATTCATACTTAACAATACGCACGATGCTGTTGATTTCGACTCTCCGTGAGCATATAAACGAAGCACAAAATAGGTATGATTTGAATACGAACACCGCCATACTCGCTAGAAGGTTGTGTGTTTGCTTTGCTTGCTGTCTTTCTCTTTTCTTTTTTCTTCTTTTATAAATGCAATAACAACTAAGACTGTAAATTTTGATGAAAGATTCGAGTCACTCGAATCATTTATAAGTATTTTTCTAAATTTATATATCTGAATGAGTAGGCATATGAACCAAACATATTTCGAATGTTGTGAGTTCGATGTCAACATTGAACTCATACTCATTGCAACCTATACTTATAAATCAATGTTGTACTGAGTACGAATGATTCAGAGTAGTTGAATTTCAATATTGCATGAGTACTTATGAGGAGCGAAAAGACGATTCATTGCAGATCTCTGATACTTACTTACGTATATGAATATTACAACTATTTAGTCAAGTTTACAACCTAGCTTCTCATAACACCCATGTTGTGTGTGTTAATTTTATACATGAATAGCGGGATCTACCGTTTAAGGTCGACAGATTTTTTGAGAAATCTTCAGTTTTCTTTTAAAAACTCTGAGAGAAAGCTGACGAAGAAATATTTTTTATATTTCGATTTGATCGAGATGTATGACCTGGGGTTTGAACCATGTCCTCACATCTTTGTTTTCATATTTCGTTTTTGTAGGGTGTTGACCCGCAGTCTCACGTTTAACAAGTTAATGCACTACCTACCAGACAACGGCTACTTCGGAGTATACGGTCAATCGAATATTTTCCAGTAAATTTTTTATTATCGTTTACTTTACTCTCGAACTTAGTTTCAAAAATATTTGCGCGGCGATGCCATCAGCAACGTCTATACGAATGACTTAAATATGAATTGTGTACATCAATCATTACTACAGCCTCTGAAATAGTTCAAGTTTCGGTCCATTAAGGAAATATGTACACGCTACTATCTAGTCGTATCGCATAGGCACACAATATTTGCTTTGACATCGAAGCGGCTGTTCTTGATCTTTGATCACACAAGAATGTCACTCAGTTTGTAAGAGAGTTTAAAGATAAATAGCCCTAGCCTAGGGTCACCGGGTTTTCTGTATAACACAATGGGTCTGCAAAGTATCTGAATTGTTTAAATACTATCTAGAATCGTTGGCACCATATATAGCGTGAATTAAAGGAGGCTTTCTAGACTATTATTTGGAAAGAATAAATTTCAAGTGGAGAGGTCTTAGATCCTAAGCTTAGATCGAGAATTATCTGACCTAAGTATGATAGAATTTTTTTTAAATTGTAGTAAGTAGAGTTGTCGTAGTCTAGTAGGTAGTGTATTGGCTTATTAGACGAAAGGCCACGGTCAGAACCCCGGGTCAGACATCTCTAACAGAACGAAAATATGAAAAAATATTTTTTCGGCGACTGAATCTCGGAATCTCAAAACTTCTAGAGTAAATAAAAATTGCCATAAAATGTTTAACAAAAAAATCTGCCGCTCGGAGTCAACTTAAAAATATTATTGTGGCGACTTTCTCTCAATAAATTTCGCTCTAAGAGTAAACAAAATTGCCTAGAAGAGATTCTCATAAATCTGTCGTATGGAGTTGACTTTAAACTGTAGCTTCCGCCACTCATGTATAAAATTAACGCACACGATATAAATGATGTGAAAAGCTATGTCGTAAGCCTGACTTAAGCCTTGTAATGACCAATTATGTATGTTATGTATGTAAGTGGAACTTCTAGTCAGACTAAGTCGATGTCTGAAGGCCTCACTGGATTTCAGAGTGCCCAACCCAATGTTTTAAAACAAGTCCTGTCAGTGTATAAGCAGAGGCGCTAGGCAAGTTTGCCTATTTAATTTACAGCATTACTATCGAAGTCGCCGTAGTCTAGCAGATAGTGTATTGGCTTATTAGACGTAAAGCCAGGATTCGAGCCCCAGGCCAGACATCAAAACATAATACAAAAAATATTTCTTTGGCGATTTCCTATCAGCAAATTTCTGGCAAAAACTCTGAGAGTAAATCAAATAGCCATGAAAAGTTTCTCAAAAAATCTGTCGTTCGGATTCGACTTTAAACTGGAGGTCCTGCTACTTATGTATAAAATTAATACACAGAACATAAGTGGTGTGAGAAACTAGGTTTAATAATCCTGACTGAAGGGTTGTAATGACCAATTATGTATGTGTGTATGCATTACTATCGCCCTGCAGAACGTCTAACGGCCAATGGTAAGACGATGTTAAAACCAAAACTTTTCTGAGATTGTTTGTCCTTAAAATTCTGTAAGATGCTGGGATGGTACTTGCTTTAGGCAAACAGTTTTGGTTGGATTCCCTGAATATAAATCTAGGAGACCTAAAGACTGACTTTTTTTCTTATTTAAAAGGATTTAACATTACTTTTTTCATATCTTCCCTAGGTTAGGTTAGGTTAGAGGACGTGTACTTGTCAATTCTGACAAGTACAGTACTCGGTGGTCGAATTGACCCATTGTACTACGTCCTAGCTTCTCACACCACTTATGTTGTGTGCGTTAATTTTATACATAAGTGGCGGGACGTACAGTTTAAAGTCGACTCCGAACGACACATTTTTTGAGAAGCATTCTATGGCAATTTTTTTACTCTCAGAGTTTTTGCCAGAAATCTGCTGAGAGGAAGTCACCGAAAAATTATTTTCAAATTTTCGTTTTAATGTCTGACCTAGGATTCGAATTCGGGTCTTCCGTCTAATAAGCCAACACACTACCTACTAGACCACGGCGACCTCTCTTCCCTAGCTTTCATATAATTTTTGTAACTGGGGTTGAATCTAATTGAGTGGTAAATTTATTACGGGTTTATTGATGGGCTTTGATTTATTATTGAGTTTATTAATAATTAACTTTTATTTTATTACCTCGCATTACTTTACAAGATACGCATCATCCCATAATAATAGAAAATAATCTAGTTTTGCTGCATTAAACATCATCATCATCATAAAATATCTCCGAGACAAGAACCTCGATTGAAATGAATTCTTGTAATAAAAATCTGCTGATGAATCTAAAGGCATTAATTTATAGGCATAAACACATAAATTTACTTGTATGGGATGGTATATCGTGTACATGTGTATGTATTACTATTTGCAAATGATTACAAAATTGTGTTTGTGTATATATGTGTATGCGTGTGTGTTATGTGTCTAAACATTTATGTTGACAATGAATGTTTAGTGAACAATAGATAGAGAATAAAAGGGAAAATTGTTAGAGTATGTGTATAGCGCCATCATGTGTTTGTTCGCCTTTGTTTGTTTGTTTGTCTGTCTGTTTTTCTATGGCTTGTTTACTAGAACCTTGAGCGTCATTAGCATAATAAATGATTTATTCTTCCACCATCCTTTCTATCCTCTCTCTCTCTCTCGCTTATACATATACACACACAGAAGTAGAGTAAATATTTTCTCTGCTATGCTATGTACGTACTCTCTGGGCACATGCTGGAATTTAAAGAGATTTTGTTGTGTCAAACAGCTCGTATGAGATGAAGTGGAATGTTAAACAAATACTTGTTGTACAGTGTGTATGAGTATGCGTGTGTTTAAGTAAATATTTTAAATGTTTGCTGGTCCTAATGTGATGCACAAGTGTTTACTTTGATTGAAAATAGAATCAAAGCGACAGTCGTTAGTCAGCATATTGAATAAAAGTTGTATTCAATAGGCTGCACTTTATGAGATCTTTTTTGCATTTTTAAAAGTATTTACGGTTTAAATAATTATAGGTGAGTGATGAATGATTAAGTTTGTATAAGTTTATGAATAAAATGTTGTGGTTTTAAGTTAATGGTAAGATAAAGAACAGTTTTCAGTTCTGTGGCGATATTTTTTCCTGTGAAAGATATGGAAAGTAACAAATTGAGTATATGAACTTCAAGTATCTGGTATAAAAACGTAATCCAAGGGTATATAAGTGCATTAGAATGAAGAGTTTAATATCAGAAACCAAATCAATAATTGCTTAACGATTTTTTTTATTTTTTATTGCTGTTCGCAACCCTCTTAAACATTAAAATTAAAAAAAAAATACAAAATTTGGGATCAGAAGGAATCTATACATGAGTTTACTGAAAGACTTGGTTAACATTAACATTAAAGTAACCACAATAATTTTTTTAATTCCATCAATAAGCGAAGAAGTTTGTCTAAATTTTTTCATGCACACTCCTTATAATGGATGATTGTTTAACATTACTCCCGTGATCTCCAACTTTGACTTATTTTTTCCAACTTTTTGGCCCGTATTCGACCTATAAAGTCACCGCCGTCCAGTAGGTAGAGTGTTGGCTTAATAGCCAAGACTCCTCGGTTGAGGCCCCACGTCAGGTATCTCTCACAAAACGAAATATGAAAAAAATATTTTTTTTTGGCGACTGTCTCTCAATAGACTTCTGGCAAAAAAACTCTGACAGTAAATTAAATTGCCATGAAAAAGTTTCTCAAAAATCTATCGTTTGGAGTCGATTTTAAACTGTAAGTCCCGCTACTAATATATAAAATTAACACACACAACATACGTGGTGTGAGAAGCTAGATCGTAACCCTGACTGAAGGTTTGTAATGATGTTTGGATGTGTGAATAACAATTTCGTCAATTACAGTAATAAGTATGAGCCTAGAAGTTTGTCCAAATTTTTTCGTGCGCACTCCTTATAATAAATGATTTTTTTTTTTTTTTATAAAACCAGCACTCAGGGGATGGCCCCTACTCATGCAGTGTATTTTACTGGTTTAGGAAAGATCGAAAGAGCTGGTTTTTATAAAACCAGCACTCAGGTGATGACCCCTACTCATGCAGGTTTTTAGGAAAGGTGGAAAGAGGGAATTTGCGAACGGTAAGAAAACGAGTTGCTGCTGATGACTATAAAATGGCCAGTGCTATACCTTCACCATTAGACAGTCTACAGCAATCGTCTCCAAGAAGCCCGCAGTTTCTCACACCACTTATGTTGTGTGTGTTAATTTTATACTGTCGTGATCTTCACCTTTGATATGTTTTTTTCAAAATTTTTTTTGGGTATTTCATCCATGACAAAATTGTCTTCCAGAGTTGGAATTGCTGTCAGCTAATCCTTGTACTTGAAAAACATAATGTATCCGCACACCAAATGATATAGTGCGGTCAAACCATATAGAGTAGTCAATGGCCTACTTTAAAACCTGGCATTAATTGCTGAAACTCGTATACGCTTGTTTCTTAATAGACCTTGGCATCATCTTATTGAAATTACTTGTGAAACAGGGTCAAAGACAACCAACCGCAGAGTCTATTTTTTAGAGTGCAGTGACAGCTCTTGAACTGCCTTTGGCTGCTTTTCAATCATCTTATTGACACCACTTGTCAGCCAAGAACAAAGTCCACCAACCATAAAGTGCGTCTTACAGTGTGTAATTACAGCTCTTGAACTGCAGTTGTCTACTCTTCAATCCAAGTTTAGCAATTTTGTTTGTTGACGTACGAATTGAACCAAAAACGAACGTCATTGCTGATGTTGAAGGTCACAGGTTCATGGTGAAAAACTGAAATTTCTCAAGCATTACGCATTTCGATAATAAAAAATTCAAAAGTTTGCAAATGTTGTCCATTTTTAAGTCTGTTCAAGGTGAAATATGCAAACCTTTCCACAGATTTTTGGCATTTCTACAACAGCAAGTGACGTACTAAATAGAAACGAAATAATCAATCGTATTTGAATACATTTCCTGTTTAATTTTTTTTTTTTGGTAAAATTACATTTTCTTTAAGAAGAAATACGAACCAAAAAAAAAGAAAAACAATTTAAACATATAACAAATTTAATTCAATTTCCAGGATGTGATATCCTTTTCCATACAAATAATTTATAAATATTGTAACCTTGAAATAAAGTTCAACAACATTGCATGCACCTTATTGGGCCAATGTCCTCCATTGCTAGTATTGTTGCTGCTGTTGTCATTTAATATCGTTTTCAAGTAATTTTCAATTGTTTAATTTGGAACAAGTCTATTCATTACTAAGAAAATGAGAATTTCTTTCTTTTTTGAAGTTAAATAATCATGCTCATAAGGACATGCTTGATAGAAAGCTTTTCATTCACTAAAATCAATCTTCATAATTGCTTGACGTAAGCATATATCTACGTTACTCATTTAAAGAAATGAGCAACTGGTGTTAAATTGTTTTAATTTTTATGTCACACACAACATTTCTTAAGTCACAGGCAAACTTATTCATTTTGTGGAATAATGTTGGCTTTTCATGCAGTATGGCTTAGTGATTGATTGATTGATTGATGGATATCTTATTATAATCGAAACTTTTTAAGCTGGCAACATAAACAGAAGTTATCTTAAATGTGCAACTGCTGCTTAAATGTCTAGACACGAGACAAATTTTTTTCTCTTTTGTTTCGTGGCATGCAGATAATTACTTGCTGTCTGACTTATTGATTGGTTGACTTGGTTGGTTGACTTAATTTGGTTTGGTAAAGTTTTTTTAATTTTTTTTTGTTTTTACCAAATTAATCTTTAAGAAAGTTTTTTATAATTTCCATTAAGATTTGCAAATCTTATACTGAACGCAAATGAAAATACGAACAATGTTTTGACATGAAATATTTGGCAGCTTTATTAGTCAATCTATACGTTCGTTTCGGCGTATTTCAGTTGAACAGGTTTAGGACCAGCAGTACCTTGTTACTAGTTAAAGTATAATTAAGAGAATATTGTATACAAACCACTTTCAGCTAGGATTACAACCTGGCTTCGTACATCACTTATATTGTGTGCGTTAATTTTAAACTAGAGTGGCGGGACCTAAAGTTCAAAGTCCACTTTGAATGACAGATTGTTTGGGAAACATTTAATGACACTTTTAATGATCTTCAGAGTTTTTGCCGTAAATCTGTTGAGCGAAAGTAGCCGAAGGAATATTGTTACGTATGCACGTTTAAAATATGAGCTCGTTAATTGCAATAAAAACATAAAAAAAAAACATTTTGTTCAGCTTTAATTAATTTATTTATTGTTTACACACTTCTGTGTGCCACTGTTCACAACTTGATGTAACAACAACAATTTCTTTCTGTATTATTTTGCTTTACACTCGTTTACATAAACAATAGCAATTGTTTGACAAATCTTTATAGCGGAGATCTTCAAACCATAATTATTCATCTTACACGCAATGCGTCTTCACCCAAGACTGACTGAATTTTTACTGATCCAGTTGCCTGCTTTGTCTTGCCTTTTATATCAAAGGGTAAAAAGTCTGATGGATGAAAGAGAATATCGGATACAAACTACATTCAGCTAGGGTTACAACCTAGCTTCTCAAATCACTCATATTGTGTGCGTTAATTTTAAACAAGAGTGACGGAACCTAAAGTTCAAAGTCCACTTTGAATGACAGATGGTTTGAGAAACATTTCATGGCACTTTTATTTATTCTCAGAGTTTTTGCCGTAAATCTGTTGAGAGAAAGTCGCCGAAGGAATATTTTTACGTTTTCACCTTTTAAAAACGTTTGAAATATGTTTACACACTTCTGTATGCCACTGTTCACAACTTGATGTAACAACAACAATTTCTTGTTTATTATTCCACTTTACACTCGTTTGCGTGAACAATAACAATTGTTTGACCGATCTTTATAGCGGAGATCTTCAAACCATAATTATTCATCTTACACGCAATGCGTCTTCACACAAGACTGACTGAATTTTTACTGATCCAGTTGTCTGCTTTGTCTTGCCTTTTATATCACAGGGTAAACAGTCTGATAGATGCTTTTGAATGCTGATGACTTTGCCTACATGAAATCTCCATAAATGTAAAGTTGTTGTTTGTGTATTTTGTTTACGTTTGTCCTTTCAGTGTTGTTGTTGTTGCCTGTTTGTTGAAGATTGTCTGACCTGAGATTTGAACCGTATAAGCCAATACACTACCTACTAGACTACGACAACTTCAAGATATCATGTAACGAGGCTGAAAGAACCTTCCTTTGAATTTTATTAGCAAAGTTAACGACCTTCTATTACATTCAACAAGTTTTAATGGCGAAACCTAAGGTAAAATGTCTGCTTAAATGTTTACTTTAAAATTTGTTTGTATTTTAGCTTTAAACCCACTGGGCATATATCAACGGCATTGACATCAACGTTTCAAATATTCCAGTCAAATAAATCTTTTCTTTTTCAAATAAAATTTCAATAAATTTGTCATGTTTTGTTTGCTCTTGTTGTTGCCTTATTCGGTGACATATTTTAACGATAAAATAAAATTCCAAAAAAAAAACAAAAAGTTTTTATGCAAAAACAACAACTACAACAATATCCATTAAGTTTTCATATTTAAATCATCGAACAGAAAAATAGAAAAAAAAATGTCATAAAAAACATAAAAAGTTTGGTTTTATGATGTTTTTTTTTGGTGCTGCACGTATTATGAATTTTTAAAAGTGTCTGCCTTTTTTTTGTTTCAAATTTCCATTTTTTTTAATGCACAAAAGCAGAGAGAGTGTCAAGGGAGATGCGGTTTATAACCCGCAAACTCTTTTAATTGGAATTGTTTCGAATTCTTTACATTGACACTTTTTTTATTGAATTAAAGTCACGTCAATGTGTATCAATTTGAACTCATGGCACAATTATTTCCAACTGAATGGACTCATTTGTTAGTGGCGTATAGAGTAGAATTTGATTGAGTTAAACTATAGGTTTTGTAAAGATGACAACGTTGTTACGCTTTTTTTGTTTTTAAAATCGTTTATTGGGAATAAAATAAAATTAAATTTGTGTTTAGTTTTAACTAAAATTTTTTATTATTCGCACAATTTTGTGTGCCACTGTTCATGACTTGATGTAAACAACAATAATTGCTTTATTTGTTATTCCTCTTTGCACTCTTTTGTGTTCTATATATATAACGGTGATCTTCAACCCACGATTACTTTCTTCAAACACCCCGTACTCACACAAGACTGACTGAATTTTTATTGACTTCATTGCCTGGTTTATCCTACCCTTTACACCGCAGGGTAAACATTCTAATGAATGCTCTTAAAGGCGAATAATTTCACCTTCTCGAGATCTCTATAAATGTAAGCATTTTGTTTTCATTATTGTTGTTTGTGTATTTTGTTTACGTTTGTTCTTACCTTTTTATTTACTTGTTTATCCCTTTTGTTGTACCGGTTTTGGTTGATATATTTTTGTTTACTTGTTTAGCATGTAAACAAGTTCATTGTTTATGTTTTTGTAGCTTTTGTTTCCAATTTAAACGATGTGAAAGCAAAACACCATCTCCATGGTCATAATAGTATGTGGGAGAAGCCAAAGCTAAGACCGTATTAATTATGCTGAGGTACCAACACTGAAGGTTATTCATCTAAAGCGGTTTGTAGAGAGAAGCTGACAATCAATTTAATGAATACCATTGCTTTACTTTAATGACTTTAACGGATAATCTGTTTAGAAGACACCCTTCTCTTGAAGTTTTTCATTGAAATATTCTCTTCAAAAGAAGTCGCCGTGGTCTAGTAGGTAGTGTGTTGGCTTATTAGACGAAAGGCCCAGGTTCGAATCCTAGGTCAGACATCAAAACGAAAAATATATCTTCGGCGACTTCTTCCCAGCAGATTTCTGGCAAAGACTCTGAGAGTAAAAATTGCCATGAAAAGCTTCTCAAAAATCTGTCGTTCGGAGTCGACTTTAAACTGTAAGTCCCGCCACTCATGTATAAAATTAACGCACACAACATAAGCGGTGTGAGAAGCTAGGTCGTAACCCTGACTGAAGAGTTGTAAAGGCCAATTATGTATGTATGTATTGTCTTCAAAATCGTGGTAATGTATTACGCATCCTCTTGTCATGCAAAGGGTTCCTGTGTAGGTCAATGAGCAAGACCAGTTCCTTCTATAGTAATGAAAGCAAGTTCTGCATTTCAAATGAATATGAGAGTAGTAAGTATGCCTTAGTGCTATACAGTCAGTGTAATCCAGTGCTTTTCGTTACGTTTGAGATGGCTGTGATAGGGTTTAAACCACGGTTTCTCTTTTAAGAAACGAGCACATTACGTACTGAGTGGTCTAGTGGGTAGTGTGTTGGCTTACTAGACAAAAGGCCCGGGTTCGAATCCCAGGTCAGACATCAAAACGAAAAAATATTTCTTCGGCATCTTCCTCTCAGCAGATTTCTGGCAAAGACTCTGAGAATAAAAATTACCATGAAAAGCTTCTCAACTTTAAACTGTAGGTCCCGCCACTCATGTATGAAATTAACGCACACAACATAAGTGGTGTGAGAAGCTAGGTCGTAATCCTGACTGAAGGGTTGTAATGGCCAATTATGTATGTATATATGTATTACGTACTGAACTAGAGGAGACTTTAGTGGATGTCAATATTGCCCTTATCGTCAGTGGACTTATGTAGAAGATCCTCTCAACCTTTTTTTATAATGCCTCCACAGCCTCATTTCAAAGTACGAAATTTGATTTCGATTTTACGAATTAGAATTGCTTAGAGCCTAAAGGATATTTTAGCTATTGGCGCATATTATTATTCTATGTCTCCTTTCGAATGAAATTTCCATCGCTTCCAGCTTTTCGTCAACTCTTTGGAGAAGAAAACTTATGTCGACCCCTAGGATTTATACAATCTCTAGGATTTAAAGATAATTAGGGGATTTTCTTGTACGTGCATACAGAATTAGGCATTACAAGCCTTTAGTTAGGATTACAAGCTAGTTTCTCACACCACTTATGTCGTGTGCGTTAATTTTTAAACAATAGTGCCGAGACCTACAGTTTAAAGTCGACTCCGAACGACAGATTTTTTTGAGAAACTTTTATGACAATTTTATTTACTCTCATAGTTGTTGCCAGATATCTATTGAGAGGAAGTCGCCGAAGAATTATATTTTTTCATATTTCGTTTATTTGGTAATGCCTGACCTGGGGTTTTAACCGAGGCTTCACGTCTAATAAGACAACACACAGCATATGTTTAAGATTTTATCAGAATTCGTTTGACCGCCTTTGCAAATCTATTTATATGAGAAAACCTGAAAGGTGTAGTTAAATGCTCGCTGGGTATTAGTATTCATATGTCTGATATACGGACGGTCTGATGTACATGTGAGTACAATAGAATTCCCTTTTGGTTTGTTTTTATATTTTTGCAATTTTATTGTTTTTTGATGTGGCATTTGACTGACGCAAAAGGTTAAACAATTGCCAAATTGTAGAAATTTTCGATATGAAAGTCTGCAGGAACTTTGCTTTTCACTAGTCCTAAATTTATGGTTGGAAGTTGAAAATGGCAACACTGTAGCAGAAGAATGTAACATTAAAACAATTGTGTGCTGTTTTCTTTTGATTTCCAAAAATACGTAAGAAAAATGAGTAAATCAATGTATGACTTCATCATCAAGGTTACTTGAATAGAAATGTATTGCAACAGAAGGGAAGAAGAAATGTGGAATTGCTTTACATTACAAAAAGATGTGTTACGCATAAAACCAAAGACTCAGACAGTGTTTGAAGTTATTTGTGTTACAGTGTCTATAAATATAACACAATATAAATATAAAACCTTGTGGTAAATAAAATGCTTTTAACTTTATTTTATCTATAGCTTCTAATAACGAAAGAAAATTAAATGTGAATTTAAAGTTCACTTTAGCGAAAGTTACCTTTAACTAAACCCAACTTTACGGGGAAGGGTCATTACCCTTAGGGCGTTTATTACAACTTGCCATTAACTAAAGGGAGGATTTTAACGGAGAGATAAATTGTTTTTCATTATTACGAGTACCGAATAAGATAGAAGTGAGCGTTAAGTTAAAGGGAAGATTATCCTACCTTTAACATTTAAAGTTCACTTTATGCTTGAACTTGCCATATCATATACTATTTTCGATATGGAAATTTCAAATTTAAACAAAATGAGCACATACAACAAAAAAAAAAAATTAAGTCCGGTGTTGCCACTGCGTTAAAAAACTTGTTTAATTAAGCAGTTTTATCGACTTTGCTTCGGTACTGCCATATTTTTGAAAAAGTTAATTTTGTTTTATCTGCATGTTGTAATAAGTTAAAGGTAACTTTGCCGTTCACTTTAGCTAAAGTTACCTTTGCCGTTCACTTTATCTAAAGTTACCTTTAACTAAACCCAACTTTACGGGGAAGTTGTAATAATGACCTTTAATATATTAGGCTTTCATTCTCTTTGTGCCTTTCACTATTATTACGAGTGTTTTTATTGCCTAATATAAAGCAATTCTTTTTATATTATTTTAGTAAAATTGAAAACAAATTTAAATTCCTGTTAAATTATTCACAAATATTATCTTTTTCTATTTTTAGATTGTCGTTATCACATGTTGCTCCACTGACATATCGATTGATTCAACAACTAATTCCAGATGACAAACAAATGCTGATGCAAATCAACTTAAATGATGTCCATCTGATGCAACAAAATATGTTAATTTTAGTTTTCCAATATTGTTTTTGCTTATTTTTAGGTTGTATTTTAAAATGAGTGCCTTTAGGCCAGACTACTTGCATATGCATATTGGCCCGTTAATGGGTGTGGTATCATTAAAATTTTACAATAAAATAAGTGATGATTATTATGTGTAGAATACTTTGCTGAGCATACAAAAATATTTTTAATTATTTTTAGTATTTTTTTTAAATTATAGTAGCTATCAAAGCATATTTTATGTGAAATAACTAACAACATAAAATAAATAAAATAAAATAAAATAAATATTATAAAATCAATATTAATAGTTAATTAATAGATAAGAATTATTAAATATTGATCTAGTATTTTTTTGTTTAATTTGTTTAATATTAAATTTAATATGCAATAAAATATTAATCGAAGTAAATAACATATGCGAAATGATATTTGAAAAAGCGATACCTTTTTAGTCATTATTACAACTTTCTTCCTCGCACCATTCATGTTATGTGTGTTAGCTGAACCTAACTGTCATGGCATTTTTATTTTACTTAGAATGTAATTATTATATAATTTATCCATTAAAGTAGACTTTAGTTAAAGGTACATGAGTAGCAGAACTTAACTGTCATGGCATTTTTATTTTACTTAGAATGCCATTATTATATAATTTATCCATTAAAGTAGACTTTAGTTAAAGATACATTTAGCTAAAGTGAACTTTAAGGTCACCTTTAACTTCTTTTTAGTTATTATAGCAACTTTCGTCCTCACACCATTCATGTTATGTGTGCTAATTTTTATCATGAGCGGCGGGACCTAACTGTCATGGCATTTATATTTTACTTTTAATGCCATTATTACAACTTGCCATTAAAGTAGACTTTAGTTAAGGGAACATTTAGATGAAGTGAACATTAAAGTAACTTTTAACTTCTTTTCGTTATTGCAACCTAATGAAAAAATAAAGTTAAGTTTTCCAAAAAAATGGCAGTGCCAGGGTAATTTCGATAACATTGCTCAATTAAAAAAGTTTTTTTTTAAAACAGTGGCAAAGACGGATTTCAGTGTTATATTGTGTTTGCTAATTTTGTTTATATTTGAGGTTGCCATATTGAAAATGATAAATAATATGGCAAGTCTAAACATAAATTCTAATTCTTCTAAATTGGTTCTCATTATTATAAATGGACAATAATAATGAGAAACAATTTAAAAGTGAGCGTTAAACTAAAGGGAGGATCATACTATCTATAACTTTTAAAGTTAAGTTATTATAATGCCTTTTAGTTAACGGGAAGTTGTAATAATGGCTTTTTGACTTTTCGACAGATCTCTGCTGAGAAGAAGTCACCGAAGAAATATTTCTTTTTATATTTTGTTTGTTTGAGTTATCTGAGGCAGAGGTTGAACTACGGGCTTTTGTCTAATAAGCCAACACATTATCTACTAGACTACAGTGACCTTAAGGTATTCAATATGTACTCTGTAATGAATGTCCTAATAAATGTTTTGGGTTTATGTACCTGCATGAGTAACACTAGTTTACGGCATGATAAAGAAAGAGTGACAACTACTCTACGCTATTAGTGCAAGCATACTTATGAGGAATTTCCCTTGTTCTGTAGTGCTTCAAACAGGAATCAAAACTGGCCCGATATGGAAGACAATAAGACGACTAAATATTGTTGTTTTGTTGTCTTTACATCGCTTAACATTAAAATTATAAGTAAAAGCTACAAAAACAAAACAATGCAGTAAACAAACCAGTTTACAAATTATCGTACTACTTAGTATAACAACAAACACCAGCATAAAAAATATGGTAAACAATTAAACAAAATACATAAACAACAATAATGAATGTAAACAGCGATGTTTACATTTATAGAGATATCGAGAAGGCGAAGTCATGAACATTCGCCTTCAAGAACATTCACATATAAAATACAAGGCAAAGCAGGCGACTGAGTTAATGAAGTTCTGTCAGTCTTGTGTGAAGATGCGGTGCGTTTGAAGAAAGTAATTGTGGTTTGAAAATCTCCGTTACAAAGATCTGTCGAATAATTGCCTAGTAATTGTTATTATTTATGGTATATGTAAGGGTATAAACATAGGAATAAAAAAAAGCAATTCTTATTGTGAGGTCGCCGTGGTCGAGTAAGTAGTGTGCTGGCTTATTAGACGTAAAGCCAGGATTCAAGTCCCAGGCCAGACATTAAAATAAAACACAAAAAGTATTTTTCGCCGATTTCTTCTCAGCAGATTTTTGGCAAAAACTCTGAGAGTAAATAAAATTGCCATGAAAAGTTTCTGAAAAATCTGTCGTTCGTAGTCGACTTTAAACTGTAGGTCTCGCTACTTATGTATAAAATTAACACACACAACATAAGTAGTGTGAGAAACTAGGTCAATAATCCTGACTGAAGGGTTGTAATGACCAATTATGTATGCATGTATTGTTTACATCAAGTTGTGAACAGTGCCACATAGAGTTGTGTGAATAATGAAGAGTTTTAATTAATATTATTTGCAATCTACGAGCTCATATTTTAAACGCAATAGTCTAGTAAGTAGTGTGTTTGGTTTATTAGACGAGAGACTGTGTTTCAACCCGCAGGCCAGACAAGATAGTGATTCTAATATTTCTTCGGTGAGTTTCTCTCAACAGTCTTCTGGTAAAAACTCTAAGAGTAAAAGAAAATTGACATGACAATTCGACTTTTAACTGTACGTCCTGCCAATAATGTATAAAATTATACTCACAATATGGGTGCTGTGAGACGTTGGGTTGTAGTCCTGGCTAAAAGGTTATAAAGATCGATTAAGTAAATAACTAAGTACTTCAGAGTTTGAATATGAATGATACTCGCAACAAGGGTGCTGTGAGAAACAAGGTTTTAGTCCTGAATAAAGGTTGTTGTTCGATTAAGTAAGTAAGTAGAGTCTTCTGAGTTTGACTTCTTCTTGAGCTTCTAAGTCTCCATTTCTAAAGCATTTGGCCTGTTTTCAAATGAATATGAATGACAATGAATACCATGTCTAAAGGAATACATAGATAACAGCGGAAATGAAAGAAAGAAGTGAATTAGAAGAGTAGAAGTTAGTAGGGAATAAAATTAGCCTGTACCTAATGGGACTCTCTCCTCTAATAGGACTCCCACCTACCATATAATAACTCCAATAGTACACATGATACAAATGCTGATAATTGGATACTAAATCATTATCAATTTCCCACATCAGGTATAGAAATCAAAGGTAAATATTTTAGTAATTCTAAAAAATGAGGTAAAGTTTGTCATTAAATATTTAAGTTTTCCTCTTAAAATCTTGTTGTTTTACTTTTCTTGTCATTTAAGTACGGTACATGGCCTTTTCTCTTAGAATTGTTTTTTTTATAACCTTCAATGGACATTTTTTTCTTCTCTAAATTTTATGTGCTTCCACTAGCTTAGGCTCTACATAATTTGGTTTCTCTTTCCTAAATATTTAACAAAAATTACAAATTGATTCGAATTTTCATATGAAAAAAAAAGGAAAAATTAAATTTTCGTAGAAAATCTCTTGGCTCTTCCTTATTTTCTTTCTTTTTTTTCATTTTAAAATTTCAAATTAATTGAAATCAAATATGGGTTCCTTTATTTTATAGTTAAAGTAGGAGAGGTTATTTTAAAATTTCCGGGTGTAATTTGATACAAATGACGAACAGGATATTGAACAGGAGGCAGCTGTAATGGAGGACAACAGAAGAAGATTTTTTTTGTTTTGATTGAAAACTAATAAAGAGGGTAATAAACAATGATTTTAATTAAAATTTATTACAAAATTTAAAAGAAAAATTCAAGTAAATGAAATGAACATATTGTTGACATTTATTTCTTAGAAGACCTTGAACTTTTAAGTGCTTATTTTGCAAACGAATGTCAAATTTTTTAATTCAAATCATTTTTTTTTTTATTAAAATTTATTGTAATAGAAAAAGATAAAAAACTTTTTTTTCATAATAAGAAGAATAAAACAAAATATAAAAACTTTTGTTTTAAAAAATTATTTTCGTTTTCTTTTTCAAATCTTTTTAAAAGCAATTGAAGTTGTCATATTTAATTGTAAAATGCAATATAAATTACACTAGAAAACAGAACAAAGCAAAACTAAAAGGACAAAAAAGAAAGATTTTAGTTTTACAAACAAACTAAAGTAATAGCGAGAAAAAATTAATGGTTACAACCGAAAATAGTTGCTTGTTTTCATACCCTAAGACTATATTTTATTTGTAATGCAACTTTTGTGTTTAAGGCCACTTTTGTTCTGTTTTACCCTATTGTTAACGAAGTTTTTTTCCTTAAGGACTTATTTTTATTCCAAAATTTTTTGTTAATTTTTAGATCTAAATTTCGACGACAATGCAATACAATGTACCAGTATTAGGAAACAAAAGAACAAATTTAAATTGCTGGATAACTTTTAGAGCAACAAAAAACCAAATTCTTGGCTGAGGCCGAGGACTATCTTTAAAATCTTATTAAAGTTAAGATTTTAACTACAGCTTGTTTACATTAAACTTGATTTATAGCAGGGTGGAGTAGCGCGAGAAAAGCCTCTGTCTCTCTCTTTGGTCAGTGTGCATTTGATTGCCTTAAACATAGTGCAACAACAAATAGATGGTGGTCAGTGGAAATGTCTTCATATGCTATGTTTCTTAGTAGGGATGCCAAACAGGATCGATTTTAAAAATTCCGGGATTCTGGGGTAAAATTCTGGGGTATTTTGGGACAATTCGGGATCCAAAAATACCGATAAATCACAGGAAAAATCACGATTTCCTCTTAGTAATAAAAATATTTTGTTAACAAAATCATTTGTATTCCAATTATGTAAAGTATATAAGAATTATATTATTATTATTATCCCAGGTCAGACATCAAAACGAAAAATATTTCTTCGGCGACGTCCTCTCAGCAGATTTCTGGCAAAGACTCTGAGAGTAAAAAATTGCCATGAAAAGTTTCTCAAAAATCTGTCGTTCGGAGTCGACTTTAAATTGTAGGTCCCGCCACTTCTGTATAAAATTAACACTGAAGGGTTGTAATTGGCCTTTACATGCATGTATGTATGTGTATCAGAATTATATATCATTAAAAATAAAATATAAAAACAGCAAGACAAAATGTAACAAAAAACCGTAAATTAACAAAAATAAAAATTATTCTTACATATGCTGCAAATGCATTAGTTTTAAGAAAATTATTTGGATTCCAACAAAAAGATTAAAGCATCTAACATATCGCTCTTTTATTGCAACATAGTCATATCTCAAAAAATTAAAAATTTGTAGTTACTTAAGCAAAACTGCTCTTTTAGACCTTCTGTACATGTTGAAAAAAGCTGAACCGAAGTAATAGCAAGAAGTGTTTGCGGCAATTAGATCATAGAACTTATGTCTTGAAAACTTTAATCGCATTTTGCCAAGTTCAAGTTTTTTTGAGATATGACTATGTTGCAATAAAGGAGCGATATGATCTGATAGGCTTGAACGAATTTTGTTGTCAACATACCCTGCCGTTGAAAAACACTTCTCCCAATCAACATTTGTTGGTAAAATAGTTCCAAGATAGCTGTATGCAGCTTGTAAATATCCACCTCTACCACCTCCTGATGTAAATAAATCTATTTCTTTGGACAGTTGAGTATCTAAATCACTTACCTTTCAATTCGTTTTATAGGACTTTTGCATTCTTTGATGCCATCAGATAATTTTTTATCACAGGAAGTAGGGTTTTCCTCATCTGAGATGCTATTATCGAAGTCAAGTGATATAGAATTTTTCTTCAGGACCTTTTATAGGGTCAAAATACATATGAATTTACAATCCCGAAAAATCCCGGGACAAGTGTTTAAAAATCCCGGGATTCGGTATTTTGTGAATCCCGAAAATTCCGGGATTTCAGAATTCGGGATTTCCCGATTGGTATCCCTAGTTCTTAGTCACACTTTCTGGGCCCAAGAGGTTTATCCTTGTTTGGAATTATTGCCAGTTCCACAGTTGGTATTTATGCTTTCAAAGCCATTGTTTTATGCGCTAATTTGTCCCTTTAAGTCATCTAATTAAATGAATATTTAAAAAAAAGAGTCTTTTTAAAACATAATACTCTATTACTACCCTAATACACAGCAGGTTAAGATTATTCGATATAAATTCGAATCAAATTTTAGAAGGAAATAGTACAGAAGATCAATGCGTGTTTCTCACATATTTAGCAGAAGATAAGAAATGCGTTGATTTCAGATCATACCTTTAGTTAAAGGTATATTGCAATCTAGATATCCTTCAGTAATCTTATTTCAAGCATACTAAGCCTTAAGCATACAGTAAGGACCCGCTTAACGCGGGGGATACGTTCCAATAAGTTCCAGCGCTAAACGGAACAGCGTTAAACGAGCCAACTTAACACGTACATATGCCTAGTAACGTTTATGACAACTAATAAATCAATTATGGCGCAGGAAAGATGCGTTCGTACTGTGATTATGACTTCGGAAAATACAGTTGGAATTTTTTCTCTGAACAGACTAACAAAGAAGCGTTAAGAAAGATACATAGTATACACCGTCGCAATATAGTGCACCGAATTTGGTTAGAGCATGGCCGTTTCATTTGCAACCACGTAATACTGAAACAGCGTTAAGCGGGGTCTTACTGTATTCAGTTGTTCTTACCAAAATGGAAACAAAATACTTATTTACATACATAACATAAACCCTTCAGTCTGGATTATTGACCTAGTTTTTCACTACACTTATGTTGTGTGTACAGTCGATTTTTTTTTGAGAAACTTTTCATGGCAGGTTTTTTTAATCTCAGAGTTTTTACCGGAAATCTGCTGAGAGGAAATCGCCGAAGAAATACTTTTTGTACTGTGTTTTGATGTCTGGCCTGGGGCTCGAACCCTGGCTTTACGTCTAATAAGCCAACACACTACCTACTAAACTTCGGCAACGTCCTTATTTATTTAGTTTATGTTAATTCTATAGAGTTTAATCAGTGATGAATGGAAGTGTGAGATCAAGAATCTCTAATTTCTAAAGGCAAAAGTCTGCTTTTTCTCAGTTCCATAGTTTTGCATAGTTCATGAGAGGGAATGCGTAATCCATTGATATGCATTCCAATTGACATGTGACATCCACTATAACGTAAAAGCTGTCCATTTAATTCAAAATATAAAATAAACAGGTCTTCTTGTCTATAGGTGCCCCTATTTTGGCAATATAAAGATCTTTTTGAAGTCAAATATTGCTCTGTTTGTCATGCTACGGATAAAGTGCCCTGATTTGACGGTGACAGTTTTTTTGAGTCATTAAAAATACGGCCACACTAAAATTTAGTATTAAATGGCTCTTTCTCAATCACTTCTGTATTTTCCATGTCGCATCTGGGACAATTATGCTTGTTGACCTAACCATTGACTGATGAATAAGCTTCATCGTTGAAGAAACTTTGATTGTCATATCAGCATTGAAAACCTTACGTAAATGAAAAATTTTTTTGAAGAAAATTCACTAAACGTTTAAAATAAATTCAAGTTATATTTTTTTAATCATTAATTTAAAAAACTTTTATTTTAAAAATCCAATTTTAAACAAATGTTTTGATAGGTATTTAACTTAAATATACGCTTTAAATAATTACAGTCGAACTTCTATAATTTGAACTTCTATTATTTACTTGAATTTTCTATAAGTTGAAGCACAGCAACAGCATCTTGAAGAGAAATTCTATCATGTTTTGCTTCTTTAACTTGAAGTTTCTACAAGTTGAAGGATAATGGTGGTTTAATTTATAGAAGTTCCACTGTAAATGTAAATAAAATCTATAAAAACAAAATTGAAAATTCTTCCTTTGGAAATATTGTGAGTTTCACAGTTTTGCTTTTGCTTACGTTATTTTAATTAAATTATGTATTCGATTTCATTAATTGGTATATCCTGAAACAAAAAACAACACAGTAAACATTTAAATGCAATGCAATGCATGTAAATGGTATGCTTGGCTTTGTGCTACTTGCTATAGCAAGTAACAATAAGAATTAAAATTAAAATAAAATGAAATGCTATTACCGTTGCCATACTCCTAAGACTTCAATGAAATAGTTTTGCTGCACAATTTTCTAATTGTTTTACTTTTGTAGCACAGTGTTATTAATGAAATGCAGTATTAAAATATTAAGATTGCAAATGAATTCTGTGTATCGTATACATGAATATTTAATTTGTTTAAAATAAAAAGAAAAATTAAAAAGAAACATTTTAAAATAAAAGCAACACAAAGAAAGCATTACTTAATATGCATTTTTAACAACAACAACAACAAATTCATT
This sequence comes from Sarcophaga peregrina, assembly GCA_014635995.1. Lineage (NCBI taxonomy): Eukaryota > Metazoa > Arthropoda > Insecta > Diptera > Sarcophagidae > Sarcophaga > Sarcophaga peregrina. The sequence goes on along the minus strand of CM025792.1, from coordinate 90,384,693 downwards.
CTGTTCAGTTTTATTAGAGTTTTGAAAATGATTCTATGATCAATAAACAGTAAACGAATGCGTATCAGTAATTTAACAACACAATATTGGGTTAAATATCAATCATACGTAGAGGGGGGTAATATGTATAATACGAATGGTTTGGTTGTCATTGATTTGTTTCCAGACGTACAGTGGAAATTAGAAAAGGCTCCATGGGAATTTTTTGTTACACAATTAACTGCACGCGTATTTAACCAGGCCAGACAACAAAATAAAATACAAAAAGTATTATTTCGGCGATTTCTTTTCAGCAAATTTGTAGCAAAAACTCTGAGATTAAATAAAATTGCCATGAAAAGTTTCTCAAAAATCTGTAGTTCGGAGTTGTCTTCAAACTGTAGCCGCGCCACTTATGTTTAAAATTAACACACACAACATAAGTAGCGTGAGATACTAGGTCAATAAACCTGACTGAACGGTTGTAATGACCAATTATGTATGTATATGTATCAGCAATGAGTATTCAAAACGATAAGTAGATTCGAGTCATACTTATAATTTCTGATACTTATACGCATTCATACTTATTTTAATATCATACTCATACTACTCATACTCAAAGTTGGAAGTACTCGTCGTATTCATACTTAACAATACGCATGATGTTATTGACTTCGACTCGTCTCTACTTAACACTTACACGGAGCACAGAATAAGTATGATTCGCGTTCGGACACTACTATACCCACAAGAAGATTGTGTGTATACTTTGCTTATTGTCTTTGTCTTTCCTTTCTTCTTTGTTTGTATATACAACAACAACAAAGGCTGTAAATTTTGATGAATGATTCGAGTATTTTTCTAAATTTATGAATCAGAATGAATAGGCGTATGAATCAAACACATTTCGAATGTTGTGAGTTTGATGTCAACGTTGTACTCATACTCATTGCTACTTATACTTATAAATCAATGTTGTAGCGAGTACGAATGAATCAGAGTATTTGAATTTCAATTCTGTTGATTCACTCATACTCAAAATTGCTTGAGTGCTTATGAGTAGGGGAAAAACGATTCATTGCTGATCTCTGGTAAAGTATGTAGTTAACCATAAAATATTGTTACGTTTTTATGTTTCAAAAACGTTTAAGATATGACCTGGTAGATTGAAAATAAAATAAAAATAAATTTTTGTTTAGTTTAAAATAAAATTCTTTATTGTTTGCATAATTCTGTGTACCACTGTTCACAACTTTATATAAACAATTACAATTTCTTACATTGACGTTTGCATGAACAATAACAATTACTAGAGGATTTTACAACTGATCTTGGCACAGAGATCCTCAAAGCAAAATTATTTTATTCAAACACACCGCATCTTCAAACAAGACTGACTGAATTTCACTAACTCAGCCGCCTGCTTTGCTTGCCTTTTAGATTGCAGAGTAAACAGTCTGATGAATGTTTTTGAATGCGAATGTTCGTAGCTTAGCCTACTCGAAATCTCTATAAATGTAAACATTGTTGTTTATATTCATTATTATTGTTTGTGTATTTTGTTTACATTTATCCTTGTAGTGTATGTTGTTGTATTTTTGTTTACATGGTTACCAATTTTTTTTATGCTGGTGTTTGTTGTTGTATATCATATATATTATCTCTAAAGTACTTTTTTTTGTCGGTTGCAAATATCTCCCATACTACCGCATCAAATTTAATGAATGATATCTTATTTTAAAGCTTATGTCTAACACTAATCGAAGAAAATAATTAGAAATTGAAAAATTAATATTTTCATTGATAAAAATTATATTTTATATAGAACTGCAAGATAATACTGTTGTCATTATGATTATATGTTTTTGTTTAAGTGTGCTAATACAGGGACGTTTAATAGTAATGCAGTTCATTGTTGTTAGATCAAGTGTGATAAACAGAGTCGCTTAATTGTAATGCTATTCCAGATAATAATATATAAAGTTGTAAAAGACATTTTGGTAATGTCGTTATTGTCATGGCATTGTTTGTTTTATGAAGTGTAGTAATACGGTGTCTTTTAATATATACATATATATAGTGTCAGCTGATATTTAACAGTAAAAAAGGTTTTAAGAAAAATAATGCAATTATAATGTTAATCAGAAATCTTAATGCTAAATAGGGGTTAATAAATGGTACCAGGCTAATCGTAACAAACTTGGGAGAGCACATCATATCAGCTAAAATTATTTATACCGATAAAACTGTACTCATACCCCGAATCAACCTTACACCTTCTGATCCAACTGTGCCTTTCCGAATGACACGAAAACAATTCCCTGTGAAAGTTGCTTTTGCTGAGACGATAAACAAAGCACAAGGTCAAACTCTTCAAAAGCTAGGATTGTATTTACCAGAACCTTTCTTTTCATATGGGGAGTTATACGTGGCTTTTTGTCGAGTGCGTACGTTTAAAGATATTTTAGTTTGTATTAAGGATTCGTACGGGCAAAAAGTTAACGATGATCATGTCATTACCTCTAACATTGTATTCAAAGAAGTATTATTAAGCATTTAAACATATCGCTCCTTTATTGCAACATAGTCAGATCTCAAGAGATTAAAAATTTGTAGTTACTTAAGCAAAACTGCTCTGTATATGTTGAAAAAAAAAATCAGTTTTACATCCCAAGCTGAACCGAAGTTATAGCAAAAAGTGTTTGCGGTAATTATGTCCTGAAAACTTAAATCGCATTTTGCCAAGTTCAAGTTTTTTTGAGATATGACTATGTTGCAATAAAGGAGCGATATGTATGTAAATATGTATGATGATATTATGATTTCTAACATTTTTATACTTTTAATAAAATTTCTATTAATTATTTTCATTTTATGTTACAAAAATGACAACTAACGGTGAGAAATATTCGCACGGGTCATCTAGTTTATTTATAATTTTAATGTTGAGCGATATAACTAGATTCTTCATTTTCATAACAATATTATTTAGAGATCTTATTTGTACCCAGAATTTTTAAATTTTTTTTTACAGATTTTTTATAATTATTAAATATTTCTTTTATATTTCCTAGATGATTTTCCTGTAATCTACTGTATTGAAAAAAGAAAATAATAACTCTGTATCTATATAGTTTTTTATTTTAAATGATTTATTTAATAAAATATTTGGCATATGTTTACAATATTGGGATTGTAAATTTGCAATTCAAATGAATTTTTTACACATCATTTAAAAAACACAAATTTAAATCCATTTAAATGGAATTGATTTTAAATAATATTTCAATAAGTTTCTAAGAAAACAAACAACAGAATAAGATTTTTAAAATAATTCTAAGAAAATTAAAAAAAAAATATTTGCAATACTATTCAATAGAGATGTTGGTAATGTTGCGTAAAAGGAAAATGATCTTAGAAAAGTATGAATATAAACAAATTATAAGTCATGTAATTTCAGAAGAATAAGGGAAAATGGAAATACAGAGAAATTAAAATGAAATAAAGGACTCGCCCCCTTTATCAAGCAAAGCATATTTGCAAAGCAGTATCAGTAACACAGAAATTATGGCTGAAATATTAATATTCCTGGTATTTTGCTACCCGCATAATAATGAAACATTACACGTTCATCAATACCCATCACTGTTAAACATCATTATCACTGTTAGAAGCATACTCTGCAAATTTCTGTAACCATTGTAAGGCGATTACAGCAACAAGTTTTCATATTTTCCTGAGAAATAAAGCGAATGTCCAGGGAACTAGTAATCGTAGCTGGGGAGCTGTGAAATAAAATCCTTTAGAAAAATTCCCTACAGGTGACAATTGCAATAAAAATATGATGAAATATGTGTTGAAAGGAAAAATATGTGTGATTTATAATACCCCCGGGTAATACCTGCAAGCAAACAAAAGACAAAGACTAAGTGAATGAAAATAAATACAAGAGAATGAAATAAAAGCTTCAAAGGAAAAATGTTTATGTGCCATAAATATGTATGTAGTCGTATTTAATACAAATGAAAATAAAAATAAAAAATAATAATAATAAATTTTATTGTAATTTATTTGCTTTGACACATTTGCTTAAGAATCGTATACAAATAATTAAAATCTGCTCCAGGACAAGTGAATGTCCTGATATTTTTTCAGGGTTCAAAAATAAAAATAAAATAAAAATTTGATTTACATATTGCTACGAAAATGGAAATGGCTTTACAGCTACAAAAAAGTTTATCAACTTGTTTACATTATAAACAAGTTAACAAAAATATACCATCAGTATAAAAAAATAATAATAAGTAAACAAAAATTCTACAACAAACATCAGCATAAAAAAGGTGAGCAGCAAACAACAATAATAATAACAAGTACAATGGGTCAATTTCGACCTCCGGGTATTGTACTTGTCTTAACTGACAAGTACACGTCCTCTAACCTGTAATAAAAACAACATATTTACATTTATAGAGATTTCGAGAAGGCAAAGTCATTCGACTTCAAGACTATTCATCAGACTGTGTATCCAGCGATATAAAAGGCAAGACAAAGCAGGCAACGGAGTCAGTAAAAATTCAGTCAGTCTTGTGTGAAGACGCGGTGTGTTTGTTGAGAGTAATCGTGGTTGGAAGATCTGTCGAACAATTGTCTAGTAATTGTTATTGGTTATGCAAAAGATGTAAACAGACGAATAACAAACAAAACAATTGTTGTTGTTTACATCAACTTGTGAACAGTGTTATGCAGAATTTTGCGAACAATAAAGAATTTTCGTTAAAAACTAAACACAAATTAATTTTTATTTTATTTGCATTCTACGAACTCATATTTTAAACGTTTTTAAAAAGGTAAAAACATAACAATATCTATCTGAAAAATAAGGTGAAAGACCCTATGCCTCTAAAGACTACATACTGTCTAATATTATTATTATAATTTTCGTTTATTGCTTTGTTTCGGTTTCAAGTTTTTTCAGCGAAGTAGTTAATGGATCTATTGTTCTAGGACATGAGATTTGTCATCTACTGTCGCGTAGAAACAATGTCCTCTGTAAACATAGGCTATATAAGTGTAATAGTGCGTTATTACTTACACCATCTCTTTTCTTTCATAGAGCAAGAGGTCGAAAAATCCTTCGAAAATTATTTCGCTCTTAGAAAAATTACATACATAATTGGTCATTACAACTCTTCAGTTAGGATTATTGACCTAGTTTCTCGCACTACATATGTTGTGTGTGTTAATTTTATACATAAGTGGCGGGACCTACAGTTTAAAGTCGACTCCGAACGGCAGATTTTTGAGAAACTTTTCATGGCACTTTTAAGGAGAAATCGCCGAAAAAATACTTCTTGTATTTTATTTTGATGTCTGGCCAGGGACTCGAACCCTGGCTTTACGTCTCATAAGTCAGCACACTACCTACTAGACCACGGCGACTAGCTCGTAGAAACTCTGAACTAATTCTTAATGGACGGCTATAATTTCTTATGTCCTTGAAGATCCATAGTTAGAGCTAAGTCTAATATGGCCTATTCTATAAGACTCTTTAATATTGAATTAACTGCACTGCACTGCCCTCAGTGAACACAGATACTATTCTCTGTCATGAATATAGGTAAGTACAGTAAGCGTTAAAAGAAATTGTACATTAAAAAAAATATTTATTAATAAATTACCGTTATTTTTATTTAAAAATTGTTTCATTGCCAGTTTTTAAAATTGAAATAAAGGAACAAAAAAAATTACAAAAAATTTCGTATTATTGTTAAACTTTTTCGGGCACTCTCTTTATGTTGTAAAAGTTACAACAGTTTCTTTTGACGCTTACTGTAGGTATCGGGTTGTTGGAGACAGCGCTAGATAGGTCACTCCAGAGTTCTGAATACCGGAAGGTATGGACTTTCGGAAAAAGCCACTGATTATATTGTGTCTGAGGCTATGTTCCTACCTGTTTTTAAAATACTCATATCAGATAGGGCACAATGGTGTGGTGGTGTACTCCAGGGGCAGAGTGGTATACCAATCTTCACAGATGGGTCTAAGTTAGGTGGATGTACAGGTGCTGGGGTTTTCTGTAAGGAATTCGGTCTTGAACTCCACTTCAGGTTGAATCATGACTGCAGCGTTTTTCAGGCGGAGATTTTCGCAATACTGAAGGCTGTTGAGGCCATACCTGGTGGCCCATCTTCGGATTCGGAATCTTACATGATCTTCGTTGACAGTCAGGCTGCCCTTAGGGCCATTGCGACGGTCTGGTGCAAATCACGGCTCGTTCGCGAGTGGAAAGAGTCGTTGAGAAGTTTTCGAGTGGACCGTACCCGTCTATGCTGGGTTCCGGGTCACAACGGAATACTGGGCAAACTTGCTAGGTTAGGTTCACTTTTAGGTGGCGATTTGACAGTTGGTCCTGACACCCCAGTCTGCCACCTCTATGGCTTCATCGATGGATGGGTCAGGAGGGAAGAGCAGAGGCGTTGGGGGAACGGATCAGGTTGTTCTGTTTCTAGGCATCTATGGCCTGCTGTGGACAGCAAGAGGGCTGGGCTCGGTCAAGGCCAGCTTAAGGTTGGTTGTCGGTTTTATCACGGGGATTAGGTCGCTGACGGGGATCTGGAACAGATCCCAGCCGGACTATTGCAGGGTATGTTGCGATGAGGAGGAGTTGGGGACTGTCGAACATCTCCTCTGCAACTGTCCAGCCCTTGGTAGGTTCAGGACCCTTGGCAGGGCCTTCTTTGAGAACTTGAGTTCTGTGTCGAGAGCCGACATCAAGGCTCTCCACAGATTCATTAGCAGCTTGGGCTTCATAAGTGTAGTCGCGCTCTCAACCTCTTTTGTTTTGTGTCTGTTTCTTTACATGTAATTCCTCCGTTTCAAATTCTCCCTCTCCTTCCCTACATTCCTATATCCTCCATTTCCTTCCTCCCCTAAGGAGTACTGTGGGTACTGTGGTTGTCTTAACCGACAGGTGCACGTCCTCTAACCTAACCTAACCTACTGTAGGTAAATAGAGGTGGCTGTTTACCTAATTAGGCCTATTGTGATGCAAACTAATAATACTTGCCTGAATCACTTGTAGCCTTTAATAATTGTATTGTCAATTATAATTCTGCAGGTCTTTATAGGTATTGCCAAAGTAAAGAATTAACTTCAGTGATTGTGCCACATCTATCTACTTAACTCTGCTTTTAACCCGGCCTGTCCGTTATCATCGTCCTGTTATGAAATAAACACAGTTTTTCAGAAGTTCTGTAAGCCTATCACTGATCTCTTGAAAAAATTAAGAATCGCTTGTTTGAATTCTTGGGCTTACTTCCGGACATTAATATTTGCAACTCAATTCTAAAATCATAGCTTCGCCAGAAACCTATCTTATCACCAGCAATGCTGAAGTAAATGTTTGTGACTTAAACAACCTCTTCGTAATAAAATAGCCTCCTCTATAGTTGCTTCTAAGGTTGTGTCGTATTCGCATAAAATTTCTCAACAATTTTCTCCCTTTTTTTTTTGCTTTTTATCCGCTTTATTTAAATAAAATAACTTCCAGCAGAATTATGCACAAGTTCATGGAATTTGAAATATTTTGTACTGAAAAAAAAACAAGTCACTTTATTAACAGCCAAGCCAGCCACCTTCTTTGCTGCTGCTTGTCTTGCATACTTTTGAGTTAACTTTACAGAATAGCAAGCAAGTTTTTGCTATTTTTATGAGAGACTTTAGTTGATGACAACATAACACTGACCACCTACCTAAGAGATATTTTGTTTACAATTTAAGAGTGACAAATAATGGGGGAGTTAAAGAAAAAACTGTGGAACTTAGATGTAAAAGACTGATAAAAGAAATTCGAACGTGGGTAAAGAGCAGCATTTTGTATTTCTTTTTTTTTGGATTCTCCAAAAGGAAATATTCCTGTATTTTTAATACCAAAATTAAAAAGAATTTTATAAAATTATTCCCACTACAAATTGTATAAACTGTATGGCATACGGGTGGCTGATATATAATGCAACAAATTTTTTTAATTTTTTTTGTTTAATTTTATTGTTCAAAAGCAAAAACTGTTGGAAATAACATCAAAATTTTAGAATCAGTTTAGATTTGTTGGCTGCACGAAAGTGTCTCTGCGGTATTTTGGCCCATTCTCGACAAAGCACCGTCTTGAGATGATCGACACTTTAGTATTTTTTTTTACTGAGAACCTTACTCTCCAAAATGCCATAGGCGCAACAGCCTAACGGATTGAGATCTGAAGATTTTGCTGGTCATTGTGCGGTAGAAATGAAGCGAGGAACCTCCTGTTTAAGGCATTCTTGGTTGACGCATGATAAGTGCGGTGGTTCTGAGTCCTATTGGAATGTCCATGGTTTGTCTTCCCAGGGCTTCAATACTGTCTTTAAGACATTTTCCCGATAATATTCGGTATTTATTTTAACCCCACGGTCGATTAATACGAGCGGGGAGCGACCATCGGCCGTTACGGTGGCTCACACCATTACCACCGGCGGCGCTTGAATTGTGGTGCCAATCGTAGGTGTGAATTTTCTGCTATCCTCTTTGGCAAGTAAACCCAATCATTTTGTTTGTTCAGAAACTGCTCAATTTGGAATGGCATCTCATCGGAGAAAACCAAATTTGTGCAAGCGAAGTAACTCCTTGGCTCTTTCCAGTCTAACTTTTTTTGTCCATCGGTGAGCTCTTGCACTTTTTGGAACTTCAATGGCTTTAGTCCAAGCTCATTTTTCAATATGTGTTGCATCCGTTCTCGCGATATGTTCAGCTCACGAGCAATTTTTCTACCACTGCGGCGTGGATTTCGATCAAATCTGGCCTATACTTTTCGAATCGTTTTTTTCGTCTACTTTTTGGATACGATGCAATACTGCCAGTATCACGGTAACGAGCAGTGGTACGAGAAACAAAAGATTTATTGACACTTAAATGCTGGAGGGGTCTAACGATGAAGTCGCCGTGGTCTAGTGGGTAGTGTGTTGGCTTATTAGACAAAAGGCCCTGATTCGAATCCCAGGTCAGACATCAAAACGAAAAAATATTTCTTCGGCGACTTCCTCTCAACAGATTTCTGGCAAAGACTCTGAGAGTAAAAATTGCCATGAAAAAGCTTCTCAAAAATCTGTCGTTCGGAGTCGACTTTAAACTGTAGGTCCCGCCACTCATTTTATAAAATTAACGCACACAACATAAGTGGTGTGAGAAGCTAGGTCGTAATCCTGACTGAAGGGTTGTAATGGCCAATTATGTATGTATGTACGTCTAACGATAGCCACCTGTGGTTTTTCCAGCCAAATATAAAGCAATTACACTATCACACTTGAATTCAATTACGAATAACTTTTTTGTCTGAATGCAATAGATCAAAATGCTTTGTAAGCTTGTAAATAATAAAATGAACTGTCACTGGAATAAATCTGTCAGCTGTCAGACGAGCGGTTTACAAATGATAATAACCTGAAGTTGGTTGCAATACACATCAGCCACCCCGTATATTTTGACATTAAACTCTCTAGGTCCTACAACTCATAGGGAAAATTAAGACAGATCATGAGTGGTGAGATAAGTTAGGTTGTAATCCTGACTAAAGAATTGTAATGATTAATTAAATAAGTAAGTATGATAAATATTTGTTGCAATTCCTACAAATATTCAAAGACGACGTTGTGAACATGTCACGAAGTCGCCGGTCAATTTGTATTTTTGACGTATACTGGAAGTAAATCGAAATATGCAACAAATTGTAGGATGTAGTAGTGCGAAAATTTTTCTATGTAAGTGATTGAAGTCGCCGTGGTCTAGTAGGTAGTGTCCTGGCTTATTAGACGTAAAGCTAGGGTTCGAGTCCCAGCCCAGACATTAAAATAAAATACAAAAAGTATTTTTTCAGCGATTTCTTCTCAGCTGATTTCTGGCAAAATCTCTGAGAGTAAATCAAATTGCTATGAAAAGTTTCTCAAAAAATCTGTCTTTCGGAGTCGACTTTAAACTGTAGGTCCCGCCACTTATGTATAAAATTAATACACACAACATAAGTAGTGTGAGAAACTAGGTCAATAATCCTGACTGAAGGGTTGTAATGACCAATCATGTATGTAAGTGATTGAAGTCACTTACATAGTGTGTTGGCAGGACCTACAGTTTAATGTCAACTCCGAACGACAGATTTTTTGAGAAACTTTTTCATGGCAGGTTTGTTTACTATCAGAGCTTTTACCAGAAATCTGCTGAGAGGAAATCGCCAAAGGAATATTTTTTTTCATATTTTGGTTTGATGCTTGACCTGGGATACGAACCCGGGCTTTACGTCTAATAGGCCAATACACTACCTACTAGACTACGGCAACTGGGTACTAAAGTAATAGAAATAAGAATAATCTGGTATTTTAATTCCTACAAATTAAATTATGACCTTTCCTGCTCTCAAGTGTATTGGAAAGAAAACATTGCACTTTTTATAAAATAGAAAAACTGTAGTGCTTGTTAAATAAGGCCTCAAAAATTTTCTCAAGTTTTTCTCTTTTTTCTTTATCCTAGAAAAGGATTTACTTTAAATGGATTTTTAAAACTCAATGTGCTTAAGAAACTTCAAAAATAAAAGCATTTTTGGCTATAAGCTTGAATATTATTTTTTTCCTTTTTTTCCAAAAAATTTTTATTTCTGTGGCATGGGTGGGTCAATGTTTATTTTCAATTTGACCCTTAATGGCTAAAATTTAATATGCCCTGGGCGTTAAATTGAAAAAGGCAACGACAAAGTAAAACTGAAATGGAAAGTAAACTAGAAAAACACATCATTTGACATTTGTTTGTTCTTCGGTCCGGTTTGATGACTGTGAACCATTTTGTAGAATTTGTTCTTGAAAGGTGACAGGAAAAATGAAATGAATAAATCAATAAACAAAAAAACATAATAATTTATTATACAATATATTTAACACTAAACCTACCGATACTTCATGTATTCCTATTCCTACCAAAGGGGGTCAAATGACCCTTTGCGGTATTTAAGGTAGACTACATATATTTCTCGGTAAAAAAAAATTAACCAGAGAGGATTAATTCTTGGAAAACACATTCGATGTATTTTGTAATAAAAGTCGTAAAGGCAAATGGCGATGTGACAAAAAGTTCAAAATGGGTCATTTGACCCGTTCATGGTAGGTTTAGTGTTAATAATTTAAAATAAAATTGAAATTCAAACTGAATAAAACCTAAGGTTATGAGTTAATGATAAAAAAGTTGACCTTCCAGTTAGCAAAAGACCATCTATGTTGTTTATTTTCCTTGACCTTTTGAATGCATACATAGTAAACAGTATTCCCTCGCTTTAAGTCGTAGAATGTTCGGGAAAAAGGCGAAGTAAATCGAAACGACGTAAATCGAATTTTTATTATATTTTTTTTATAAATTTTTATTCTATGTATTGAATTTCTTTTAAAATGTAAGTCCCCTGATTTTGTTTATAAATAACAGAGGCGACGAAAATCGAATGACGACGCAAATCGAAGTTTAAGGGAACAAAATTTTTGACGACGTTAATCGAAACAACGTAAATCGAGACAGCGCAAAGCGAGGGAATACTGTACGTAATTGGTCATTTCAACCCTTCAGTTAAGATTACAACCTAGCTTCTTACATCACCCATGTTGTGTGGTGTGTTAATTTTATACATAAGTTGCGGTGCCTACAGTTCAAAGTCGATTCCGAACAACAGATTTTTAAGGAACTTATCATGGCAAGTTTATTTAAATCATATGATTTACAGGGCATTATCAGCACTCTCGATTTATACAGGACATAAAATGCAATGCCCTCTGCCATTGGCAAATTATTTAGTTTAGAATAAAACAAGCCACCCTTTTAGAGGGCGAAACATTTTTAAGAAACAAACGCAAAATTGCATTTTACCTTAATAAAATGCACATTTTTTAGTAGAAAAGAAAACACCATTAGAGTTTTTGCCAGAAACTTGCTGAGTGAAAGTCATCGGAGAAATATTTGTTTATATTTCACTTTGATGTCTAACATGGGGTTTGAAGCATGCTAATAAGCCAACACACTACCTACTAAACTACAGTGACTTCAATCACTTAAAACATAGAAAAATTTTCCTTCTACTGCATCCTACAGTTTGTTGCATATTTGGATTTACTTTCAGTTTACGTCGAAAAAACAAATGGACAGACGACTTCGTGACATGTTAACAACGTTTACTTTGAATATTTGCGGGAATTGCAGCAAATATTTGTCATACTTACTTATTTAATTGGTGATTACAACTCTTTAGTCAGGATTACAACCTATCTTATCTCTGCACTCATGTTCTGTATTAATTTTCCCTGTGCAACTCATAGGGACCTACAGTTCAATATCAAATCCGTATAGGCCATGCATTTTATATAATTTGTAGTGGGAATAATTTTATAAATTTTTTTTTTTAATTTTCTTATTAAAGCTACAGGAATATGTCCTTTTGGACAATCTAAAAAAAAATTAAAAACGAAACACAGCTCTTTACCCACATTTGAATTTCTTTTAACAGTTTTTGCATCCAAGTTCCACAGATTTTTTCTTTAGCTCCCCCATTATTTGCTACTAGATGAAAGTAAACAACACTTCTCTTAGGTAGGTGGCCAGTATTATGTTGTTCTGAACTAAAGTCTCTTATAAAAATAACAATAACTTGTTTACTGTAACATATTTAGTAAAGCTAACTCAGAAGTATGTAAGATTTCGTTTTGTTGCAGATGTCTGGCCTAGGGTTTGAGTCGAGGCCTTATGTCTAAGAAGCTAACACACTACCTACTAGACTACAACGACTTTAGAATAAATTTTAATATTTTGAAAAACATCTCGAGAATTTGAAAGGTTACAGAATTGCAATAAAGAGGTATTGGATGACAAAGTCGCTGTAGTCTAATAGCTAAAGTGCTGGCTTATTAGGTCAAACCCCAGGTCAGACATCAACAAAACGAAAATAAAAAATGTTTCTTCGGCAACTTCCTCTCAGCAGATTTCTGGCAAAATCTCTGAAAGTGAAATAAAATTGCCATGAAAAGTTTCTCAAATAAATGTTTCGTTGGGAATGGTTTTTAAATTGTAGGTCCCGCCATTCTTGTATAAATTAAAACATAAGTTATGTGCGTGTCTAGGTTGTAATCCTGACTAAAGGGTTGTAATCAACAATTGTGTATGTATAAGAGATCAGCAACGAGTATTCAAAACGATGAGTAGATTAGAGCACTGCAATACTCACAAGAAGATTGTGTGTATGCTTTGCTTGTTGTCTTTGTCTTTCCTTTCTTCTTTGTTTGTATATGCAACAACAACAAAGGCTGTAAATTTTGATGAATGATTCGAATCATTCGAATCATTTATAAGTATTATAAGTATTTTTTCTAAATTTATGAATCAGAATGAGTAGGCGTATGAATCAAACACATTTCGAATTTTGTGAGTTTGATGTCAACGTTGTACTCATATTCATTGCAACCTCTACTTATGAATCAATGTTGTATTGATTATGAATGAATCAGAGAACTTGAACAGTATTCAATGTTGACTCATTTATACTCAAAATTGCATGAGTACAAATGAGTAGCGAAAAAACGATGCATTGCTAATCCCTTTAGAAAAATACTTATAATACTTATAATGACTTGAATCATTCATCAAAATTTATAGCCTTGGTTGTTGTTGCATTTACAAACAAAGAAGAAAGAAAAGACAAAGAGACCAAAACCAAAGCAAACACACAACCATCTATTGTGGTACTGCGGTGTTCGAGTGACTCGCCGAATCATTCATCAAAATTTACACGCTTAGTTGTTGTTGCATTTACGAACACACAATCTTCTATTGTGGTATTGCGGTGTTCGTACGCGAATCATACTTATTTTGTTTTCGTATATATTTTAAGTCATGGAGAGTCGAAATCAACAACATCGTGCGTATTGTTAAGTATGAATACGACGAGTACTTTCAACTTTGAGCATGAGTAGTATGAATATGTTATCGAAATAAGTATGAATGCGTATAAGTATTTGAAATTATAAGTATGACTCGAATCAACTCATGGTGTTGAATACTTAGTGCTGATCTCTGGTATGTATGAATGTATGTGTCTTAAAAAAAATACTTTGTAACATACTTTGTAACAGTCGAACTTGACCTAGAGTAACTTTTGTCTTTTGCGTTTTAAAAATTTTCCTTTGAATTTATTTTTTATTTTTGAATGTAAAAGGTAGCATTGACAGGCTACATAATTTTACCAAATGCTCTCTTTTATTCTGCTTTCAACAACAAAGTGCTATACACTGTGTCTTCTAAGGGGGGGTGGTATACAAAACTGGGTATTAAAAATCTCTTCTGTTTTTGATGTATTGCATACCGATGATTACCCCAAAACATAGCTTAAGGGCTTATTGGCCATTACATTTATAACAGCATGTAACTTAATGATAAAAAAAATATTTTTTTGTTGTTTTTTAAAACATATTTTCTCTTTTATATTATGAAGTTGATGTTATTGTTGTTGTTAAAATGTTTGAATTTTATTTGATCTCTTGTTACTCGTATAAATAATACTTGAGTGCTGACTTAAAATACTGATTTTGATTTATTGTGTGTGTGTTCTTTTTTTCAGGAAAATTCAATTATTTTGTTGTTATATTTTCATTTTTTTTGTTGACAACAAAAACAAAAAATGACAAAATACTTGTAAAACATAAAAATATAAAAAAATTATTATAGAGCAACTGTGTCTGTGTTTTTTTGTTAAGATTTGTTGTTATAAATACTACTTCTAACGACAATGCCATGTATGTACAGTACGCATCAAAAGAAAATGTACAATAAAAAATATTGTTACGACAATAAAGAATCTAAATACTGGTGTTTTGCTTTTACGTCGCTTAACAATAAAATTGTAAACAAAAGCTACAAAACCAAAGCAATGCGGTAAACAAACCTGTTTACAAATTATCGTACTGCTTAATATAACAACATACACCAGCCTAAAAAATGGTAAACAAGTTAACAAAAGAATACACCAACAACACTGCAATAATAAATATAAGTGAAGTATGAAATCGCCGTAGTCTAGTAGGTAGTGCGTTGGCTTATTAGACATAAAGCCAGGGTTCGAGCCCCAGGCCAGACATCAAAACAAAATACGAAAAGAATTTCATCGGCGATTTCCTCTCAGCAGATTTCTGGCACAAACTCTGAGAGTAAAAAAACCTGCCATGAAAAGTTTCTCAAGAAAAAATCTGTCGTTCGGAGTCGACTTTAAACTATAGGTCCCGCCACTTATGTAACATAAGTGGTGAAGGCTGAAGGGTTGTAATGACTAATTATGTGTATGTAGTATGTATGTATGAAGATGTTTACATTTAAAGAGATATCGAGAAAAGCGAAGTCATGAACATTCGCCTTCAAGAAAATTCTTTAGACTCTTTATTCTGCCACTCGGGGCGCTTCATCGGTGTCTCTATGGTGTGGGTCCTCGGGCACAGTGATATTTCGGGAAACTGTAGGGCGACGAGCTGGTGCGCTCCTTCCGAAATCCTCTTCTGTTGAATTGGGTATGCAACTTGCCTCGGTCAAGTTGACCATTGCGCGGAGGTTCCTTCGGTACGCCAACCTATCCTGAGACTATGAAGAATCCTACTCCACCGCGAGACCCACCTGGCCCAGGATGGATGGAAGGCGTACCAACCGATTACTTGGCCTCCGTCGTGAAGTCATCTCGACTGTAGAGGCCGTGCTTACAGGTCATTGTATCATGGGTATACACGCTGAGAGAATGAGGCTCCCTTTTAACGACTTCTGCCGTGGATGCAGGTCCACTGTGGAAGAGGAAAGTGTTATTCATTTTCTTTGCCAGTGCTCGTCTCTTGCTAGGTGTAGATATAGGTTATTTGGCCCCCCATTCCTTGTTAGCGTAACGGAGCTATCATCTATTGATATCAGGGATATAGCTTCGTTCATCAAATTTTCTGGCTGGTTTCCAGTGCGGGGTAGTCTGTGCTTTTGTTGTGCAGCCCTTGTGCTGACCAACTTCTTCCATTTCCCTGATTCAGTGGAACTTGGTTACTACAGGGACTGCGTTCACTCGTGGCATCACAACGGGCCGCCATGTGTGCTCAAGTGAGCTGACCTGACCTAACCTTATTCTGCCATGTACAAGGCAAAACAAAGCAAGCGACTGAGATAGTCAAATTCAGTCAGTTTTTTGTGAAGACGTGGTGTGTTTAAAGAGAGCAATTGTGGTTAGCAGACATTCGTTCCAAAGATCTGTCGAATAATTGTCTAGTAATTGTTATTGTTTATGCATTGAGTGTAAACAGAGCAATAACAAACAAAGCAATTGTTGTTGTTTACATAAAGTTGTGAACAGTGGCACACAGAATTATGCAAATAATAAAGAATTTCAATTAAAACTAAACAGAAATTATTTTCCTTTTTTTGTAAGCTACAAGCTCATAATTTAAACGTTTTTTAAAAGAAGTCGTCTTAGTCTAGTAGGTAATGTGTTGGCTTATTAGACTGAAGGTTTAAACCCCAGGTCAGACATCAAAACGAAAATATGAAAATATTTCTTCGGCGGCTTCCTTACAGCAGATTTGTGGCATCGACTCTGAGAGTGAATAAAAGTTTCTCAAAAATCTGTCGTTTGGAATCGACTTTAAATTTAGGCCTTGCCATTTACGTAAAAAATTAACGCACATCACATAAATGGTGTAAGAAGCTTAATCGTACTCCTGAAGGTTGTAATGACCAATTATGTACGTATGTTAACGTTATTTTTATTTGAAAATTGTTTCAATAAAAATTTTAAAATTAAAAAAGTTGCAAAAAATTTCGAAATATTGTTTAAATTTTTTCGGACACTCTCCTTAAGTGATAAAACTTAAGTTTGGTGATTGTTAGAACTTTATCCGTAGTGCACAATTTCTTTTGTAGCTCACTGTACATACGAATGCATGTATATGTATGTAATCGAATTTTATTTTCTTGTTTTTTTTTTGCGTAATAAATAGGTGTGGGTCTTAAGGACTTAACTGGATAAGCAGAAAATGAATTGCTGGCAAGGAGTTGTACTGAACTCTACAGATTTCAGCAACAGGCATGCTTAAAAGGAAATAGAATAGGGAGCCTGCATAATGTGAATGAATTTATGCGTAAATTTATGGATGACAGATACACAATACAAGGAGTTTAATGTTAATGTTGTAGGCTGTAGAAGCAGATAATAAAAGAGAAACAAAATTCATTTTATTTTATTTATAGGGGAGCACAAATGATGGCCTATTGTAATTTATACAATAAGTTTATGGCGAAGAAAAAAATTAATAATAGAATGATAGATACCATATGGTGCAGTGATTTCCGAAATAATTAAACGTATGATTGACAATTTTCGGCATTTTGAGATCTCTTTCATTGATTAATAGGGAGAATAAGTTTTAGTAATGTAAACTATTACATGAAATCACCCGGGTTTAATAGGTAGTGTTGTAGATTAGACGCGAACCATTGGTTAAAACCCTAGCTTAGCCATCTTTAACAAAACGAAATGTGATGAATATTGCTTCGGCGACCTCCTTTCGGCAGATTTCTAGCAAAGCTCTAAGAGTAAATAAAATTGCAATGAAAAGTTTCTTAACAAATTTGTCAATCGTAATCGATTTTAAGCTGTAGATTTCGGAGTTCATGGATATAAATATGAATGGTATGAGACGCTAGATTGTAATCCTAATGCGGTTGATACTTGATTTGTGGCAATGGAATCTGGCTTGCAGTCCTTTCTTTCTAAGAAATTAATATTTTGCAAAGAATTTTAAAAGCGGCTATATAGAACAGGGAATATATGAGTATGTATGTTGCTCCATCGCTGTAGGTTTAGGACGAGATTGGGGTTCCTGTTGTGTGACGAATATTTTGAGTTGCATGTTTCTCAGACACCACTTTTATACACGATTACGAAAATGGAAAAATCTAGATACTGGTGTTTTGATTTTACATCGTTAACATGAAAATCATAAACAAAAATATACCAACAAACACCAGCATAAAATATGATAAAAAAGTAAACAAAAATATACCAACAAACACCACAAGAATAAATGGAAATAGAATAGACAAATAGATCTCGAGAAAGCGAAGCCACGAACATTCATTTTCAAAATCATTCATCAGATTGTTTACGTTACCCTATAAAAGGCAAGATAAAGTAGGCAACTGAGCTAGTAAAAGTTCAGTCAGTCTTGTGTGAAGACGCGGTGTTTTGAGAGAATAATCGAGTGTAAAAATTTGTCTCATGAAAGCAAAGCCGCGAACATTCGCCTTCAAAAACATTCATCAGACTGTATACGTTGTCATATAAAAGGCAAGGCAAAGAAAGCGATTGAGTTAGTGAAGTTCAGTCAGTCTTGTGTAAAGACGCGCTGCATTTGAAGTGAGTAATCGTGGTTTGAAGATGTCTATTACAAGATCCGTTGAATAACTGTCTAGTAATTGTTATTGTTTATGCAAAGGGTATAAACAGAGGAATAACAAATAAAGCAATTGTTTTTGTTTACATCAAGTTGTGAACAGTGGCACACAGAATTGTGCGAACAATAGAGAATTTTAATTAAAACTAAACACAAATTTATTTTATTTGTTTATTTAAAACGTTTTTAGAAGGTAAAAGCCTAACAAAACGTTATGGTTAAAGTAGTCGTTATCCTTGTCGTTTAAGCACAGTCACAGCATTGTAGTTGTTAATAGAGGAGAGGACATTACTTTTTCTATTAACCAATAATAATCACACAAGTTTATGCCTCCCATTCTCACATGAGTTATATTTTGTTTGGTATTTAAAAATGTTTTGTATCACATTTTCGTTCTTCGATTCCAAATGAAACATTTTAAGCTGCTTTGAAAATTCACTTTCTATTTGAGATCTTCTGTAAAGGAATACGAAATATTTTGTATTTTTTTTATTCAAGAAAACTTGCCACATCTCTTTACTAATTTAAACGAAAATGATTTTCTTTTTTAATATTTTCAGTTTCTATTACTCCAAAGAACTATGCAGCAACGTTTCTTTTATGCTGTATTTCGGTTGAGTTGGCAACATCTAATTTAAGATTTTATGTTTGTTTCTCATTCCCAAAACTAATCCACATTTATGAGCGCTTTGTTCTTATTCCGATGGCTATTTTAAGAACAAATATTCTAAGAAACTTGTTAAAAACACCCATGTTATTAGGATTCTTGCTTTTAATTTTCATTTTCATTTTTTCTTTTTTGAAAATTTAATTCCTTTTCTTTTAAATCCTTTCAAATGAAAGAGGGATTTCTTAACGTTCTCATGCTTTTTGTGGGGATGTGGTTATTTTAATCTTAATCCACATCATATTTGGGGGGTTTTTGTGGTTAGCAGTTGTTGGCATAATCGTTAAAGAAAGTGGTTACAAGAAAGGTTATGTACAAGGAACAATTCTAGTGATAGTTTTGATAAATCCCTCCCCCTTTTAATTAAATTTTTAAAGAATATATGAGGTTCGTTTGAAGTCGCTGTAGTTTGGTAGGCAGTGTGATGGCTTATTAGACGTGGTTAAAGCCCCAAATCAGATATGACCAACATAACGAAAATATTAAAAAAAAATTTCTGCGGCGACTTCCTCTCAGCAGTTTTTTGGCAAAGGATGAGAGAGTAAATAAAATTATCATGAAAAGTTTCGTAGTCAAGTTTAAAACTGTAGGTTCCGCAACACATGTAGAAAATTAACGCATACAGCATATAGTGATGTGAGAAGCTTGGTCGTAAAACCTGGATGAATTGTTTTAATGACTAATTATGCATGTGGTTGATATATTTTTAAGAAAATATATATATATATATATATAATATTGATTTTACATCGTTTGACAGTAAAATTATAAATAAAGGCTACAAAAACAGAAACAATGAACTTGTTTACATGATTAACAAGTAAACAAAAATATACCAACAAACATACATGCATACATAATTGGTCATTAGAACCCATCAGTCAGGATTATTGACCTAGTTTCTCACACTACTTATGTTGTGTGTGTTAATTTTATACATAAGTGGCGGGATCTACAGTTTAAAGTCGACTCCGAACGACAGATTTTATGAGAAACTTTTCATTACTATTTTATTTACTCTCAGAGATTTCGGCAGAAATCTGCTGAGAGGAAATCGCCAAAAAAATACTTTTTGTATTTTGTTTTGATGTCTGGCCTGAGATTCGAACCCTGGCTTTTACGTCTAATAAGCCAACACACTACCTACTAGACCACGGCGACTTCTTATTTACCAACAAACACCAATATAAAAAAGGAATAAACAAGTAAACAAAAATGCAACAACAAACACTGCAAGATTAAATGTAAACAAAAATACACAAACAACAATAATGAAACAACGATGTTTGCTTTAATATAGATCTCGAGAAGTCAAAGTCGTGAATATTCGCCTTCAAAAACATTCATCAGACTGTTTACGTTGTCATATAAAAGGCAAGGCAAAGAAAGCGATTGAGTTAGTGAAGTTCAGTCAGTCTTGTGTAAAGACGCACTGCGTTTGAAGTGAGTAATCGTGGTTTGAAGATCTCTGTTACAAGATCAGTTGAAGAAATGTCTAGTAATTGCTATTGTTTATGCAAAGGGTGTAAACAAAAGAATAACAAAGGAAAGCAATTGTTGTTGTTTACATAAAGTTGTGAACGGTGGGCGCACAGAATTGGGCGAATGGTAAAGAATTTTAATTAAAAGAAACACAAATTTATTTGTAATCTACGAGCTCATAATTTAAACATTTTTAAAAGGTAAAAACGTAGCAATATTTTACTAATTATTGCATTATAATCAAAAATTAGAATCAAATTATTTCGTTATGTGGATGCAGTACAATATACCAAAGTCTATGTTATCGATAACAGTTTGCAAAAATCGTTTCAATTTTAAGAAAATTAATTTTTTCCCTTTTGCTAGTATTTGCTCTCCTCTAAAGTAACGCAAAAGATACTCACACTCAAACGTACTCCAAATAGTCTTTCAAATAACTTAAAGTAGCAATTTAATCCCTTGTGGTACATTTTTACAAATAGGAAATCATGGTAACCGTTTGCTACTTCAGCTACTCCAACTGTAAATAAATCATTTTGACTAGAGATGAGCAAATGCGGTTTCAACGTTAATGGGTGGTTTTATTCTTACACAAGGTGATTCATGTAATATGATACCATATTGCGTTTAAATAATTAATGAACAGCGGGATTTTTAGTTTATTTTTTTTTATAATTTGAGCACAGGATGTACCTAACGAAATACAGGAAATTGGTAAAAATCTATTAATTTATTGGTAATAATTGGTTTTTAACTACAGGTTATAGATAAAAAAAACTTGGAAAGGAAGAAATGAAACCAAAAAAAAAGTACAGTAGAACTTCTATAAATTGAATGACTATTTTCCAGAGAAAAACTTCAACTTATGGAAACTTCAAGTTAAAGAAGCAAAACCTAATAGAATTTCTCTCCAAGAAGCTGTTGCTGTGCTTCAACTTAAAGAAAATTCAAGTAATAGAAGTTCAAATTATAGAAGTTCTACTGTAAGCATTAAACTAATAAATTTTGAATGAAAGAGAGTAAGGAAAATAATAAAACGAAATTTAAAAAAAAAAGAGACGGGAAAACAAAGTCAGTTATTTTAAATCTTTTCCAAAAATGAAATTTTACACACTGCAGCAATGGGGCTCACGTTTCTGTTTTAAGTCTCTGGTCCAAATAATGGCCCAAAGCTACTGTGGAGCAATAAGACTATCTTAAAATGGCCCCCCCATCTTAAAATGGCTCCCCATCATATCTTCACACATAATTGGTCATTACAACCCTTAAGTTAGGATTACGAACCTAGCTTCTTACACCACTTATATTATGTGTGTTAATATTATACTTGCGAGGCGGAACCCACAGTTTAAAGTAGATTCCAAATGACAGATTTTTTGAAAAACTTTTCATTTGGTTCTTATTTAACATTTTAAACAACAATTTCATAAAAAATTCTCATATATAGGGTCCGCCAAATAACTTTTTTTTTGAAAATGCTTTAAAAAAAAACTACAGAATATTTTCTCAAATTTCTTTTTTTATTTGAAAGTACAATCCTTCCGGTTAATAATGGTAAAATAATTTCATTCTTATGACTAGCTCGGCTGGCCATGCATTAGTACATTAAAGATTGTGTGCAGCTAGATTTCACCAATAACTTCACGAATATTGTCCTTTAAAGCGTCAATTGTCTCTGGTTTGTCGGCGTAACGCTTATCTTTGACGGTATCCCACAAATAATAGCCGAACGGTGTCAAATCGTAGCTCCGAGGTGGCCAAATGACATCAGCTCTACGGCTGATGAAGCGATCTTCAAAAACAGGCCACAAAACATCGAGTGTAGTTTCGGCTGTGTGACACGTAGTGCCGTCGTGTTGAAACCAAATGTTGCCAATATCCTCCTCTTCAATTTTTGTGAACAAAAATTCATTCAACATGGTCCGATAATGATCGCCATTGACTGTTACGGATATTCCTTGCGTATTTTCGAAGAAAAATGGCCGAATATTGTCCTTTAAAGCGTCAATTGTCTCTGGTTTGTCGGTCGTAACACTTATCTTTGGCGGTATCCCACAAATAATAGTCCAACGGTGTCAAATCGCAGCTCCGTGGTGGCCAAACGACATCAGCTCTGCGGCTGATAATTCGATCTTCAAAAACAGGGCGCAAAACATCGAGTGTAGCTTCGGTTGTGTGGCACGTTGCGCCGTCCTGTTGGAACCTCCTTTTCAATTTTTGTGAACAAAAATCCGTTCAACATGGCCCGATAACGATTGCCATTGACTATAACGGCCACTCCTTGCTCATTTGCGAAGAAAAATGGCACAATCATGCCTCTGGACCAAAATCCGCACCAAACAGTGACTCGTTTTGGGTGCGTCGGCTTTTGTATGCGTGCGGATTTTATGTGTGACAATTTTGTTCAAATCAAAATAAGTTTCATTTGAAAAGATATTTTTTTTTGCCAAAATCAGCAGCTTCTGTAAGTCCATCGCAGGCCCACTTAACGAAGCGGAAACGCCTATACACAACCATATTCGTTCAGCGGAAGGATAAAACTAATTATCTGTCAAATCAGACATGAACTAAGTATTACCATTCACGAAATAAGCACTAGTTGACAAAAAAAGACGTTAAATGGCGAACCCGATACATTTCAGCAACACTCTGTTCCGCATTCTTAAATTAAATTTAAAATTTACGTATCTATGCTTGCTGTTATGCTGTTCATTATTTTTGATGTCATATTCACAAACTAAACTTCACAAATATTTACCTTTGAACCCATAATATTCACTAATGGCCAGCATTTTAAATCAAATTTCATCATGTATTCCGTAATTCACATTCCACTCACACACCCGCTAAACATGCACTATTCATGCGCCACATTACGTATAACGAATCCGATTGCAAACCATCATCATATTGGACTAAGTGTGGTGGAAAATTAACGTTTCGCAGAATGGAAAGTAAATTTAAAATTTTCATTTTCATTTAAAAGCAAAATGCTAATGAAACTCATTTAAACTCAATTATGGAAATTCGTGAACAAATTTTTTTTTGTTTTTGCTTTTTTTTTGTAGGTTTTCAGAGATTCATTGCAATTTTTCCAATTCAAAGAATCACACTTTTACCTCAGTTTAGGACAAGAGATGACTGATGATGATGATGATATTCCATTCCATGTGGTAGCTAAAATGTACATTGAAATTTCAATTGCCCACGTCCATGTGCTTTAATAAAAAATTTCAAATGATTACACGTACTCTTTTCGCTTTTATGAGTTTCACTTTTATGGTATATGGAAACAGCTAAAGCCCGCTATGCTTCGCAGTTCCCTTTCTATCTTATTTCGACTAATGTATTTACAAACGTTATGGAAATATTCAAAAAGAATGACAAATAATTTCCAATATGGTGATGCAGCAGTTGACACACACTATCTTTTTGTCGACTATAAGGCTGCTTTCGATAGCCCCATAAGGAATCGTGTTTTTGCAGCAATATCCGAGCTCGGTATACCTGCGAAGCTGATAAGGCTATGCAGAATGACGTTGAGCAATTCCTGCAGCTCCGTCAAGGTAGGAATGGACCTCACCGAACCTTCTGATACCGTGTGAAGTTTCAGACAAGGCGATTCCTTACCATGCGACCTTTTCTACTTCGTCATGGAGAGTGTTATGCGAAAGGCGGAATTGCATCGCAATGGCACAATTTTTTAAAAAGTGTCCAGTTGCTTGCGTACGCGTACGACATCGACATCATAGGGCGTACCAAACGAGATGTCACTGCTGCCTTTAGTGCTATTGAACGGGTGTCTAAGAAGATTGGTCTGGCAGTAAATCAGGGCAAAATGAAGTATATGTTATCGACAAGTAGAACCGTGCGGCGTATTGATTCTCAAATTGCGGCCAATAACTATACTTTTGATACAGTCAAGGAATTCATTTATGTTGGCTCCGCCGTTACCACCGAAAATGATGTCAGTCTGGAGATCAAGCGCAGGATTACTCTTGCCAACAGATAATATTATTGTCTCAATAGGCAATTGAGTAGCAGAGACCTCTCTCGTAAGATGAAACTAATACTCTACAAGATGCTCATCCTACCCGTGGCTCCTTTATGGCGCAGAAGCATGTATCCTATTAAGAACTGATGCAGCTGCCTTGAGAGTATTCGAGAGAAAAGTCCTAAGTAAGATCTTCGGTCCAGTACGCGTTGGCGATGATTTTCGCATCCGAGTCAACAGTGAGCTATATGAGCTCCTCAACGACATGGACGTTGTACAGCGTATTAATATCCAGCGGCTGCGCTGGCTCGGCCATGTCGTTCGAATGGAGGAGGATGCTCCGGCGAGACGAGTATTTGATGCGGGGATCTGCGGAAGTCGGCGAAGAGGACGACCTTGTATGCGTTGGAAGGACCAAATCGAGGAAGCCCTATCATCATCAACTGGCGTAGGCGAGTAAGAAGCAGAGACGCCTGGAAGGATGTGTTGCGGAAGGCCGAAATCCGTTAATCGGGTTGTTATGGCCAATTAAGTAAGAAGTAAGTAAGATGCAGCTGTTAACAGAACAGGGGACAGTTTACAACAGAGAACATATACACACATACATAACCCTTCCATGGCAATTTTATTTATTCTCAGAGTTTTTGCCAGAAATCTGCTGATAGGAAATCGCCTAAAATTATTTTTTTTATGTCTAACCTGGGCCGAGGGCTCAACACATTATCTACTAGACTACGATGACTTAAGACATCACAATACCAATCATATATTTACAGACGATATTGTTATCATCGGATGCTATCGGATGAATTGTCACTGCACCTTTCCTAAGTATAAACAACGAGTCAGCTAAAGTGGATCTGGTAGTTAATAAGGATAATACCAAATCAATAGTATAAGCGAAGAAACAATTTATCAGGGCAATAGGCTTGTAGCCGACATTACAAGATTACCCTCTACCCTAGTTTAAATTGGGATCATTATGCCAAAGAATCAATTCTGCTTAAAAGGCTTATTTTGGGCTAAACTAGATGCTTACAAACGGAGTCCTCTCTCAACGGATATTGTGGATTGCACTCTACAGGACACTTATACTACCGCCAACTGCGTTATGGTGTATCTGGACGCATGCCTACCTACCCAATCAGATACAGGTGGTCTTGGACCTATGTGAATTAATGAGAAATTGACAGAAACGAGTCTCATCTAAAGTCTTTGTAGACTGGTAGATAGTGTGTGGGCTTATTAGATCTAAAGCCAGGGAAGTCAGGCATCAAAACAAAATACAAAAATTACTTCTTCGGTGATTTCCGCTCGCCAGATTTCTGGCAAAACTCTGAGAGTAAAAAAAACCTGCCATAAAAAGTTTCTCAAAAAAAAATCTGTCATGCGGAGCCAATTTTAAACTGTAGATCCCGCCAATTATGTATAAAATTAACACACACAACATAAGTGGTGTGAGAAACAAGGTCCATAACTCTGACTGAGGGGTTGCAATTTCCAATTATGTATGTTCGTATGCATTATAACGATTGCAGCAGTTTGACAATGTTATGCGCATTCGTGAAAATGTTCGAGTGAGAAAATTATTCGGCCGTAGTCTTGTGGCTAGTATGACGTAAGGCCACGTTTCAAACTCCAGATCAGACATGTTCAACAAACTTAAGTATGATAAGAAAGATTTCTTCGATAACTTCCTGTCAGCAGATTGCTGGCAAAAACTCTGAGAATAAATAAAAATTGCTATGATAAAGTTTCCCAAAAATCTGTTGTTTGGAGAGGACTTTGATCTATAGGTCCCACCATTCGTGTATAAAATTATCCAAAGCAACATACATATCCACCTTACCTACATTCCCTCCTTTCATCCTTTATCCTCTATTTCCTTCCTTCTCTAAGGACATTGTACAATGGGTCAATTTCGACCTCCGGGTACTGTACTTGTCTTAACCGACAAGTACAGGTTCACTAACCTAACCTAACATAAGTGATGTGAGAAGTTGGGTCGAAATCCTGACTGAGAGGTTGTAATGACCAATTCTGTGTGTACATTTAATTCCAAACAGAGAAATATGAGAGGAAGATCTGACAAAATTAGTTGCCAGAAACTGGAGGCGAAGCACATAAAACTGTCGGGGATATCAGTATATTCCCTATCAGACTAAGCAGGGCTTTTTTAAAAGTTTATTTAAAAACTGAGTACAACTTTTTAGTCGGGATTACGGCCTAGTTCTTCCCACCTATTATTTTGTATGTTTTATAAGTGGCGTATACTTCAGCTTACTGCCGACTTTCATCGTTAACGTTGCTGAGAAACTTTTCATG
Organism: Sarcophaga peregrina; assembly: GCA_014635995.1. Taxonomy (NCBI): domain Eukaryota; kingdom Metazoa; phylum Arthropoda; class Insecta; order Diptera; family Sarcophagidae; genus Sarcophaga; species Sarcophaga peregrina. The sequence continues at coordinate 90,357,725 of CM025792.1, read as the reverse complement.
ACAATTTTATTTACTCTCAGAGCAAGAAGACTACTGAGAGGAAGTCACCAAAAGATATTTTTTTTATACATACTTTGTTCGAGAAGATGTTTGAGGAGAGATTTTTACTCAAGAGCTCTTGTCTAATAAGTCAACACACTATCAAAATACTCATACGACATAAATGGTGTGAGAAACTAGGATGTAATCCTGACTGAAGGGTTGTATTGACCTATTATGTATGGACTGCCGAACTACGTTCACTAATTGAATCGTTTTTCTGCTACTCATAAACACTCATGCAATTTTGAATATGAATGAGTCAACAGTATTCAAATTCAACCACTCTGATTCATTCGTACTCACTGCAACTTTGATTTATAAGTATAAGTAGCAATGAGTATGACTACAACGTTGACATCAAACTCACAACATTCGAAATATGTTTGAATCATATGCCTACTCATTCTGATTCATAAATTGAGAAAAATACTTATAATACTTATAAGTCATTCGAGTGGCTTGAATCATTCATCAAAATTTACAGCCTTTGTTGTTGTTGCATATACAAACAAAGAAGAAAGGAAAGACAAAGACAACAAGCAAAGCATACACACAATCTTCTTGTGAGTATTGCAGTGCTTGTACGCGAATCATACTTATTTTGTGCATCGTGTAAATGTTAAGTAGAGACGAATCGAAGTCAATAACTTTCAACTTTGAGTATGAGTAGTATGAGTATGATATTAAAATAAGTATGATTGCGTATAAGTATCTGAAATTATAAGTATGACTCGAATCTACTTATCGTTTTGAATATTTATTGCTGATCTCTGATACATACATAATCGGTCAGGGATATGGCCGAGCTTCTCACACCACTCATGTTGTTTGTATTAATTTCATACGTTAGTGGCGGGAGCTTCTCCGATCGATAGATTTTTGAGGAACTATTTCATAGCAGGTTTTGCCAGAAATCTACTGAGAGGCAATTGCCAAAAAGTATTTTTTTTCATATTTCGTTTTGATGTCTGACCTAGAATACGAACCCGGACTTTACGTCTAATAAGCCAACACACTACCTACTAGACTACGGCGTCTTCATTATTATTATTAAAGGGGTGGATATGACTTTTTTTTAAATTTCAGAAGTGATGGCAATAGCTTTTAAAAATTCGATTATAATATTCGAAATTTATAATTGGACTGTCAAAATATATGTTCATCAACATAATCAATGGCATTAAAATGGTGTTTTGTGTTTATGAATAACAAAAATGAACAAATGAAGGCAGGATATTAAATTGATTGTCCTTCAAAATATCCACAAAAAGAACAAAAAAAAAAATTAAAAGAAAAATAAGAAACATGCTTGTCATATACAAAATTAAATGGAATACTTTAATAATGAAAAAAGAAGGGAAATTGACAAGAAACTGTTTACATGTCACATCATAATGTCGAAGAATAAAATTGTATACAAAAGGAACGTACGCCTACATTTCCTGAATTTTCACAAAAAGTTAAGAAGCTGCCTTAGAAATGGTTTTTAATGAATTTAATTAAATTCAATACATTTATTATGTTTAACACAGTATGTAGGTATGTACGTGATGTACAAATAATAGAATGTGAATTATTTAATAACAATTTTTATGACACAAAATTAAATCTTATTAATGAGCAGGACATTATGTTTGTTAATGAGTTTTTGGACATTTTAGTCCAAGACCAATATTTTTGTCAACAATATTTTCATAGACACACGTTTTCTTGTGTTTTTTTTTTTCTGTTGGTACAATAAATATTCTTTTTACCCTACATTAAATAAGTATTTCACTAGAACTTGGTCATAAGGTCATACTTCAACTTTATTTGCATCTTTTTTAATTTGTTTACTTCATTAAGCGGTACAAAAATAAATACTCAAAGTTTTTGTAGATTTTTTGTAAGAATTCAAATTTCGATGGCAACATTTCTTAGAAGCCTATGAAAAGTAAAAACAATAACAAATCAACAATAACTTCTCGAAGTTACCAGAGCAAAACAAAACAGTATAAGCAGTAAGGAAAAAAAAAGTGCGAAGTTCAAGATTGTTGTTTACATACAGAGACTTTATTCTTTGGGTTTTGTAATTAAATATTTTCGACATGATGTATTCCATACCCATTCATTGAAGCTTTGGAATATCAGCAGGAAGCTGAATCCGTGCAAAATTTTACTGAACAGTTTTGACGTCTTTTACAGAAATATTTGTAGTCTTTTTAAGTCAAATACAAAAAGAAAAACATCTTTTTGAACCACAATTGCAGCTGCTTGATAAACCATCACTTTACATAATTGAGCTCTTCTGCTTACCGACTAAGTAACTATTTTTGCTCGCGTTTAAAGGTTCAATTAGTCGTGACTTTACCATAACGTCGTAGTCGTAACATAATCCATAACCGTAAATTTACTATTAGCAACAATCAGTGCTGCCATGGCCATAAACAGCTGTTTACGTTAATTGCACATATGTATTTTTCAAAAGTACAAAAGTAAACAAAAAAAATGTGTACATGTAAGTAAATTCAGAAAACAGCTGTTTATGGTTATGGCAAAAAACCAAAATTCAATTGGTACATATGGTTATCGTTATGACTATGTTATTATGGTAAGTCACCTATAATCGAAAACAGTGATGTCCATAAAGTTGGTTAAAACAGCTGATTTATTTGGTTATGGTTAAGTCACGACTAATTGAACCTTAATTTCGACGCATATCATCTATGGTTACAGCTTTCACCTGAAAATACATGCTATTTACTCCTATCTGAGGCTGAATTTTGAGAAATGTATTCGTTTCATTTGTAAATTTGGAAGTAGTACCATTGGTTCTGGCAGGTCAAAATCATTTAAGTTGTTGCCTTCAAAGAACAACTTAGCCATGAAAACTTTAGTCCAGGTTTAAAAATCAAAGGATAATACATGCATATATACATACTTGGTCATTAGAATCCTTCAGTCAAGATTACGACTTAGCTTCTGAAACCACTGAAGGTTTTGTGTGTTAATTTTGTACATGAGTGCTGGGCTCCACACTTAAAAGTGAATTCCGAATAACATTTTTGAAAAACTTTTCATGGCAATTTCATTCTTACTCTCCGTGCTTTTGCCAGAAATCTGCTAAGAGGAAGTTGCCGTAGAAATATTTTTTTATATTTCATTTTGATATCTGACCTGGTTTTTGAACCGAGGCCTCACATGTAATAAAGCACCTACCACCCTACAGCGATTTCTACTCAAAGGATAATAGCTCGTGATAATCGCTATTGTGTAATGGATGATCAAGAAATTTGGGAATAGAAGTGAGTCGGTTGTCTTATTCTCCAGCAAAGTCTATCAATATTTCTTTTTTTTTTTATTAAACCTGCACTCAGGGGATGACCCCCTTTGGAAAGAGGGCAAATGCAAACGGTAAGGAAACGAGATGCTGCTGGTGACTATAAAATGGCCAGTGCTATACCTTCACCATTAAACAGTCTACAGCAATCGTCCTCAAGAAGCCCGCAGTTTCTCACACCACTTACGGTATGAGTGTTAATTTTATGCAGAAGTGGCGGGAGCTACAGTTTAAAATCGACTCCGAATGACAGATTTTTGAGAAACTTTTCATGACAATTTTATTTACTCTCAGAGTTTTTGCCAGAAATCTGAGAAGAAATCGCCGAAGAAATACTTTTTGTATTTCATTTTGATGTCTGGCCTGGGACTCGAACCCTGGGTTTATGTCTAATAAGCCAGCACACTACCTACTAGACCACGGTGACCCCCCTTATCTTCTGGCTGAAAGCGATATTGAGAATACTTGTAGAAAAGTGTAGAGAATACACAGTTTAACTGAGACCATCGGAATATATATTCCCTGTAACTTGTTCCGAAACCCATATAAGTGTTACCTTTGATTGTTTCGAAACTTCCCAGAGGAAAGAAAACTTTGTCATACAGCTTGAATACGGAGCTTTCTATCGGAATCGAATATATATTGCTATTACTACCTTTTCCATTTGCCATAGATGTTCTTATAGTTTTTAAGGGGACGATATTTGGTAGAACAACTTAAGACTTGTATTGGTAAAAGCCAATTGTTACGTTTTTACCTTTTAAAAACGTTTAAAATATAATCTCGTAGATTGAAAATAAAATAAAAATAAATTTCTTTTTAATGTTAATTAAAATTCTTTATTATTTGCATAATTCTGTGTGCCACTGTTCACAACTTGATGTAAACAACAACAATTGCTTTACTTTGTTATTCCTTTGTTTACATTCCTTTGCATAAACAATAACAATTACTAGAAAATTATTCGACAGATCCTTGTAACGGTGATTCTCAAGCCATGATTACTCTCTTCAAACGTACCGCGTCTTCACACAAGAATGACTGAACTTCACTAACTCAATCATCTGCCATACATATCTGATGTATGTTCTTCAAGGCGAATGTTCATTAATCGCATGATTATATAGGTTTTAAGGCCTCATTTGTGTATTTAAACCCATTATTCTAAATGTTGTGTTAGCTTGGTTATGACTTTTGAATGCGTTATATTGTTCTATTAGAAGGTCTGAATAATGTATCGGAGGGAAAACGCAAAAGAGAAAGGCTAAAAATCTGACAGAAGACAAAGTTTAAAGATGATCTGTTTAAGTGCAATATGGCTAATTAAAGAACAGGATTTAACATGTTTTTACCGCAAATAACGCTTGATTTTTAAGATATTTGGTTATAATATGGACTGACAGTGAGTACAGCAGTACCTGCTAGGTCCGACATTGATCGTAATAGCATCGTTGCAATATCTGTGTAAGCATGTACATAAAACATGCGTGTGCTTGAACGTGCTTGTTAACATTATCTTAAGTATTCATGACAATAAAATCGAAATTTATGGTAATTGTGTCTAATTACCACACAGATACCAAGAGTGTACATAATATAGCCAAAAAATTTTTTCTAAATGCCTAGACAATGTTAATGGCAGCATAATCGATTTTTTCTTTTTTGGTTTTTTATTTGGGAATTTCTTATAGAATGTAAATTACCAGTAAATTGTTGAAATAATTGCTTGGAAAAGTTAATTTCTGTCTAGCAATAGACAGCAGAATTCTTTAGTGACAATAAAAAAAAATTACTCAACATTTGTGGAGATGCTCACAGTAATTGTTGTATGAAACAGTGTAAGGAAGGGCGCTTTGAAAAAAGTTAATTTAACCTTAAAAACTTTATTTAGTGAGAGCCAAAAGAAATTGTATTAAAAAAATATACATTAATAAAATACCGTTATTTTTATTTTAAAATTATTTCATTAACAGTTTTTAAAATTGAAAAAAAAAAATTTTTTTAAATTTTGTCAAAAATTTTTTCGGCCACTCTCCTTAAGTGATAAAAGTTGAAATTGTTAATTGTTAAAATTTTTTTTCCTTAGTGTACGATTTCTTTTGATGCTCACTGTAGCTTATGCTAATTGGTTATGGACTGCCAGAAACCAATTCGTACCAATAGTTTTAAAGTTTCTGTGAAACATCTTGTCTGCCATGTACTCAATTGAAACTTTTAATCACATTGACTTTATTGCCATGCTTAACTGGTATGCATACATACCATATTGCACTTCCATACATGAATTCATGAATATTTGCAAATCAGCACAGTTTTTTGTGGAATATTTTCATCACAGAGATTTTTTTTTGCTTCAGCCATCACGTACGTAGATACGTAGATTTGTATTAAGGAAACCTTTTTTGTGGCATTAATATTCATGAGTTTTCAGTTTGAATTTCCGTTTTTTGATTTTTTTTTTGTTAAATTAATGCAACCGAAGTGTCAGCATTTCTTTTGTGTTTGTAATTAATATTTAATTGGAAACAATTTTAATTAAGTTGCATGGAAATTGGAAAAACAATGTTTTTTTTTGGTTTGGTTTTTAAATTTAAAGTACACGTACAAGGAAATTTAATAAGAAAACTTAATATGAGTACGTATTTTAAATTTTATAATGGTAATTAAGAAGTCTCCGTTGGCTAGCAGGTAATGAGCTGCCCTTGCACTGACCAACTACTTCCTTTTTCCTGATTTGGCGGAACTTGGTTAGTACAGGGACTGCGTTCACCCATGACATCACTACGGGACGCCATGCGTGATCAAGTGAGCTTTGTGACATCGGAGCTACCACTCCGACCTAACCTAACCTAGTAGGCAATGTGTTGGCTTATTACGCGTGAGCCCGAGTTTCAAATCGCAGTCCATACATCATGAACAGAACGAAATATGCCAGCAGTCTTCTGACGAAAACTCTGAGATTAAAATAAAATTGCCATGAAAAGTTTTTCAAAAATCTGTCGTACGGAGTCGATTTTAAAACAATAGGTACCGCCACTCATGTACAAAAATTAACACACACAACATAAGTGATGTGAGTGGCTAGGTTCTAATCCTGACTAAGGGCTTACAATGACAAATTGTGTGTAATTAAGTCACCGTATTCGTGAGACCGTTTTTGGAATCCCAGCCTATACATTTTGAATAGAACGAAATATGATTTCTTCGGCGACTTGCTCTCACCAGAAAGAAAAATAATACTCTACAAGACGCTCATCCTACCCGTGCTTCTTTATGGCGCAGAAGCATGGACCCTATTAAGAACTGATGCAGCTATCTTGAGAGTATTTGTGAGAAAAGTCCTATGTATGATCTTCGGTCCAGTGCGAGTTGGCAATGATTTTCGCATCCGATTCAACAGTGAGCTGTATGAGCTCCTCAACGACATGTACGTTGTACAGCGGAAGTGTTGAGGCAGGCCGAAATCCGTTGTTCGGGTTGTTACGGCCAATTAAGTATGTAAGTAAGTATATGTATGTACATAAGGAGAGCGTACGAAAAAAAGTGGACTTATACTTTTCGTTATAGAAATAAAACGAAGTGGCGGATTTTTTTCGTTTTATATTTCAATTAAAGTTAATAATATTTGAATTCCTTTTGTGTATAAAATTTTTTTTTGAACAAGGACTCAGAGCATCCAACTTTTTGAGCCACTTTTCTTCCAGAAATGTTAGGGTGTTTTAGAAAAATACGTATTATTTTACTTACTTTGTTTTGGTCGGTAAATCCTTTTTTTTTTTCTTGCACTTTCACGCTTTCTCTCAATACTCAAAGACTCCTTATATTGTTTTATTCTTTCTTTAGAAACTGTTTTTGGGTTAACACTTGCGAACCTAGCAATCGTTTTTTGTATGCAGCGTGGTTTATCATTGAAAATTTAAATTTTTTTACGACATTCTTGTTGAGTGCCCATTTTCAAAAAACAAATTTTGTTATTGCACTGAAATTTATCACGTGGATTTTGAAACAGACGACTAACAAAAACAATGTAACGGTATTCATTTTTTTCAATTATGATAAAAGTTATAAGCTTAAAAGTAGGCCCACTTTTTTTGTGCGCCTTCCTTATAACATTCATAAACCATTGCATCTCGAACAGAAGGAAATATTCCTTTGGTAACTTCTCACAGAAGTTTTCTAGCAAAACTCTGAGAGGAAAATAAAACTGTCATGAAAAGTTACCCAAAAATCTGATGTCCATTTATATATAAAATTAACACACACAACATGGGTGGTGTGAGCAGCTAGGTAGGAATCCTGACTAAAGGGCTGCAATAATCACTTAGGTAAGGAAGTAAGTACCACAGTGAACATTAAAAGAAACTGTAAACCATGAAAAAAAATCTGACAATCATCAAACTTAACTTTTTACCATTTATTAATGTACACTTTTGTGTTTAATGTACAGTTTCTTTTGACGCTCACTGTAAGAACAAAGAGAAAACTTAAAAAATCGTACAAATTTTTTAAGAATTTATTCATACTGGTTAAGGAAAATATTTTTTAACGGAAATTGTTTTGTTCATAATACCGAATATTGAATACTTTGTGATTGTCAATCTTTTTTTAAATTTTTTTTTTGTTTATTTTTCCACTTCATCTGAATTTTTATTGTTTTTCCGCATCTCACATGCATTTATTGTTACTTTTTAACCTCAGAATTGACATTCAGGAATTTTATTTTCAATTCTCAGTCATGACATGCCATGGTATTTACAATATTTTTGCATTTTTAACTGTTGCATTGCATTTATGGCATGCAGGACATTTTTATCAAGCATTTTAAGTGTTGTGGTGGAATTTTTTTTTCACGCTGTTTTTGTTTAAATATTTTATTTTGCGTCATAAAGTGAAATATTTTTTTTACTTCCTGTTTGTAAATGTAAATTATTTGTACACAAACAGTTAAACTACGTTAACTCAGAAAGATTGATGGGCTTATTTGAAGGATTGAAAACAATTCAACACAGTCAAGGGATCAATCATGCAGTTGTTGACATTCACACATCAATTGTGATTGTCTGAGGAGGACTATGAATAATAATATTTGTGCTGTACATACATACGTATACAGTTTGTTTATATTTTCAATTTATTTATATGAATTCATTTTAATGGCTGCATAACTAAGAAATGTGGGGTTCAAAATAGATCGTATATTTTAACAAAAAGGTTTGTGTCTTTAATAACTCATATGATATTCTTGAGGATAAATACCTGCAATTTATTTGTATGAGTTTCGTTTAATGGGTTTCTAACTTAAAAATATGGGATTAAAAATACATGCCATATTTACTAGAAAAAGGTTTGCATCTTTAATAACTCATGTAACATTCAAGAGGGTGAATATCTGCAATTTTTCCTTACTAAGTTATTAAACGAAAAAGTGTTTTTCATTGAAATTATCGAATTATTTGCGCAATGTTTTGTTTTAATTCTTCTGTCTGGTAGCAAAATGTATTTGAAAGCTTATCGAGTGCTTATTGAAGTTTACCATGAATATCACGTACTTACTTAATTGGTGTTTACAACCATTTAGTTAGGATTACAACCTAACTTCTCACATCACTCGTGTTGCGTGTGTTAATTTTATTTATGAGTGGCGGTTCCTACAGTTTAATGTCGATATGGGACGTCGGATTTTATGAGAAATTTTCCATGACAATTTCATTTGTCTCTCAGAGTTTTTTTTTGTTTTTGTTTTTGGTAAAAGCAGCACTTAGGGGATGGCCCCTACTCATGCAGTGCATTGTACAGGTTTAGGAAAATAGGTTATAGGAAGGTGGAAAGAGGCCCCTGAAAGAATCCCAGAAAGAGGAATTTGCCAGAAGACTATTGAAGGGAAGAACATCGCAGAAATATTTTTTTTATATTTCGTTTTGGTTAAAAACGAAGCATTCTAAAAGGGGAATTTTTGCAGGAGTATAGACGCTATTAAGCACTAATAGAGCAGCTTTAAGTGTATTTGACAGGACAGTTATACGTGAGATTTTTGATCCAGTGCAAGTTGGGGATGATTTCTGCATACTATTCAACGATAAGCAGTATGAGCTCCTCAATGCATTGTGCAACGCATTAATATTCCGCGCCTGCATTGGGTCGGGTTTTGTCTACATTGGAAGAACTGAATCGAAGAAGCCCTGTAAGCGATTGTTGTAACCCCCTGGCGAAAGCACGCAAAAAGCAGAGGCGAATATAATGACATCATTACAATCCTTCATTCAAAATTACGACCTTGCTTCTCACACCACTTATGTAGTACAATACACGAATGGTGTGATCTACAGTTTAAAATCGAATACGAGTGACAGATTTTTTTTATGTTAAATTAAGTCCTCAATTACAAATTCACTCTCCTTTTCTCTTTTATATTGCCTCGCAAACCCTCGTATGTATACATAAAATTAGAATTACATACGACACGAAATATACGACAAAACGTGACTAAACATATTCAATAACGTTTTAAACGTTTTTTTTCGAATCATAATTAAAGAAAAAAATACTCTATTATCCTGTTATCCTTAAGGAATATAAAACAAGAATAAATTATTCAAGAACATTTTAATCTGGTTGAACAATTTTACTTACAAAAACCCTGGTATTAAGCCAAGAAAAGGTACAAACCATTAATTATGAAAAGATTTCTTAACGTTGAAAAAAAAACATGGAAAAATGTTTCAACAAAACTTCTCGATAACCTGAGAAATTTTAGCATCAAATTTCAATTCATCTAAGAACGAGAATAAATGAATAATAAAAAGGACACCCATTTTAAGGATTTTTAAAAGAAAATTACGTGATTTTCCTTAAACAATACTTAAACAGCGTTGAGGTTTCATTCCGTAATAAACTTCTAGAACTAAAGGAATAAAAGCAGTGCCTGGAAATACTGATAAGCTGCACAGAATGTGGAAGTATTTTGCTTTTTTTAACTTCATTTTCTAAAATCCTTCTTATTCATCAACCATTTGACTCACCTTTTTTAATCCTTTTTTCCTTGTCCTTTGGAATTTCCTTTCTTTTCAGTAATAAGATCTAAAAATTTGTTATTCCAGTGCGTTAAAGCGTTTACATTTAATTGCGTTTACATGAGTAATAAATAAATTTTGTTTATATTAGGTACAGTAAAAAGGAAACCATTAATTTTAAAATGAAGAAATGTTTAATGGACTGTTGCTTCTTTACTGTCAAACTCTTTATGGAAAAAGTAACCGGCAATTAAACATTTTGTAAACAAAATATTCATTAAAATATTCACGAGTCATGCCGGTATGAGTCATTGAAAATTTTACTTATTTCGTATTCGAACCAAAAAGAGGATTATCCGTCATAAGCTGAGATTTCTTCCCATCTATTTTATAAAAGAACTGTTGATTTATGAGTTTAAGAACGAATCAAGCTAATTTCAAAAACTCTATACAATTTTGGAGACTCTCACTGCAGGCTCTCTGCATCATTTAAAACAAATAGCGATAAGGTAATAATGGGTGATTTTTTAAGAGCTATAGGAAAATTTCTTCCAAAAAAAAAAAAACCCATAAAATTCAGAAAAATTCACGAAATCTTTATTTGAATCGATAGTACGATCCATATAATTTAATGTTTGAAGATTATTTCATGCAAATGTTGCTTGCGACTGCACTTCAAATCGTTCCGCTGCTTATATAATTTTGGCATACTCTTTCCAAGATTTCGGCCGGTATCTCACGAATAAATGCTTCAATGTTGTCTTCCAATGCGTAAATTGAAGCGAGATTGTCTGTATAGACATGAGCTTTAACAACGCCCCACAAAAAATAGTCTAAAGGCGTTAAAACGCTCCATCTAGGCGGCCAATTGACCGGTCCCGAAAGTGAAATGAAATGTTCACCGAACTCGCCTCTCAATAAGTCCAATGTTACGCGTGCTATGTATCATGTGGTACTGTCTTGTTGAAACCACATGTCATGCAATTCAAGTTTTTGCATTTTGGACAAAAAAATTGGATATCATATCACGGTAGCGCTATTCAGAGTCACGTAACGATCCACAGCATATTTGAAGTATGGTTTAATGATCCTACCAGCCCATAAACCGCACCAAACTGTAACTTTTTCTGGATGCATTGGTAGCTTTTGCAATGCTTCCGGCTGATCTTCCCTTCAAAATCCATTAAGCCAAAAAATAAGCTTCATTGCTGAACACAATTTTTCGATAAAGAAGTGGATCTTCGGCCAACTTTCCAAGAGTCCATTCACCAAAAATTCTGCTTTGCGGTAGGTCGCTCGGCTTCAATTCTTGCGCCAGCTTTATTTTGAAAGGCTCCACAAAATTTTCCACGTTGCTCAGTAACAGAGGCCCAATTGCTGTGAACGGCGACGAATCGATAATTGATGGCCATTATTAGAACTGGCCGATAGAGCTGCGATTTTTTTCTCAATTCGCACTCTACATAAGCGTGTTGATGGTTTAATGTCCAATAATGTAGGTTAGGTTAGGTTAGGTTAGAGGACGTGTACTTGTCGGTTAAGATAAGTACAGTACCTGGAGGTCGAAATTGACGCATTATACAATGTCCTTATAGAAGGAAGGAAATAGAGGATATCCAATAATGTAAATTTGGTGCGAAATTTAGTCACAACAGCCCGAAAAGCCTTTTCAGTGGGTCGATTAACACACATACATAATTGGTCATTACAACCCTTCAGTCAGGATTACGACCTAGCTTCTCACACCACTTATGTTGTGTGCGTTAATTTTATACATGAGTGGCGGGACCTACAGTTTGAAGTCGACTCCGAACGACAGATTTTTGAAAAGCTTTTCATGGCAATTTTTACTCTCAGAGTCTTTGCCAGAAATATGCTGAGAGGAAGTCGCCGAAGAAATATTTTTCGTTTTGATGTCTGACCTGGGATTCGAACCCGGGCCTTTTGTCTAATAAGCCAACACACTACCCACTAGACCACGGCGATTAAACTGACCATATAATGGAAGAAGCGCGCGATGAACTTTCTTAACAGAGCACGCATTTTGATAATAAAATTCAATGATTTGCAAGCATTGTTCGTTTGTAAGACGATCGATTCATGGTTAAATTATAGACCAAACTGAAGATGTTTGACAGTGAAACAAAACACGAAACGTACGTGAGCTGTTTAAACCAGTGTTGCCAAAATGGTAATAGATGTCACTATACTATCAACTGCGGGCCAGTTTTGTTGTGATGGATTTCGGCCTATGTTTTCATACCCTTGACGTAACCATAAGCTAGTGGGTAGTGTGTTGGCTTATTATATGTGAGACTTTGGTTCAAACTCCAGGGCAATATCGCCAGAACAACGAAATATGAAAAAGTATTTCTTCGGTGCTTTCGTCTCAGCAGATTTCTGGCTAAAATTCTGAGAGTAAATAAAATTGCCAGGAAAAGTTTCTCAAAAAATCGGTCATTCAAAATTGAATTCAAACTGTAGGTTTCACCAGTCATGTTCAAAATTAGCACATACAACGTACAGCAAGTAGGGGAGAAGCTAGGTCCTAAGCAAGAATGGTAAACTAAAGATTACGCCTTGCGTATGATTGCCCGTTAGATGATGTTGTTGGGCTCTTTTAAAGGTTTCCAAGTCTTTTTCATATGTGAAAATTAACATTTCTTCTGATAAAAGTATGCACTACGCGAAAGTTGTTGGCAGCCCTGCAATGTAACTTTCTTTATTATTAGCCAATAGGAACTCAATTTGCGTGACGTCATTGATTCAACATGCGCAGAAAGTTTTAATTTTGTGTGCGTAATGGCGTAATCTTTAGTTTATCATTCTTGGATCGTAAGCTTGACTGAAGGGTAGTAATGACCAATAGATCGCTTGAAAAAGATTGTAATGAAATAGAGCGCACCAGCTCTCTATGATTGTTGAGTCCATTTATGTTATAAATAAGCAACACGACATTTTGATCGTGTTTCTTGTTTTTTTTTTTTACTTAAAAAATTTGTTAAATTCTGATTAAGTAATGTCTGGCTATGAAATTAAGCGAAAGAAGCCTCATTTTAAATTTTTTTGTTGTTGTATTTTCAGTTCCAAGAACACATTCATTAAAAATGCGAAAATAATTACATTAAACAGCAATGAAGAACAGCAAATGAAAACTCATTTTCGTTGTCATGTACAAGGATATGTTTTCATTTGGAGGCATTGGTCGTAAATGTTGCCTTAAAGCACAGCCCATATATAGCTTGCGTTCCAAATTTTATTTCCTTTCTTTTCTCTGTTTAATTACCACCTTTGACAGTAAATTGTAATGGAAAATATTAAAGAAATAAATACACACGGAAATTTGCAAATAAACTCATCCATATTTACGCATTATAGCGTAAGAAAATAACGAAAAAATTGGAAACGGAAATAACGGTTTATACACACACACACACACACACACATCCAGCCCCACACATATTTATTGGTATTTATGACGAAAACAGTAACAAATATTTGAAGTAGGCATTCACATGTAGGCATTATACATTTATGTGTACATACGAGGGTTGGTTCCTAATTAAGTCGTCTTAGTATAAAGATGTCGGCATTAGTGAAAGCCCCTTCAAAAGTACTTAAAGAAGTTCAATATGCTTGTAACCTGTTGAATAAAATGTATTTTTTTTTTGTCATAAATTCGTTGTATTTTCCAAGTTAAATCGGCTAATTTAGGAACCATCCTCATGCCTGCTCTATTTTCGAAAATTTTGAAAGCTACAGCTTAATAAAAATAAAAAAAAACCGCACAGGATGTGAGTGCATTCATATATTAAATGGATATGTACATACGAGTACATACAGTCACAGGGAAAAGTCTAAATACACCGCAAAATTTTTTTTGTATTTTTCTAATAATTTCTAGGTTCTAGTTTTTGTATTCATTTTTTCTTCAAATATTTTTAACTGTAACTGCTATGAACAGCCCTATAACACCTTTTTCAAATTGAGAAAAATCATCAGCGATGTATGTAGACTTTTTTCTTTGACTATATGTATGTATTTAAACTTACATGGCATTTGCAGCCTTAACCATAAAAATTATTATTTTTCTATCCGGAAATGGATTGCTACGTATTTCCGTTCCTGTTAATTTTTCAGCTAGAGCGAGAATAGTTAATTTTTCTTAATTGCTTTTACCAGGTGATCGTTTTTTTATGAGTATTAAGTGGTTTTAGAAAGTAGCGATTATTATGTGTATTTATATTGCATCCACAAATAGTGGGACCTACAGTTTAAAGTCGACTCCGAATGACAGATTTTTTTTCATGACAATTTCAGTTTACGTTGAGAGTTTTCGCCAGAAATTTGCCAAAAGAGGAAGTCGTCGAAGTCGTATTCGAGTTCTGTTGGAGATGTCTGGACGCTGGAGCTTGAATCATGGCTTGACGTCTAATAAGTCAACACTCTGCGTACTAGGCTACGGTGACTGCGGAATTCATGTTAATCAGACTAAAAGTCTCTACTACCCTTGTTTGCTGTCAACTTTTCGATGTTTTAGTGTTGTTAAGAAAGTGTTAGTGTTGACGATGAGATATGTTGATGTTAGCTTCATATTGTTACATTTTTACCTTTTTCAAAGCGTTAAAAATATGAGTTGATAGGTTGCAAATAAAGTAAAAATAAATATGTATTTAATATTAAATCAATTCTTTATTGTTCGCACAATTCCGTGTGCCACTGTTGGAAATTGATTAACGCAATAACAATTTACTTCAGTTTTTATTCTTCTTTTACACTCTTTTGCGTATGCAATAACAACTGTTCGTTATTCTAATCTGCTTACAACCTTTTTGTAAGCAACAACACTCTCTTCACACACACAACGTGTCTGATCGAATTCTTATTGAATCCCTTGTGACGTCTTCACTTACGACTGACTGAATTCTGACTCTAGCATTGCTCGCTTTGTCTTGCCTTTTATATCGCTGAATCAATAGTGTGATGAATGCTCTCGAAGGAGGACGATGGCCTTCAGGAAAGTTCCAAAATTGTAAACAATTTCGTGTGCCACTGTTGCAAAATGATTTACGCAATAACATTTTACTTCAGTTTTTATTCTTTTTTCACACTCTTCCCCGTAGGCAATAACAGCTGTTCGTTATTCTTCTCTGTTTACAAACTGTTTGCAAGCAACAACACAATATTCTCTTCAGACACAACGTGTCTGACCGAATTCTAATTGAATTCTACGTGACGTCTTCACACACGACTGTCTGAATTCTAACTCTAGCTCTGCCCGCTTTGACTTGCCTTTTATATCGTTGGATCAATAGTATGATGACTGTTCTGGAAGGATAATGACGGTCTTAGAGAAAGTTCCAAAAATGTAAACAATTCCGTGTGCCACCTTTCACGACTTGATTTAAACAACAATGGTAGGTAGGTAGGTAGAAGTGGCTGTCCACCCGATGAGCAGACACACTTAGGCCACATACAGGCCCATTGTGATACCACAGTTTCATCCTCTCCCCTATTCCAGGAACAACTTGGAGCTTCCGATGAAGCGACTCAGACTGAAAATATCCATGCATGACAGTTTATCTAGGTCCTCCATGTAGTAGGCACCCAGGTGTTTCTTTCTCCTCCGACCAACTGCCGGGCATGTGCATAGTAGATGAAGAATAATTTCATCCTCTTCCTCATCTGTGCAGAAATCATTCGCGAGGTATTCAAGACCGAGACGCCTCGCATGTGTTCCTATAATACAATGCCCCGTAATAACCCCGATAACAGCGCTGAGCCTGTTTCTTTGGAGCTTAAGCAGAGTCGTCGTACGCCTTGGCCGGATTTTATGCGCCGCTCTGCCTTTATCCAAAGCTGCCCACCTACTATTGACAAGGTCCACGATTGCATTGTCCATCATAAGCCCATAAGTACTTAAAGGGATTCCCAATGTAGAGAATTCATCAGAGAGCTCACCGGTCGTGCCTCTTCGGCCAAATCATCCGCTCTGCAGTTGCCGAGAGTATCCTTATGGCCCGGTACCCATGTGATACAAACATCACATCGGTTTGCCATCTCATTGAGACATCTGCGACAGTCGTACACTGTCCTGGAGTTTATAACCCTAGAATCCAGCGCCCTGATTGCCACTTGACTATCGAAAAGTATAATGATCCTTCGCTTGCGAACATTTATGTCCTCTTAAACAACAATAATTTACTTTAATTGTTATTCTTCTTTAACACTATTCCACGTACACATTAACAATTGTTCGTTAGATCTTTAATACGGAGATCTTTAAGCCACAATTATTTTCTTTACATGCAACGCGTCTTCACACAAGATTGACTGAATTCTTTCTGATCCTGTTGCCTGCTTGGTTTTGCCTTTTATATCGTTGGCTAGACAGTTTGATGAATGTACTTGAAGGAGAATGGCTGCCTTCACAAAATCTTTATAAATGTAAACGTGTTGTTTTCGTTATTGTTGTTTGTGTATTTTGTTTACATTTGTCCTTGTAGTGTTGTTGTTGCTTGTTTACTTGTTTATTCCATTTGTTATACTGATGTTGTTGCTATATTTTTGTTTATTCGTTGGGCGTGTAAACAAGTCCATTGTTTTGTTTATCATTTTATTAATACCATTACCATTTTCGTAACAATATTATTTTGGAAGAGGATTAGATGGTATAGTCGGGATATTTCTATTGTCATCGTAACTATTAGAGGTGTGCACAAGACATATAAAATTGCATACTCTTGCATTTTTCTCACGACCAAATATTGATTGTAGCTGCAAATATAAATAAGTGTGAAGCAAAGTTAGTGTACAAAAAAACAACTGCACTCGTAAACCATTGTACAACAGTATAAAAGAGAGTTGTGTGAAGAGTACAACAAAAATATCGTACTCTTCATAGAGTCACAACATCCATTTCTTTTTTTGCTCTCGGCAACCGAACATCTTCGTCGACGCCAGCATTGCCAGTAACTTTTTTAAACTTTTTATTTCTGGGGAAAAACCTTTTTTAAACTACCACTTTTTTTACAGTTTGAAGTCGCTGTGGTCTAGTGGGTAGTGTGTTGGCTTATTAGATAAAAATATTTCTTCGGCGACTTCCTCTCAGCAGATTTCTGACAAAGACTCTGAGAGTAAAAATTGCCATGAAAAGCTTCTCAAATATCTGTCGTTCGGAGTCGGCTTTAAAGTGTAGGTCCCGCTACTCATGTTTAAAATTAACGGACACAACATAAGTGGTGTGAGAAGTTAGGTCGTAATCCTGACTGAAGGGTTGTAATGGCCGATTATGTACGTATGTGTACTTTTTTTACACTACTGATATTCATATGGCAATACTGAAAGTGTAGCTTCAATAGTAAAATATGCTCTTACAACACAAATCATAGTTCCATTACTTCGCAGGCAAACGAGTGCTGTTGTATACATTGAAGAAATGTGAAATACACATTTCAGTGCACTCGTAAAATCAAGAGCAACCGGAAAGAGTACACTACAGTATTGCATTCGGTGAAGGGTAAGCTAGCAGAATGTCTTGTGCACACCTCTAATATTTGAAAAAAATTGCCTGAATGCAGTTGAAAAACTATATTTTGTAAAGAAGAGTGTATCACAAGCTAAAGCAGTATCTTTGGTATCCTTGTATAGAACCCAAATGCAAAATGTCCTGTCTTTAGAGTACTTTAAGGAGCTTTCAAATTCCATTTTGCCTATCTTATATAAAAACAGAGGAACTCTGGTTATACTTGCAAAATATTTTTCATCACACTTCCAATTTTTGCTTATTCATGCAGAAGATTAAGTGCTTATATTTGGCTTATAAATAACATCACAAGAATAAAGAGAAAAGAGAAAGAGAGAGAAGAAAGAAACAAAAAAGGAATGAAGCAAATATTGAGATTAAAGACAGTAATAATAATGACTTTTCTTAAGAAATGAAAGTGAAAGTGAATATTACATTTAAAGTTAATTTCATATACAACAACAACAACAAAAATAAAAATAACAAAAAAAAAATGAAATTTATCTCCCAGGGCAAATATTTTGTTGGGATTTTTTTTATTCCTACAAAGAAGTTTAATGCCTCAAAGCCAAAATGAGTAGAAGTAAGTTAAAGGTCAATATTATTATTTTTATTACAAGTTTTATTAGATGCTTCTTCTTTTCTGGCTTTGTATACCCAATTTTTTTTTTTTATTATTTTCCAAGATTAGCTTTAATTTTGAAAAAGTTTGGAACTCCTGTTTCTTCTTTTTTTATTTTTTTGTGACCATTGGAGAGAGTGAGTGGAATGGTTTTTTTTATTAAATTTTTATGAGTCATTTGCCTGTGTTGTTTTGGATTTTAAAAATGTCCAATGTTTGCTTTGGAGGATATGGACATGACGTTGTGAAATTTATGGAAGTCTCATCTAGTGTGTGTGTGTGTGTGTGCGAGTTCCTTATTTCTTAAAGATGCTCATGTTTATTTTCCATTATTTTTATGTGACAAAATAAAATTAGGAAAGCATGAATTAGATGGATGATGGATGTTTATTTTTATAAGAATAAGAACAGTCTGTTAAATCTCCTTGAATGTTCAAACACACGAACTTTATTGACTTGATCAGTTAATATAAGCCAGATTGTTGATATTTCCACTCGGTTTCTAGAATCCATCAATTCATGGTTTTCCGCCAGGAACTCAGTATTAATGATGAATAAAATTCGATAGAAATGAATGAATGATTGGTTATTACAACCCTTCAGTCAGGATTATTGACCTAGTTTCTCACACTACTTATGTTGCGTGTGTTAGTTTAATACATAAGTGGCGGGACCTACAGTTTAAAGTCTACTCCGAACGACAGATTTTTTTTTTTGAAAAACTTTTCATGACAATTTTATTTACTCTTCGAGTTTTTGCCAGAAATCTGCTGAGAAGAAATCATCGGAAAATACTTTTTGTATTTTATTTCGATGTCTGGCTTTACGTCTAATAAGCCAGCACACTACCTACTAGACCACGGCGACCTCATTAGCGAATGATATTAGGTTGACCAAAAACGTTTATCACAGTAATAATGTTGCTATAGTCTAGAAGGAGATCTGGAGGCTGCGGAGCATATAGGCACGCCGGCATAGATGACACTAGCTCACGTATCAAACGAGGTCCCAGTCGGGAGTTTGAACGAAAGGAATAGTAGAGACACTTAAAAGTCTCCTCAACCTTCAATACGCAATCCGGACGCGGATGTGACCATGAAGGCTGCCAAAGGGCTAAAAGGACTCTACTCCGAAGTAATACCACCGTAGTTCCGGAGTGGGCACAACGGTCCACGGTACGAGGGGGGATTTAGGGCCCCACACACGGAGGACATGACGTCTTCCTCTATGGTGCGGTTAGGTACATTTGCCCCTCCTCGGCTTAAAAAAAAAATAGTCTAGAAGGCAGTAGACGTAAGGCCACGTTTCAAACCTGTGGTCCGATATTTCCAAACAAATCGAAATATTGTAACGTTTTAACCTTTTAAAAACGTTTAAAATAGAAGCTCGTAGATTGTAAATAAAATAACAACAAATTTGTGTTTAGTTTTAATTAAAATTCTTTATTATTCGCACAATCCTGTGTGCCACTCATAGCTGCCAGATTTGACGATTTATTGTCATTTTGACGATTTTGTGCTCAATCAAAATCAAATTGGCGACATGACGATTTATGCCCATATTTTGACGATTTTTTATCAATTAAAAATTTTCATCATTTTCTTTACTTTAGTACATTCAAAGCCTCCTTAAGTTTTGTATTTTCTTTACAGTTGTTACTAGGAGCAAAGTATTATCATGACAGACAATTTTAAAAAATTCGATTATAGCTTCTAATATTACCATAGTGGCATAGTGTTGGAACTAAGAAAATGTGTTATGGGAAGGTGGAAAGAGGGAGCAGTGTTTATGGACACTAGGTTTGAATATTTTTATACCATAAGTAACAGGAAAAATTTCTGTAGGAAGGGGGAGTTCCACATGCAAATAGTCAGTCTAACAAATGAACTCTGTCTGTAGTGCTATGTGCGTTTCAATGATCAATCGTGCACATACGGATGTGTTGTTCATAACAAGTCTCCTTATTTCGCTCGAGCAATATCCCTTGTAGTAACGATAGAGCAAAGAAACACAAGCCACATTGCAACCATGCTCTATTGAATCAATGGAGTTGCACACACTATCGTTATTAACGAGCTACTATGGCCTCTGGTGTAAATGGTCGAGAAGCCTCAAAATTGACGTTAAGGGCCAACCCATACATGAGAGCTATAATGAATTCTTGGTCGGCTATAAATGGATTAAATGCTAAATATGAGGTCGCCGTGGTCTAGTAGGTAGTGTGCTGGCTTATTAGACGTAAGCCCAGGCTTCGAATACCAGGCCAGACATCAAAATAAAATACAAAAAGTATTTTTTCGGCGATTTCTTCTCAGCAGATTTCTGGCAAAAACTCTGAGAGTAAATAAAATTGCCATGAAAAGTTTCTCTAAAAAAATCTGTCAATCGGAGTCGACTTTAAACTGTAAGTCCTGCCATTTATGTATAAAATTAACACACACAACATAAGTAGCGTGGCAAAACAAGACCCTGACTGAAGGGTTGTAATGACCAATTATGTATGTATGCATGTGAAATAAAATTTTTATTGCACCATCTTAAGAAACCAAGGCACTGAAAAATATATCAGTTCTGAACACATTGAATTTTTATGCCCCTATCGACAAGATCTTCTTAATCCCTAATATTTATACCACAAATCGGTACAGATCATGCAATATTATTGCATCGATTTCAAAAAACATCTTTGACGATTTTGACGTTATTTTCTCAAATATTTGACGATTTGATGGTTCAATTATCTCGCAGCTATGGTGCCACTTTTCACAACTTGATGTAAATAACAACAATTGTTTTGTTTGTTATTGTTATTTGCATAAGGACCTACAATTACTAGGCAATTGTTCGACAGATCTTTATAATGGAGATCTTCAAACCATGCGCCTTCTTACAAAACTGACTGAATTTTTACTAACTCTGTTGCCTGCTTTGTCTTGCCTTTTATATGGCAGGCTAAACAGTCTAGTGAATGCTCTTAAAGGCAAATAATTTTGTCCTATTCGAAATCTTTGTAAATGTAAATATGTTGTTTACATTTCTTCCTTGCAATTTTTGTTGTTGCATTTTTGTTTACTTGTTTAGGACTTTTTTTATACTGGTGTTCTGTTGATATATTTTTGTTTACTTGGTCATTATGTTATGTCTGTATGTATGTTATCACAGTAACTTTGAAGTGGTTATTTACTCCAAATGCTAGGAGAAATTGAGCTAACCTATAATGCCTTTATAATTTTTCCTTTAAATCTTGTAATACTTAGACCTCTCTTCCATCCTGTAGCCATTTCCCAAGAAACAAACAACATCACAAGTTACACTAGATATAAAAGCATTGTGTTTACCTATGTAAACCAGTTGCTGTATTCTCTTCCCACACGTAACAGGTAATTTATCATTGCGTAGCGGCCAGGCTAATGATGTTTTCGAAAATACTGGCTTGCCTATCAAATGTTGTGCTAACATAATCACTTTCCCCTAACCATTATGCCACAAAGTAAACAAGAGTGTTTAATGAAACTAAAACATATTTTCAGCTGTACTATGGTGTGTGTGTGTGTGTGTGTTTGTGTTCTCTATCATTAGCACAAATTGTTGTCACACAAATTGTTGTCAATTCGAATAAAATTCGTATTTGTTTTGACAATAAAACTTCGAAAATGGAAATTATAATTTGAATGTCTGTCTGTATGCGACTGTTTGTTTGGATTAAAACAGGAGGAACATGATTTTGTTTCTCTTTCGCTCTTTAAATACGCAATAATTGACACGTACGGTTTGACAGAAATAGCGGCTGTGACTTAGGTTTTGATGGGCAAATGGGAGATTTTCTTTTATAGTTTAGAGCTGTGACGTTTATCTAGTTGGATCTTTAAGTGATAAAGCCCATTAAATAGCAGCAGGTAGAGTGGGAGATTAAAAACTCAAAGCACTTATTGCTAGCATCCATAAGCTTATGTAAGAAGTAAATTTTGTATCATAAGTCCCATTGTAATATGTCACTGTGATTTTGAACGGTGAAATACGTGTTCAAGTTTTATAGGACAGACATGAGACTGAATGAAACATCATTTTAAAACGCAAAACTGTTCATCAGGAAAGAGAATTGTGAACTGAATTGAGTCTAATGTCACTTCTTCAATTATAGAGAGTATGTTTAGGGAAATAATGTCATCTAGAGCAGAGTAGTTTTAAAAGAAGATTGACATAAACTAAAACATGCTTTCAAGCCAAGGAATCCCCATAAATGAAAACATTGTTTCCTGACGGGTTATTAAAAACCTTATTAATACCGATGATAGAGAGAGAGAGTAGAGACAGGAGAGATTACGTTAAGTATGGTAAACGATGCAACCAAATGAAAATGAATTTGAAAAATTGTCAGTAAACTAGGCTAGCCTTCACTTCTAAACTTGGCAAATGAAATTATGCAACTTAAAAGACCGTTCCTTTCTATATGCCAGTGCTATAATGAAAAAAAAAAACTATCATCATTACTTACATTATTGTCTACAGTAAGCCGGAGAGTCCTATAAGGACGCTTATCTGTGTACAAATTAACTTCTAATTCCTAATGCGCTCATGGCTTTTCCTTCCACTAGGAAAGCTCAAGAGTATGTTAGTAACTTGTTGCACGGTAGTTGCATACTTCTCAAGTTTCATTTATCCAGTATTTAATAGCTGGAGTAATCGTTAATCGCATTTTTAAATTTTATGACGGTTTTTGATTCCGCATCCTGTCATTGACCTAAACGGTATCTGACTATCAGTGAAGGTATTTAAATCCTTAAAAAATGAAAATCGATTGCATCCTGCAATGGATAAAAAATTACTAAAAAAAAAGCCCGATTTATAGCAAGGTTTGGGTGACAATAATGCGATCAGACTGTGTTTAACTGGTCGCTGGGAGGCTGCATCGATCGAACGAGAAGGATATGAGAGATAAATTATTCTTCCGATTACCAAACCATAGAAAGTTTCAATAAATCCAGTAGCATTCAAGAATACAAAATGTTGGATTGTTTCAAATTGTAAGGACACGCTTAATAATTCCGCCATGAAGGAATCAAGGACTGATCAAAAGCAAAATTGAATTGTTGAGGTACATAGTACATTCGAATCTCGAAATCTTTAATAAAACTTTCTTCCTTTCTTTTAAAAACTTATCCCGGGATTTTTCAGGATTGTGGATTCATATGTATTTTGAGCCCAAAAAAGGTTCTGAAAAAAAATTCTATATCACTTGACTTCGATAATAGCATCTCAAATGAGGAAAACCCTATTTCCAGCGATAACAAATTATTTGATGGCATCGAAGAATGCCCTATAAAACGAACCTGATTTAGATATTCAACTGTAAAAAGAAATAGATTTATTTACATCAGGAGGTAGTAGGAGAGGATGCCGTTTGGCATCCCTAATCGGTACGTAGTCATCAAGATACAATACAATATTTAAAATGAGTTATTAGGGGTGGATTGCTATCATTAGCAAAATTGTTTTCATACAAATTGTCGTTAATTTTAATAAAACTTGGATACCTAGTCCTCAAGGAGTGGGTCGAAAAGGATGTATTAAACGATATACTACAGGTAAGCGTCGAAAATGGACTATAGATGAATAAATATTTTTCGGTGACTTCCTCTCTCTCAGTAGATTTCTGGCAAAAACTTCGAGAGTAAATAAAATTGCCATGAAACTTTCTTCAGAAACCTATCCTTAGGAGTCGATTTTTAACTGTAGGCCCCATCATTTATGGTTAAAATTAACACACACAACATAAGTAGTGTAAGAATCTAACTTGTAATCCTAACTGAGGGGTTGTAATGGCCAATTACGAATATAAGTAAGCTAAGCCAATGATATGATCAAAATTTTGTGCAAATTTAATACTAAAATGTATCACAAAATTTCAAATAAAATAAAGCTGGTGGTTTTTCAATCCTAAATGATATTATGGTTTCAAATATAAAACGATTCATTCCCTTAAAATCCTCTTTAATTTCATTGTTTTCATTTAAACAGCGCCATTTTTGCTGGGTATTACAATAGACAGCGTTTAGTAAAGAACATTTATTTACAAAATTATGAAGTCGTTACGGGCTCTTCTTAGTGACATGCTATTATCTCTCTACACACAAACCTAATTGCCTCCCTCTCTGGCATTTAAACAAAGATTATACCAACAGTATACAAAGGCCAAAGGAAATACTAAAAGTGGGAAGGAGGAAGAAGAACAAAGAAAAAAAAAACAGAATCACATTTTATACGTACAATTTCGTTTATTAACAAAACAAAATTTAGTTAAAGAATGTAATTTTGTTCTCATACATATCCAGCCACTTAAGTTAATGACCTTTTGTTTGGGTATATTGTTTACAGTGAGTGTCAAAAGAAACTGTCTACTATGGATAAAATTCTAACAATCAACAAACTTAACTTTTAACATTTAAGGAGGGTGCTCGAAAAAATTTTGATAATTTTTAAAATATTTTTTGTTTTAATCTTAAAAATTGACAGTGAAACAATTTTAAAATAAAAACTACGTTAATTTATTAATATTTTAACGTTTTTACCCTTTTGAAAACGTTAAAAATATGAGTTCGTAGATTGCAAATCAAATAAAAATAAATTTCTGTTTACTTTTAAATCAATTCCTTATTGTTCGAACAATTTCGTGTGCCACTGTTAGAAATTGATTTGCACAATAACAATTTACTTCAGTTTTTATTCTTCTTTTACACTCTTTCGCGTATGCAATAACAACTGTTCGTTATTCTACACTGCTAACAACCTTTTTGCAAGCAACACTACAATATTCTCTTTACACACACAACGTGTCTGACCGAATTCTTACTGAATCCCATGTGACGTCTTCACACACGACTGACTTAATTCTAACTCTAGCATTACTTGCTTTGTCTTGCCTTTTATATTGCTGGATCAGTAGTATGATAAGTCGCCGTGGTCTAGTGGGTAGTGAGTTGGCTTATTAGACGAACGGCCCGGGTTCGAATCCCAGGTCAGACATAAAAACGAAAAAATATTTCTTTGGCGACTTCCTCTCAGCAGATTTCTGGCAAAGACTCTGAGAGTAAAAATTGCCATGAAAAGTTTCTCAAAAATCTGTCGTTCGGAGTCGACTTTAAACTGTAGGTCCCACCACTCATGTATAAAATTAACGCACACAACATAAGTGGTGTGAGAAGCTAGGTCGTAATCCTGACTGAAGGGTTGTTATGGCCAATTATGTATGTAATAGTATGATGAATGCTCTCGGAGGATAATGACGGTATTCGGTAAAGTTCCAAAAATGTAAACAATTCCGTGTGCCACCTTTCATGACTTGATTTAAACAACAACAATTTGCTTTAATTGTTATTCTTCTTGTACACAATAAAATTCTTCGTTAGATATTTAATACGGAGATCATCAAAACACAATTGTTTTCTTTACACGTAAAGCGTCTTCACACAAAACTGACCGAATTCTTTCTTATCCTGTTGCCTGCTTTGTCTTGCCTTTTTTATCGCTGGAACAATAGTATAATGAATGGTCTCGAAGGATAATGATGGTTTTCGGCAAAGTTCCAAAAATGTAAACAATTTCGTGTGCCACTGTTGGAAATTGATTTACACAATAACATTTTACTTCAGTTTTTATTCTTCTTTCACACTCTTCCGCGTACACAATAACAACTGTTCGTTATTCTGATCTGCTTACAACCTTTTTGTAAGCAACAACACAATATTCTCTTCACACACAACGTGTCTGACCGAGTTCTTATTGAATTCCTTGTGACGTCTTCACACACGACTGACTCTAGCAATACTCGCCTTGTCTTGCCTTTTATATCGCTGGATCAATAGTATGATGAATGTTCTGGAAGGATAATGACGGTCTTCGGGAAAGTTGCAAAAATATAAACAATTTCGTGCGCCACCTTTCACGACTTGATTTAAACAACAATGGTAGGTAGAAGTGGCTGTCCACCCGATGAACAGACACACTTAGGTCCCATACAGTCCCATTGTGATACACAGTTTCATCCTCTCCCCTATTCCAGGAACCACTTAGAGCTTCCAATGAAGCGACTCAGACTGCCAATATCCATGCATGACCGTTCATCTAGGTCTTCTATGTAGTAGGCACCCAGGTGTTTCTTTCTTCTCCGACCAACAGCCGAAAATGTGCACAGTAGGTAAAGAGTAGTTTCTTCCTCATCTCCACAGCTTCTGCAGAAATCATTCGCGAGGTGTCCAAGACCGAGACGCCTCGCATGTGTTCCTATAATACAATGCCCCGTAATAACCCCGATAACAGCGCTGAGCCTGCTTCTTTGGAGCTTAAGCAGAGTCACAGTGCGCCTTTTATCCAGCCTTGGCCGGATTTTATGCGCCGATCTGCTTTTATCCGACGCCACCTACTATTGACAAGGTCCACCGTTGCCTTGTCCATCATAAGCCCACAGGTACTTAAAGGGATTCCCAATGTAGAGAATTCATCAGAGAGCTCGACGGTCGTGCCTCATCTGGCCAAATCATCCGCCCGGCAGATGCCGAGAATATCCTTATGGCCCGGTACCCATCTGATACAAACATCACATCGGTTTGCCATCTCAGTGAGACATCTGCGACAGTCGTACGCTGTCCTGGAGTTTATAACCCTAGAATCCAGCACCCTGGTGGCCGCTTGACTATCGGAAAGTATAATGATCCTTCGCTTGCGAACATTTATGTCCGCTTAAACAACAATAATTTGCTTTAATTGTTATTCTTCTTTTACATGCGTCTTCACACAACACTGACTGAATTCTTTCTGATCCTGTTGCCTGCTTTGTCTTGCCTTTTATATCGTTGAATAAGTAGTCTGATGAATGCACTTGAAGGAGAATGCCTGCCTTCCCGAAATCTCTATAAATGTAAACATGTTGTTTTCGTTATTGTTGTTTGTGTATTTTGTTTACATTTGTCCTTGTAGTGTTGTTGTTGCTTGTTTACTTGTTTATTCCATTTTTAATACTGATGTTGTTGCTATATTTTTATTTATTCGTTGATCATGTAAACAAGTCCATTGTTTTGTTTATCATTTTATTAATACCATTTCCATTTTCGTAACAATATATACCGTTTTTTTAATGTATAGTTTCTTTTGACGCTCACTGTATATACATATGTATGTATATGTACATATATAGCACTTAATAGCGCCATCTTTGCAAACCCCAGGCTCACCTGTAAATTCAATTTCAACGTTTTCTTAAATGAACGGTAAAATTTATTGTTATTTCTCAAGTCATACGAATACAATTATGGTTTAAGGATGATAACCTAATGGAGAAAGAAATGAAGCAGCAACCAAAGGAGGGAGTGAGATATGGCCCCCCCCCCTCTTACCTTATTGCCGTTGTTATTGTTGTTATTAATGCGCTTCAATGAATTTATTGTTCGTTTGCTTGCTTGTGTGTTTGTTTGTTTGTTTACTTGTAATGCCTCTGGTAGAAGTAACAGCAACAGCAACAGTTACACTTACACTTACAGTTACAGTAACAGTAAAGAAGGAAATGTACCGCAAAATGAACAGACATTTAGACATTTAACACTCTTATCTACTTACCTACTACTCGTACTATGTAACTGTAATATGCGAATGTATGTAGTTACACACGTTAAATGTGTATGTGTTTGTGTGCGTATAAGAATAGAAAATGTGCGTAATTTTTTAGAGGGAAAATATGCTTTCGAAGGTTTTGTGCTTGTATTTGTATTTGAATGAATGAAAAATCTTCAATTAGAAGATATTTTAACGTTTTATTCCAGTGTAACAATCTCTTTAAGGTTTTTAAATGATTATTTATGAGCGTAAACAGGCCGAATCTTTTTCTGTTTTTTTTTTTGAACTCATATTTACGGATTAGTGGTAAATGAATGGAAGGAAAGAAAGAAAGAAAATGGGAAATTGGTGGGTGGTGATCACTGTTCCCAACTTTTTTCTAAAAAAGTATCACTACAAAATAGATAGAAGATAGCTAAATTTAAAAAAAAATAATTAAAAATTAAGCAATAAATTGCTTAAATTAATAAAGCGGCTTCTTGCATTTTAACGTTGTCAACAATATTTGCATTTGGGAAAAATTTACATTTTTTCCAACATGAGTCCCTTTTGGTTTCCGCGTGACTTAATAGGTCTTAAAGTTTTCCAGACAAGGAGCATTTGCATTACTTACAGTATCCTTTTGTTTCGTCTTTTTGTCTTGAGCCACCCACGTTTTCAATTTTTCGTGATTTAGCCATTTACGGCGAAATTTTTGGTTATATTTAGGCCCTATTCCTTAAGTTGTCATAGTTTTTGACATGGTTGTCAAGTCAAGTTGCCAGGTTGCCAAGCCAAGTAACCAACTTCAAGCTACCAAGTCAAGTTGCCTAGTCAAGTTGCCAAGTCATGTTGCCTAGCCAGGTTGCCAAGTCAAGTTGCCTAGCTATGTTGTCAAGTCAGGTTGCCAGTCAAGTTGACAGTCAAGTTGCCTAGCAAGTTTGCCTAGCCCGTTTGCCTAGCCAGGTTGCCGAGTCAAGTTGCCAAGTCAGGTTGCTTAGCCAGTTTGCCAAGTCAAATTGCCTAGTCAGTTTGCCTAACCAGGTTACCTAGCCAGGTTGCTTTGAAGGCAACTTGGTGGGCAACTTAGTAGGCAACTTGGTAGACAATTGGGTGGGCAACTTGGTAGGCAACTTGGGTAGGCGACTTTGGTAGGCAACTTGGTAGGCAACTTAGTAGGCAACTTGGAAGGCAAATTGGAAGGCAACTTGCTAGGCAACTTGGAAGGCAACTAGGTAGGCAACTTGGAAGGCAACATGGAAGGCAACTTGGAAGGCAAATCGGTAGGCAACTTGGCAGGAGACTTGGTAAGCAACTTGGGTAGGTAAACTTGGTAGGCAACTTGATAGGCAACTTGGAAGGCAACTTGGAAGGCAACTTAGTAGGCAAATTGGAAGGCAACTTGGCAGGCAACTTGGAAGGCAACTTGATAGGCAACTTGGAAGGCAACTTGGTAGGCAACTTGGAAGGCAACTGGGAAGAGCACTTGGTAGACAACTCGGAAGTTAACTTGGTAGGCAACTTGGAAGGCAACTTGGTAGGCAACTTGACAGGAAACTTGGTAGGCAACTTGGTGGGCAACTTGGTAGGCAACTTGGTGGTCAACTAGGTAGACAATTTGGTGGGCAACTTGGAAGGCAACTTGGTAGGCAACTTGGTAGACAATTTGGTGGGCAACTTGGAAGCCAACTTGGTAGGCAATTTGGTAGGCAACTTGGTAGGCAACTTGGTAGGCAACTTGGTAGGGAACTTGGAAGGCAACTTGGAAGGCCGCTTGGTAGACAACTTGGCAGGCAAATTGGTAGGCAACTTGGAAGGCAAGTTAATAGGCAACTTGGCAACTTGGGTAGGCAACTTGGGTAGGCGACTTTGGTAGGCAACTTGGTAGGCAACTTGGTAGGGAACTTGGAAGGCAACTTGGAAGGCCGCTTGGTAGGCAACTTGGTAGGCAACTTGGTAGGCAACTTGGTAGGCAACTTGGTAGGGAACTTGGAAGACAACTTGGAAGGCCGCTTGGTAGACAACTTGGAAGTCAACTTGGTAGGCAACTTGGAAGGCAAGTTAGTAGGCAACTTGGCAGGCAAGTTGGTAGGCAACTTGGTAGGCAAGTTGGTAGGCAACTTGGCAGTTAAGTTGGTAGGCAACTTGGCAGGCAAGTTAATAGGCAACTTGGCAGGAAACTTGGTAAGCAACTTGGAAGGCAAATTGGTAGGCAACTTGGCAGGCATCTTGGTAGGCAACTTGCTAGGCAACTTGGGTAGGCAACTTGGAAGTCAACTTGGTAGGCAACTTGGAAGGCAAATTGGTAGGCAACTTGGCAGGCAACTTGGTAGGGAATTTGGTAGGCAACTCGGTAGGCAACTTTGGTAGGCAACTTTGGCAGACAACTTGTTTGAAGAGAATAATCGTGGTTTGAAGATCTCCGTTATAAAGATCTGTCGAACAATTATTATTGTTTAGGCAAAAGAGTGTAAAGAAGATTAACAAAAAAAGCAATTGTTGTTGTTTACATCAAGTTGTGAACAGTGGCACACAGAATTGTAGGAACAATAATGAATTTTAATTAAAACTAAACACAAATTTATTTTTCTTTTATTTGCAATCTACAAGCTTATATTTAAAATGTTTTTAAACGTTTAAATGTTTGTTACGTAACAATATTTTTAAAGTAACCTGCTTTCGTAATTATTTTTTTCAGTTTCATTTTGATCTGGGGTTTCGATATAAAATGCAATATAAACCCTGAAAGAAATAACACAAACCAGTTGGAAAACGACACAATAAAAATTGAAAAACACATAATGAAAGTCAAACAAATAAAGAAACAAATAAATATTGAATAACAACCAAAGAAAGAGAGAAAGAGAGAGGGAGAGAGAGAAAGAGGAAGGGAAAAAACAAAGAAAACTAAATGTTAACATTCTATGGGAATTTAACACGCACTTGGGTAAATAAAATGACACAAAATAAAACGAACAAATTGCAATAGAAAGTGGAAATAAAGAGAAAATACTGAGAAAATTTTGAAAGTAATATAACACCACAAGGTAAATAAATATTGAAAAGCTAAGAAGGAATGTCATAGATGGATGGTATGAAACATGTTGTTGTACCCTGCAGCAGTTGTATTGACAAAAGAATTTTTTTTTTGAGAAATTTGTGATGCATGTGGTAGCACTTCGTACGTTCGTTGTATAGGCATTACTATCTTGAGAATTTTCATTGCCTTGTTGACAATCGGTAATCATTATGTCCAGACATCTGAATAGATTATATCTGTTCTCTTCGAGAAAAGTTTTAGTCTTCTGATCTGCTAAAAATACTTCAGCCAGAGTTTTAATGGCTTTTGTGATTTCGTTTGCAGCATGTTGAAGATACCACGGCATCATTCGTGAATTACAGAATGAATGCCTCTTCTCTTCTTTTCAGACTAAGCACACTATGCCAAGTCATTAGATTAGTTCTTTAGCTGGAATAATTATATATACGCTATGGATCATATGTAGTCGCCATAGTCTAGTAGGTTGTGGCTTATTAGACGTGGGGCCTCGGTTCAAACCCTTGGTCAGACATTGAAGCGAAAATATGAAAAAAATTTTTTCGGCGACTTTCTTTGAGAGGAAAATAAAAATGCCATTAAAAGTTTCTCAAAAATTTGATTTTAAATTCTAAGTCCAGCTAGTCGTGTATAAAATTAACAAACACAACATCAGGGGTGTGAGAAGCTTGGTCCTAATCCTGAGCGTAAACACTATTGTGTATGTTTGTATGTATAAATCATATTTAGAAGGGAATATATCGAAGCTATTATAGTGTCTTTGAATGATGGATTGCGCCACTATTTGTTGTAATAGCTCAGCCGTGATCGATGGATTTACAGTCATAAGATCAAGGTCTGGCAATAATTAATCAAATACGAGGGTTTTACCGTTTTAAACGTGGAATCCATATCAACACAAAAAACCCTTAATTTGCTACAAGCTGGGTTGTTTAGGTTCGCTTTTTATAGCCCATTCTGTGCATGTACTAAGTACCGATGCAAGTATGCTTTACTACTCTGTTGGTTCTA
This sequence comes from Sarcophaga peregrina, assembly GCA_014635995.1. NCBI lineage: Eukaryota > Metazoa > Arthropoda > Insecta > Diptera > Sarcophagidae > Sarcophaga > Sarcophaga peregrina. Next base: position 90,325,553 of record CM025792.1, on the reverse strand, counting down.
AACTAAGCTTCTTCTATTTTATAAATATCCCCTTTAGATTTAACTGCAGTGAGAGGAATTACTGTCGTTGCACCTAAGATGTTTGCTAGTAGAGAAGTTTTTCTAATGACTTACACGTCCACGGCTGGCCATGCAGTAGCCTACATGATCGATTCATTTAAGCACATTATCGTTTGCGTACGGGTATGTAAACAAGCAAAATTCTCGCATTTGGGGCACAGAAAATCCGTACGCACACATTGAAAAGGCGACGCACTCAAAACGAGTTGAGTGTTTGGTGCGGATTTCGGTCCAGAAGGATAATTGGGCCATTTTTCTTCGAAAATGAGGAAGAAGTGGCCGTTACAGTCAATGACGATCGTTATCGGGCCATGTTGAACGAATTTTTTAAAGAGGAGGATATTGGCAAAATTTCGTTTCAATAGGACGACACTACGTGCCACACAGCTGAAGCTATACTCGATGTTTTGCGCCCTGTTATTGAAAATCGCATTATCAACAGCAGAGCTGATGCCGTTTGGCTCGGAGCTGCGATTTGACACCGTTGGACTATTATTTGTGGGGGGTGTCGTCAAAGATAAGTGTTACGCCGACAAGCCAGAGACAATTGGCTCTTTAAAGGACAATATTCCTGAAGTCGTTGGTGAAATATAGCTGCACATAATCGATAATGTGATTAAAAATTGGATCGATCCTTTAGGTTATTGCATGGCCAGCTGAGCCAGTCATGTGAATGAAATTATTTTCCATTATTAATCGGAAGGATTGTACTTTAAAATACAAAAAGAAATTTTAGAAAATATTAAGTAGTTTTTTCTTAAAGCATTTTCAAAGAAAAAAAGTAATTTAGCGGAACCTTTATATACCCTAGCATTGAAATTTGGAAAGATAATATTATGACCGTAGCGATATTCTGCAGTTTAGCGTCATCTACAGATCTTTCATGGAACCATAAAATGCCAAGCTTTCTGTTACAAGTTGTCTTTAGGTTTGCCTTGTAACCCTTCTCTTTACAACAATAAAGTGGTAATCAATAAAAAAATGCTCTAGTTTCTGCTTACTTGACTCCTTATTTCTATAGATTTATCTTACATTTCATCTAAACTACTTGGAAATATGTACTGTGTAGGGTCAAAGGTGACCCGCAACTATTGCTGAAATAATTATTCTTGCATTTCGTTAACAAACTGGCCAATATAACAACGATTTTTACAGATTGTTTGTTGACACTTGGTTTTCTTTATTGCTTTGCAATTGAATTTCATTTTCTTCTTTATTTTTCTACCATTTTGGGGGCTACAATAGCATGTGTCAAGGGAAATTACAGCTTGAATACAAGATACAACATAAACTACACGAATGAAGAAAAACATTAAAAAGGAATTTTCATTTGCTCTCAGGTTAAGTAAATAAAAGGTTTTCACTTTCTACTTCTACGTTTGCTTTTTATTTTGTTTGTGCGTATGTGTTTTTTTTTTTTTTTTGCCTTGAGCCGGAGGTGGTAAATCTTCTAAAGATACTTTTGTTCCGACAAAAGCATGCACGATTCACCATCCTTGGTGCCTACCTACTAAAACCCACCCACTACACACATCAACCACTCTCCTCCCGCGGGACTGTCGAAAGGTATTACTTCGCGGGGGGCTGGTTAGCTCGAAAGCTTTATCACATCATCTCAAATTTCGTCTTCGTTCCTCTAACCTTCGGAGTACTATCATTATTTCGGCCATTTTCTGGCTGTATTGGCTCCATAGCGTCCTAGAATTTAACAGCTCCTCCATGAGCCGGTTTGGTCCTAATCTATTTTCTCCGGGCCATCTAAACCTGGGGCAGCATGTTAGAATATGCTCCGCATCTACCTCTTCGTCTACACAGTTTGGGCATATAGGGGAAGTGTCATGTCCAAATCTGTGCTGGTACTTCCTAAAACATCCATGACCAGTTAAGAACTGGGTCACGTAATAATTCAACTCGCAATGTTTGTTCTCCATCTAAAGGGGTTATAGAAGGGACAAGTTGAAATGTTCATCTTCCCTTTAAACTGCTCTCCAATCGTGACTGCCATTTGTGCATGGAAGTCATTCTTTCGTCCGCTTTTATAGCCGCTATCCGTCGTGGACTCTCAAGACGGCGGAAGTATATCCGCCTCATCTCATTCGCCAATATGTCTATGGGTATTGTCTTTGCCAATACCAATACCGCTTCATCAGACACTGTCCTGAAGCCACTTATCCGTCTAATCGCGCTTAGACGATCCACCGAGAACAGTATTCTCCTTGTCGACCCCACGGAGAGTGCCTCCGACCATATGGGGCAAGCATATAGCATTATCGACGTTACTACCGCTGAAACTATCCTTGTTTTGAATGGACCTGGTCCTTCAATATTTGGCATCATTCTCGCCAGTGCTCCCTGCGTTACAGATGCCTTTTCGCCGATGTATTTTACGTGCTCCTTGAAGTTCAACCTGTCGTCAATAATCACTCCCAGGTATTTTATTGCTCTCTTTGATTCGATTTCTGTGCCTCCAACGGTCACTTTCATCTTCTCCACTATCTTCCGGCCGCTTATCAAAACGGCTTCCGTTTTATGTGCAGCAAGTGTCAAACCTGCCTCATCCAGCCATGCACCAACATTTCGAATCGCTGTGTTAGTTTTCTCCTTTATATCCTGTACCGTCTTAGCTACCGAGACTATGGCAATGACATCTGCAAAGCCTACAGTTGTAGTCCCGTTTGGCAATCGCAGTCGAAGTGCGTGTGTGTGTGTGCGCGTGTTTATATTTAGGTGTTGATTTTATTGGTTTATTAATGTGTGGACACTGTGGCGTATGCTTGTTTGATACAAATTAATTAATATTACGTATACGTCTAGTGTGTGTATTGAACTTTTGAACACATTAGCCTGTTGATACGTTTATTAACTAATCAAGTAATTGCTTAAATTAACAAAATATAGATTTACACACCTCCGCCGCCTTAGTTTTCACTTTTTCTTTTGATGCTAATAGCTTAAGTTTTTTTTTTTTTTGTTTTTGGTAGCCTGTGGCATTGAATTGTTTAATAAAGTTTTTCTTCGTGATAATAAAGTTAAGCAAGTTTCTTACTTGTAATTGCATTATTAATGCTTAAACAACTGTAAATATCAAAAAGTTTCTTTCATACCCTGCCCCCTTCCCTATACGTCTCTCTGTTGGTAATACACTTTGATTAAGTGTAACTGAAAAAGTTTTATATTTTCCTTTGGATTTTTTTGGAAAATACTTGGAAGTCTGGTTTTGCTTTTTACCCTTACTTTAGTGCCATCTCGAAGCAAGGGTTGCTGTATGGCAAAATAAAATTGTTACGTGTCATAGACCATAAACCAAATAAACATTCATTCAACCATTCAACTGCCAAGCAACCCCTTTTATGGTGTTAGACATGGTTGGTTGGTTACTTCACTGGCTGTCTGGCTGGCTGGCTGGTTGTTTGACTAACTGACTGGTATGACTGTTATGTTATGTTTCGTTATCTTGCTGTGTTACCTGTTTAACTGGCAATAGAGCACAGTGTTAATTTCATTATAATTGTTTTATTTCTCATTCCATAATCTCAATTTGTTTTCGTTTCTTTCTTTTGCCAAGTTTTTCTTTTTCGTTTCAGGTATCACGGGTTTTGTTTTTGATTTGAAAAATTATTTTTTAATACAACTGTCACTGTCATTTAAAGAAAGAAATCTCTCTCTATCTCTCTCTCTCTATCTATCTTTTGGAATAAGAAATAAAGAAACTGAAAACATTTTGAAAAGAAATTATGAAGAGAAAATAATTTTATGACGCATTTAAATAAATTTTAATGGGAATATTAATTGAAAACTAAATTCGAAATACAAAAGAGTTCACAGATGAGTTTTAAATAAACTTTAAACTTCTTTTTTTCGTCTTCTTTTTGAATTAAATAAGGATTAAGAAAATCATTTAACTCGCCTCAATGTAAATTAATAAGATTTTAAAGTTTAAGAATTTTGAAAAAGATTTGAAGGCGAGAAAAATTTAAGTGGCAGCAAGCGTTGGAATAATGGTGTTAATAGTTGAAGTGTTTGAATATAGATGACAAGAACCCAGCGGAAAATCGAATGAAAACGACAGGACACTTCGTTAGATTTTCGAATTTTAAAACTTTGGAACATTTTTAACAGCGAAAGTATTACGATAAGTATTAACGACAAGTACATACAGTAGCGAGCACAAAAAATGCAACGTTGGGTAAAATTATCTTTAAGTGCGATAATTTTAAAAAAATGGTGACCAGTTCAAAATATTTCTTCGGATTATTAATCCCTAAGTATACCTATTATCAATAACATTATGTAAATATTTTTAATTTATGATAGATTATTTTGTCATTTATTAAAAAGAGTGCGAATTTCATGGGAGCAATAAAAATGCAACAGCATAAATTTTAATGTGTTTATTTAAATTAAATAGTAATTCTTACAAAAAAAAATCTTAAAATTAATATTTAGTGGCGTAGCCCTTATTTTTTATGACTTCTTGCAACCTAGAAGGCATAGAGTCGACTAAAGCTATTAATGTGTTAATGGATATTTTCTCCCATTCACTTTTAAAAATTTCTTCTAATTGCCTCTTATTTGACGGATGTTTCCTCTTAACTTCCCGATCTAATAGCTCCCATAGATTTTCTATGGGGTTTAGATCGGGAGACTGTGATGGCCAATCCAAAACATTGACATCATTGTCGCTTAAAAAGTTTCGAGCTACCAGGAGGCATTTTTTCCCGCAGATGAGGAAGCATGTGTTCTCCAAGGATTTCACAGTACTTCTTGGCGTCCATTTTTCCTTCGATTTGAGTTAAGGAACCTACCCCATCACAGGAAAACGCACCTGTAAATACGCGACGTAAAATCAATAATTTTTTTTAAACATATCGTTCCTTACCCCACACCATTATCTTGGAGAATATCTCTGTCCAGGCGGTCTTCGAACAAAATTTATCCCATCGGAGCCAAACAAATTAAATTTGCTTTCATCGCTCCACAAGACTTTAGCCCATTGTTCATTTGACCAATCCTTGTAACGTTTTGCAAATTCCAGGCGCTTCTTTTTATTGATTGCACTGATGAGAGGTTTCTTTGCGCGTCGTCTCGCATGCAAATTAGCCTCTTTCAACCTACGGCGAACAGTGTGAACGCCTATAGAGACTCCCATTTGCTCATTTGCGAAATTAGCAACGTCCACTGCGGTCTTTCGTGGATCTGGCGGTCTTGGCGGGAGGTAGTTTTTCGAGGATTACCACTACCTGGTTTCCTTTCCACACTATTTCTCAAGGAAAATCGAGATTTAATCCGACATACGGTTGATTGATTTACACCAAAGAGGTGTCCAACTTCACGCATGGATTTTCCTTCTTCTAAGGCTTTAATGATTGCAGTTTTGCTGTCAGCTGAGAGCTGCTTCTATTACAAAACACATGTTGTATAACTTATTTAAGAAATTTTCAATTATAATTAAATAAATAACTTACTTTAACTATTTTTTTATTATGTTGCATTTTTTTTGCTCGCTAATTTAATTCAAAAATATTTAACTTTTTAAAGCAGAATTTGGAATAAACTGTGGTTACTTTGAAAACTTATAATTGAAAGAATTAACAGCAAAAGAAAATAGATAAATTAGTTACCGTTATTTTGAAATAGATCTTATTAAAGATCATATGGCACAGTGTTGCATTTTTTGTGCTCGCTACTGTACATACATACATAATAATGGAAGTAAACTATGCGAATGCAACATAAATACAGTCTAACTTTGCACTTCGTGGGTACACTCCAGAGGCAAAATGTAGCGTTCGCTGAAACAAACCTTTTTAAATGGACGTGTAAGTCATTATAAAAACTTCTCTACTAGCAAACGTCTTAGGAGCAACGACAGTAACTCCTCTCACTGGAGTTAAATCTATAGGGCATGTATGTAATAGAAGAAGCTGATTTAAGAACCAACGGAGTAGTACTTGCATCGGTACTTAGTACATGCACAGACACATGCATACATAATTCTTTATTACAACCCTTCAGTCAGGATTATTGACCTAGTTTCTCACACTACTAATGTTGTTTGTGTTAATTTTATACATAAGTGGCGGGATCTACAATTTTAAGTCGACTCTGAACGATAGATTTTTTTTGAAAAACTTTTCATAGCAATTTTATTTTACTCTCAGAGTTTTTGCCAGAAATCTGCTGAGAAGAAATCGCCGAAAAAATACTTTTTGTATTTTATTTTAATACTGACCTGGGAATCGAACCCTGGCTTTACGTCTAATAAGCCAGCACACTACCTACTAGACCACGGCGACCTCAAGTAGCATCACTATTTGAACAAATAGTTGTATTCAAAGGACAAAGTTTTCATTTGCTAGTTCTAGCCAAAGGCAGATGGCAACTCTATCATTCCAGAACCAGTAAGCCAAACACCTACTTTGCAAAAATGACTAAATTAGTGAAACTGAACCAAAAAATATACAATGGACAGCAAAAGTCTAATACTGCAATATATTTTGCCAAAAAGTCCCTACAGGCTTAATACTCTTACACTAAGTCCCGATATGTCTTCAGGAGAGTGTTTAGGAGATCATTTAAATGAATGGTTACGTAATCGCTAAACCTTAAACAAAAGTTAATCGAAAATCTTGGTCATGGTGCCACCAGAAAACACGAAATAAAACTTGTACGTTCAATTCCAAAGGGGTTAAGTGGAGCACTTGACCTTAAGAGATATTCTGCTAGAATGTATGACGTGTGGTCTCATGTGTAATTAGCCAACATGCCGATACAGTCAGCCTTATAACGTGTTATAATTATTCACACTTCCACTATGTAATATAATACTGTTTATATCTCTTGCCTTTTATTACAACTCCCTGCTTACTCGCTTTAGTTATTTTCGATCTGGTAACTTCGAGAACTAAATTGTTTCTATGTAGTTTTGTTACTGTAATATGATCATTATTTTTTCACCATTAACGTGGAAATATTAGACTCGTCTTTTGAGTAGCTTTCGTACACAAATTAAAGACAACTGTCACCGGGGATAAAAAAAATTTCACCTAAAGTCTAGAGCATCGATTAAAATGTTCGCTCTTCTGAGAATACGCACTACATTCGACGGATATCTGACCTACGGCAACTGCGGAATCAAACATACATAATTGGTCATTACAATCCTTCAGTCAGGATTATTAATCTAGTTTCTCACACCACTTATGTTGTGTGCGTAAATTTTATTCATAAGTGGCGGGACCTACAGTTTAAATTCGATTCCGAACGACAGATATTTTGAGAAACTTTTCATGGCAATTTTTACTCTCAGAGTCTTTGCCAGAAATCTGCTGAGAGGAAATCGCCGAAGAAATACTTTTGGTGTTTTTATTTTAATGTCTGGCCCGGGACTCGAACTCTGGCTTTACGTCTAATAAGCCAGCACACTACCTACTAGACCACGACGACTTCAAACAAGAGAATATAAAAGCAGATGATCATGCCATGTAATGGACCACTTTACGGATATCATTGGATTTGTGAAGTCGTGAGAGTGCGATTAGGAAATGAATAGATAGGAATGACTACCATATAGCCCAGTAATTAGAGCCCCATCATGACAGTAAACGTATAGATTCAATGACGAGAATGAATAGAAGCAATATGACTGGGCTTACCAGATATTGTCATGGGGAGACATAAACTGTCTCCACAGATCTATCTGATCACTAAGATACACAGAAAACTGAAAAGTACTTTCATACATAATTGGCCATTACAACCCTTCAGTCAGGATTACGACCTAGCTTCTCACACCACTTATGTTGTGTGCTTTAATTTTATACATGAGTGGTGGGACCTACAGTTTAAAGTCGACTCCGAACGACAGATTTTTGAGAAACTTTTCATGGCAATTTTTACTCTCAGAGTCTTTGCCAGAAATCTGCTGAGAGGAAGTCGCCGAAGAAATATTTTTCGTTTTGATGTCTGACCTGGGATTCGAACCCGGTCCGTTCGTCTAATAAGCCAACACACTACCTACTAGACCACGGCGACTTCAAAGTACTTTCATCTTCGTAAAATGCAAAACACTAATACCCCGGTTTGCGTCGCCTCGTTCTGCGTCTGCTTTGAAGTTACGTTTTTTTTAAAATTTCTGTGATTTTGAAGTTGCGTTGTTTTTATTTCAGTTTGCGTCGCATGTTTGTACAAAGCTAAAACAGAAAAAGGGGATTTCCCGTTTAAGTTTATGTACTTATGTTGTCTGAGAGTTGCAAGTTGTAGGTCGTTAGAACATTAAATATTTTTTATTGAAAAATCTATTTAACCAGCTAAAATTATGAATCTCGGAACCAATTAAATGAAAATCAATACAAATGTATGGAAAATCGTGCTTCGTTTTACGTCGTTTCGGTTGGCGTCGCGTTTCTTCAGGCCCTATTAGCGACGCAAACCGGGGTATTAGTGTATTTGTCTCTATACTTCCTACTTACAGTCTCGTAACCTCAGGTCTTACTACTACCTACTAGACTACGGTGATTTCCACCACGGAAATATACTAGAGAATATAAGAGCAGATGATTATGTCAGATTTGGAACTAAGTTAGTAATATCAGCGGATTTGGGACGCAGGGAGTGTGACTGTTTGCGCACAGCAGATGAATAACTAACTATGACTGCTGGATAGCGCCACCTATTATGATAGCAAACGTACAGATTCTGTGGCGGGAATGAATGGAAGCAATATGGCTCTCGCGGTAGCTGGGATTACCAATTATTGTCATAGAAAGACGTAAACGTACTTGGGCGTTAGGTACAGAATATACAAAGAGGTAATAAATAATAATACAAAGAGGTAATATATCGCCGTGGTCTAGTGGGTAGTGTGTTGGCTTATTAGATGAAAGGCCCGGGTTCGAATCCCAGGTCAGACATCAAAACGAAAAATATTTCTTCGGCGACTTCCTCTCAGCAGATTTCTGGCAAAGACTCTGAGAGTAAAAATTGCCGTGAAAAGCTTCTCAAAAATCTGTCGTTCGGAGTCGACTTTAAAACTATAGGTCCCGCCACTCATGTATAAAATTAACGCACACAACATTAGTGGTGTAAGAAGCTAGGTCGTAATCCTGACTGAAGGGTTGTAATGACCAATTATGTATGTATGAATATAGAATACCACCACTGTCCTGTTCGTGTTGGAAAATATTGTCTAGAACACTGCTTTCGCAAACCTATCTGACGACTTAGATATAAAACTGATGAGTACTTTGATCTTCGTTAAATGGTCTTAATTAACCTTACATAACTAATTCTGACAGGAGCATTGTAGCAGTTAACTTCCTTCTCTCATCTCTATCTTTTCTCTCTCCCTCTCTCTCTTTTCTTAATGAATTTGTATTACACTTACAGTGATTGGAGACATCTAATTGCACACCCATGCATTATTGAACATACACACACACATCAACACAAAGAAAAACAAATTGTTTCCCCCTGTAGATTTTGTTAAACTAACGGGTTTAAAGCAGTGAAAAGAAAATGTTTTCAAAGGTTAAACAACATTAATTAGCGGTAATTGGAAATTATAAGTAACGGTTGTTGCTGTCGTTGACTTCTTGTTGTCCTTAATTATCCTCGTACGTACTCGTAGTTGTTTTAAGTTTATTGGCGCTCACTCACATGAGCTGCTCCTTTTATTAGGGTGGTCAAGAGAAAACATTAGGATTTCTGAAGTGTTATTAATAAAGAATGGTAATGCAGTATGTGTGCATGGATTTCTAATGTTTCTGTGTGTGGGTAGAATATTTTTAAAGTTATTGTGATTAAGGAGAACTGCTTCATGGGAATGTTGAATTTAAAAATGAAAAAAACTGAATGCCACACACAATTTGTTAAAAATATTTTAAAAAAATCCATAAAACCTTTAAAAAAAACAAGAAAGAAAAATCAAAAATCAATCGAAATTTCATGGAATTGAAAACTGCCTAAGCATTCTTGTATTTTATCAAACACGTGTACCTCGAGTACGTGATTTATTTTTGGCGTTTGTTTTTTCTATTCGGGTAATGCAGGCAAAAATGTTTTTAAATCTGCCAAAAAAATATTTTAAAATATTAAAACACACTTGAATAAATATAAATTCTTAAATAAAATATGAGCAAAGCATTTACCTACCTGGCTGGCAAAGCAAATACTTTTTTTAAATATTTCTTTGAAAACTTTTTTTAAGAAATAAAATTTAAGAAAATTGTAAAATGAACTGCAGATAATACGTTTATTTAAATCGATAAAACTCTGAAAGGGCAAAACAAAGAATGCAAAACAAAGAGCAAAACAAACGTACCCCTTTTCTGTAGTTGTTCTGTCTAATTTTATATCTGGCAACATCATGCAGTATTGTTCTTGTATTTTAGTATTTGTTTTAGAGTTATTCCCGTATGTTGTTTTTTTCGCACTACGTAATATAACAACAAACAACAACAGCATAAAAAATGGTAAACAAGTAAACAAAAATATACCAACAAATACTACAAGAATTAATGTAAACAAAATACCCAAACAACAATAATGAAATAAAAATGTTTACATTTACAGAGATCTCGAGAATTTGATGCCATGAATATTCGCCTTCAAGAACATATATCGGATTGTTTACTTTGCCGTATTAATGGCAAGGCAAAGCAAGCGATGCAGTTAGTAAAGTTCAGACAGTCTTGTGTGAAGACGATGTGCGTTTGAAGAGAATAATTGTACAGATCTGTCGATCAATTGTTATTGTTTACGCAAAAGAGTGTAAAGAAGAATAACAAACAAAGCAATTGTTGTTGTTTACATCAAGTTGTGAACAGAAGGGCACACAGAATTGTGCGAATAATAAAGAATTTTAATTAAAACTAAACACAAATTTATTTTTATTTTATTTGCAATCGTCAAGCTCATATTTTAAACGTTTTTTAAAGGTAAAATCTTAACAATATTTTATATTACGAGGCTAAATTCCACTTCAAATAAATCAATTCAATTTTTGGAATACTCTTATGCTCTGCTCCCTAATCTCAAGATTATGCCAACAAGTAACATCATTAACATTACTTTTTTCATCATTAAAATTTCTGTTTTCTTTTGAGAAAAACTACGTTTCAATAAGCAGGTTTTCATCACTACTCCCCGACTTACGACCGAGATAGGTTCTTGGTCATCGCTCGTAAGTCGATTAAGTTTCAAGTCGAATTTATATAAAAAAAAAAGAATTTAAGAAAAAAAAATTACATACTGTACAACTAACTTTGAGGGTCAGGAGAATTGAATTTCTTTTAAAAGGGAAGTCCCTTGATTTTGTTTATAAGCAACGTAACGCAATGTAAATCGAATAACGACGCAAATCGAAGTTCAAGGAACAACATTTTTGACGACGTTAATCGAAACAACGTAAATCGAGACGACGTAAATCGAAGGAATACTGTAATTCAAATTTTGTTTAAAATAAAAATATATTTTAGGGATTCCCCGCAACTACATATTTGTCTTCTTTAAGTATTTTCTATGAAAATTGAAAAAAAGTGGTCTCAAGTGCGATTAGTCGTAAGTCGAACGGTCGTAAGTCGGGAACTACCTGTATTTACGTATTTAATAATATTTGGTCAATACAACCCTTTAGTCAGGACTATAACCCAGCTTCTCACACCAAACATGTTGGGTGTGTTAGCTTTATTCATGACTGGCTGACCCTACTGTTTAATGTTTTTTTACAGACAGTTTTGAGAAACTTTTCATGAGAATTTTATTTTACTTTTAGAGAATTTTTTGCGAGAAGGTTGCTGAGATGACGCTAAAGCTAAGGTTAGAACCATGGGCTCTTGTCTAATAAGTCTATACTAGAGGTGTGTACAAGATATATAAAATAGCTGCAAATATAAATAAGTGTGAAGCAAAGCTAGAGTACAAAAAAAAAAAACTGCACTCGTAAACCATTGTACAACAGTATGAAAGAGAGTTGTGTGAAGAGTGCAACAAAAATATTGTACTCTTCATAGAGTCACAGCATGCATTTCTTTTTTTTTGCTCTTGGCAACCGAACGTCTTCGTCAACACCGGCATTGCCAATAACTTTTTTAAACTTTTTGATTCTGAGGAAAAACCTTTTTTAAACTACTACTTTTATTTTATTGAAGTCTCCGTGGTCTAGTGGGTAGTGTGTTGGCTTATTAGACAAAAGGCCCGGGTTCGAATCCCAGGTCAGACATCAAAACGAAAAATATTTCTTCGGCGACTTCCTCTCAGCAGATTTCTGGCAAAGACTCTGAGAGTAAAAATTGCCATGAAAAGCTTCTCAAAAATCTGTCGTTCGGAGTCGACTTTAAACTGTAGGTCCCGCCACTCATGTATTAAATTAACGCACACAACATAAGGGGTGTGAGAAGCTAGGTCGTAATCCTGACTGAAGGGTTGTAATGACCAATTATGTATGTATGTACTTTTATTTTACACTTCTGATATTCATATGGCAATACTGAAAATGTAGCTTCAGTAGTAAAATATGGTTTTACAACACACAGCATAGTTCCGTTACGTCACAGACAAACGAGTGCTGTTGTAAACATTGAATAAATGAGAAATACACATTTCAGTACACTCGTAAAATCAAGAGTAATAGGAAAGAGTACACTACAGTATTGCATTCGGTGAAGGATAGGTTAGCAGAATGTTTTGTGCACACCTCTAGTCTAAACAGCCATTACACCCATTAGTAAATCAGATTTCTGGGACACCCAGATATTAAATTTTATTATTTTTGAATTAAATGTCACATCAAAAATTGTTCTCTTTAAATTCTATTCTCTTTCTTGTCTTGTCCTCTTTTTCTTCTTATTTTTATTGACCCAATTACCAGTGAAGATATGAAAATTTTCATGAATTATTCTAGTCGTATGGAATAGTTTTATGGTTAAATGTGCAAACACTGTACAGGAACTCATTTATATGATAATTTCTATAAAGAGAAGCAACAATTTTTTGTTGAGAAATAAAGGAAAATTGTATTTTTATAACGACGTAATCATCAGCATCAGCATAGTTTAGATGCATCATACAGTTACCTTATGCTAACACAAGTCTTCCTTTGTTTTATAATCAAGGAAATAATAAAGTTTCATCTTTACTAAGAATACTGTTTTCGTTTTCCCAGAAATTTCCTGAAATACCAATACTTTCTGTAGGTGTAGGTGCATGAACTAGATTGAGATGATAAGAAGAGTTTATGCGCAAATAAAAATATTATGATTCACACGCAAACATAAGTTTTCTGTTTTTTTTTTTGTTTGTTTGTTTTTAAAGTCGAATAATTTATTTCCCTCTTAAACGTAAATCGACTTTCGTAAACTTTGATGAACTGCTGCTATAAGTGGCACTAAATCTAAACTAAAAATAAAGTTGTCTTGTCGGAAGAAAAACTAATAACAGGCAACCGAGTACGTGTTAAAATAAGTTTGATAAGAAAACTTTATCACGTGATGAGTGCAGTAATTTTTTTTTATAACTTCCAGGCATAAATTTAAATTTCTTTTGCAGTTTGACTAAGACAGAGAGTAAGTGACTTAGAATGTTACGTAATAATATTAAATCATATTTTTTTTCTTTCATTCAATTGGCTAGAGCATATGTGATTAATGAAATACAGACAGACAGATGGCCTTTGCCCAAGCTTACATATTGAAGACATATTTCACACGCTTGCACCAACAAAGTGTTTCGAATTTTGTAGGCTACACATAATTTTGAGAAATAAATTTTGATCTGCCTTCTTGAAATAACATCGAAAAAATTGCTCTTGAAAAATTCACATATTAGGGTAGAGGTTTTACAACAGAAAAACGAGCTAAACAGGACATTCTAAGTTGTATTGAAAAGGCCCGTTCAACTTTTGCTGAACTACGTAGTAAAAGGCGCTTAATAACATCAGCACAATAACTCAATGCCAAGTTTTTTATGACTTTTAAAATCGAAAACAAGACTCATGATCGAGGAAATGAAAGCAGAACTGCACAGCATTACAAACGTATTTAGTTCATGCTTTAAATTGGTTTCTCCGTTTTAAGTTTACATATTTGCGAGGATTCAAATTCAGATTTAAGATCTGATTGAGAAAATGAAAGCAAACAATTACAACAACAACAACATTATAAGTTCGAAAATACAATAACAAAATTACTAAAACAAAACTACACAGAAATAGTAGAGTTCTCGAAGTTACCGTATCGAAAATAAATGAAGTATATTTGAAGGCAAATTTTATGTAGCCGATGCGGATTTATTTTATTTAAGCGAAATAAACAAAAAAAAAAAAGGTTAAAATAAGCAGCCAGGAAAGATCTTACGATTTAATTCCAATTTTAGGGATTAAAAACCCCAATGTGCGTAAGTAAAACTACATATTACAATAACAAAACTATATGGAAACAGTCAGATTCTCGAAGTTACCAAATAAAGAGATAAAAGCAGTTACGCCTAAAAACTTTCCCTTCTTTCGTGATTTGCAATCGTCAAACGTACAGGGAAAGTTCATCAAAAACTCGGAAAAATAACAATATTATTGCCCAAGAATGATAAACTAAAGATTACGCCTTGCGCATGATTTCCCGTGAGATGACGTAGTTGGGCTATTTTAAAGGTTTCCAAGTCTTTTTCATATGCGAAAATTAACATTTCTTCTGTGCACTACGTGAAAGTAGTTGGCAGCCCTGCAATATAACTTACATTATCATTAGCCAATAGGAACACAATTTGCGTGACGTCATTGATTCAACATGCGCAGAAAGTTTTTATTTTGTGTGCGTGATGGCGTAATCTTTAGTTTATCATTCTTGATTATTGCCTACATTTGTTCCTTTATATTCCTTCACCATTTAAAATTATGACCAACAACTTTAAATTCAATGTTGCCAAGAAACTTATTAATCTCCACGGTTACCAAAAATGTTTAGAAATCTAATGCAGAATTTCTCTTGCCAATGATTTGCATAACCAGAAGAGACCTCACTCGGGCAAAGAAATTAATTCTGATTATTCTCTGCGTGCTTCTTTATGGTATAGAATCATGGACGCTATAATGCGCCTCTGCAGGTAACTTTGGAGTATTACGGGGAAAAGTTTTACGAACAATTTTCATTATAATATTGGTTGAGGATAATTAATTCAGCCGAACGAACAATAAGGTGATGTAGGAGCTGTTCTACAACATAGGTGTTGTTCAGTGCATTAACATCCAAGTCAAGATTATGTGATGCCATCGGAATGGAAAATAATGTTTCGATGAATTGGATATCTAGTGGGAGTATAAGTGCATTCGATTATGCATCGATTATGAATCTAAAAACCAGAAAAGAAATGCCAAGACAGGCAGAAATCCAAAAACGTAAAAAGTAAATAGGCAAATATTTGCGAAAGTATTGTTACTTCTTACCTTCTAAAATGTTTAAAACATAAGCTTGTAGATTAAAAATAAAATAAAAATAAATTTATTTTTAGTTTTAATTAAAATTCTTTATCGTACGCACAATTCTGTGTGCCACTGTTCACAACTTGATGTATACAACAACAATTGCTTTGTTTATTATTTCTCTTTGCAGTCTTTTGCATAAACAATAATAAATCGTCATAGTCTAGTACACTACCTACTAGACTTGACTTGCTAGACGTAAAACTAAGGTTCGAGTCCCCGGTCAGACATCAAAAATACAAAATGTATCTTTTCGGCGATTTCCTTTCACCAGTGTTCTGCCAAAAACTCTGAGAGTAAATAAATTTGCCATGAAAAGTTTCTCAAAAATCTGTCGTTCGGAGTCGACTTTAAATTGTAGGTCCCGCCAGTTATGTGTAAAATTAACACACACAACATAAGTGGTGTGAGAGAAACTAGGTCAATAATTCTGACTGAAGGGTTGTAACGACCAATTATGTATGTATGTATGTATGTATAATAAATCACTAGACAATTGTTCGATAGATTTGTGTTTAGTTTTAATTAAAATACTGTACGCCACTGTTCACAACTTGATGTAAACAACAACAATTGCTTTCTTTGTTATTCTTCTTTACACTCTTTTGCGTAACAATAGCAATTGTTCGATACTTCTTTATAACGGAGATATTCAAACCACGATTATGCTCTTCAAACACATTGCGTCTTCACACAAGACTGACTGAATTTTTACTGAATCCGTTTTATTTTTACTGAGAATATTTAATGATTGTTTTATTGATATTCAATGATTTTCATAAAACATGCAGCTGAGTAATGCTTTTATTGACCAATGAATTGTAGTTTACTATCACACTATCAATTGCAACATCCCAATATCACACGGTAAATAATTTAATTTTTAATTTTATTTTAAAATCCCTTGTGTCCTGGTTATCAATAATGAGTTTTAAAATCTTTACATTATTTTAACGAGTAGTTGCTCTATTATGCGGTTGACAATTAAAAACTGTATCGTTATCACATTATCATTATGATTACAATTTAAAGTGCTGTTGTGCTATTGGGATTCACAATTTACATTTACATTCGCATTTACATTTACACTCGCAAGCGCATTCTCATTTACATTTGGCTTTACATTCAGTTTTGTTTTTAAACAATTTTTTCTTTCCTGTTGTTGTATGGTTGTATGGTATTATTATTATTATTATGTTGTATTGTATTATAATTGTTGGTTGTATTACATGTTTGTTAATGTTTTTTGTTGTAATTGTAATGCGAGTAATTAAATCATTACCAAGCCACAAATGACAACACAGCTGTATGAGGCAACTGAAGTCAAAAGTTTTACAACAAACCCCCTGGTGTGTTAGTGACAGACGTAGACAACAAGTTGTAATGACTTTAATGCCTGTGATAATGACCAAATGTAAACGGGGGGTGTGTAATTAGATACTGAAAGACTGTTATTATACAAGCACATACAATACATATTACAAGACGGCTTAAAAGAAAAAATGTCCGAGTAAGTATTGCGTAGGTATTTGGAAAATTTATGGAAATTTTTGTCTAGAAATTTTTGCTTGTTGTGAGAAGTTGTAAATAAAACTTTTACATTTGTTGCATGGATCCTTTATTGTCTAGAGTTATCGATAACAGCAATAAAATAAAACAAGATCAATAACTTCTTGTATGACCTAAACTGTTTAAGTAATTCATACTGTACTTAATCAGCCGACAGTAAATACTGGACATACATAATTGGCCATTACAACCCTTCAGTCAGGATTACGACCTAGCTTCTCTAATTTTATACATGAGTGGCGGGACCTACAGTTTAAAGTCGACTCCGAACGACAGATTTTTGAGAAGCTTTTCATGGCAATTTTTACTCTCAGAGTCTTTGCTAGAAAATCTGCTGAGAGGAAGTCCCCGAAGAAATATTTTTCGTTTTGATGTCTGACCTGGGATACGAACCCGGGCCTTTTGTCTAATAAGTCAACACACTACCCACTAGACCACGGCGACTGGACATAGGCAATAAAAATAAGTCCACATTCTTTATGGTTTAAAAATTCCCTATCATTCTTCAACGTATAGAAGGTTTCACATTTCATTTGGCAACATTTACAATGATTGAGAGACAGTTGCCTTAAGGTCGAACTAGCCAAACGTAACGGAATGTACCTTCGCTTCTGGCATATGAAAAGTATTGAGAATGTTACCGAACCAGTACTCTTGCATAAAGTCCCGATACGGTATTAAGAGAGTATTTAAAAGGTCCTCTGAAAATGCGTTAACGTAATCGTTAAACCGCAAATAAAAGCAACCGAAAAACTTGCTAATGCTCTTCTTGAAAAGTTTCTTAAAAATCTGGTTCGTTCGGAGTCGACTTTAACGTAGTTACCGCACGTCTGTGATAAATTAACACACCATCATAAGTGGTGTGTATAAACGCCGAGCTTCTTGGGGACGATTGCTGTAGCCTAGTCTAAGGGATGAAGGTATAGGCCTGGCCATTTATAGGCATCACAACGTGCAACTCGTTTCCTTACTGTTCCAGCTTCCCTCTTTCCACCTTTCCTACACCTGCATCATGCTGCATGAGTATAAGCCATGCCCTAAGTGCTGGATTTTCATAAAAAAAAAAATTTGGACATTTAATGCCAATCAATTAACAGATGGCTTGGACTTTAAGGGTTATTCTACTAAATACAAGGGATAACATTAAATTTACTTAGGCTATGACTATGGAGTAATCTGAAACTTTTCCTAATTTTTCTTTTGTTTTATGAAAAACATTAAAAAATTTTTTTGTTTTATAATAAAACAGAAATAAATTAATAAAATAAATACAAAAACCTTAATTCACCTAAATTCAGGAAATTGTTAAAATATATTGAAGTACTAAGACATTCCGTTACGTTACGTATACGTTTGGGTAATTATACCTTTACGACTGTTATTACGTTTGTAAGCTTTTAAGTGTATCTTATGATGCGGGCTTCTTGGGGACGATTGCTGTAGACTGTCTGATGGTGAAGGTATAGCACTGGAATTTTATAGTCACCTAGCAGTAACCCGTTTCCTTGCCGTTCGCATCTTGAGGTAGGGCGTTGTCTTTCAATTGTTCCTTATGCCGTCAATTACAATATTGGTAAATTTAAATCTAATGCCCATAAACACTACTCCCTCTTTCCACCTTCCAATAACCTATTTTCCTAAACCTGCGTAATGCACTGCATAAGTAGGGGCCATCCCCTGAAAGCTAGTTTTACCAAAAAAAAAAAAAAGTCTGACTTACATTTGTTTAAAAGTTTTAATATTTTGTCGCATAACACGGTAATGCTTTGTAAATTTGTACAGCAAAATCCGAAATGAAAATGGTTGGGTAAAGTGATTTGTATTTCCATACTCTATGGATGCTAAGCAAACAAAATTTGTCATATTAGACCGCTTGTTGTGACTTAGTGTTGCCATATGTAATAAGAATTTTTTTTTTGCATTAAAAAACCAATTTTTTTAAATTCCAAACAAAGCTGTCAAAGTAGGATTCGTAATTGTTTTCCAGCATTTATTTGAAATGTTAAAAATTTTGCCACTTTTATTTGGCCTCCTGCTGTGGTTGACATATGTATGTACGTAGCACTCACTTTGTCATCATTATGAATATGAATGAAATATAGTATATCACAATTATATACGTACATATGTAATGTATATATAAATACATTTCATTTGTTACACATTTGTATACTTGCGCTTTGTGACATTGTTTTCTACCTGCCTGCTGGTTTTTCATTAGAAAAACGAAACGAAAAACCAAAAG
The DNA here is from genome assembly GCA_014635995.1 of Sarcophaga peregrina. Taxonomy (NCBI): domain Eukaryota; kingdom Metazoa; phylum Arthropoda; class Insecta; order Diptera; family Sarcophagidae; genus Sarcophaga; species Sarcophaga peregrina. Next base: position 90,306,207 of record CM025792.1, on the reverse strand, counting down.
AAATTTATATTTCCAGCTCAGTTTGTGTCAAAAATTTATTTTTACACTAATTTTGCTACTTTATGTGTCACATTGTCCCTGTCATTTGCTGCTTTGAGGATTCCATATCCATATTTGGAATTTAATGGCATGTTGAGGGATATTTTATGGAAATATTTGAAAATGTTGAAAAAAAACATCAAATTTTAGAATCAGTTTATATTTGTTTGAATTGGCCACCTTTGTTACGAATTATGGCCTTTAAACGGCCGAAAAAGACATCACAGGCTGCACGCAAGTGGCTCCGCGATATTTTGGCATATTCCCGACGAAATACCGTCTTGAAATGATCGACACTTTGGTATTTTTTGTGTGAGAACCTTACTCTCTAAAATGCTCCAAGCGCAAAAGTCCGACGGATTGAGATCCGGGGATTTTGGTGGCCATTGTGCGGTAGAAATGAAGCCATTCTTGGTTGACACGGGCTGAGTGCGGTGGTGCTGAGTCCTGTTGGAATGTCCATGACATGCACCATTACCATCGGCGGCGCTTGAGTTTTGGTGGCCAATCGCAGGTCCTGTTGGAATGTTCATGGTCTGCGGTCGAAATGTTTGTCTGCCTAGGGCTTCAATACTGTCTTTAAGACATTTTCCCGAAAATATTCTCCAATTATTTTGATCTCATAGTCGATGAATACATACGGAGAGCGACCATCGGTCGTTACGGCGGACCACATTATTACCATCGGCAGCGCTTGAGCTCTGGTGGCCAATCGCAGGTCCTGTTGGAATGTCCATGGTAAGCGGACGAAATATTTGTCTGCCTAGGGCTTTAATACTGTCTTTAAGACATTTTCCCGATAATATTCGCAAATTATTTTGACCCCACAGTCGATGAATACATGCGGGAAGCGACCATCGGCCGTTACGGCGGACCACATTATTACCATCGGCAGCGCTTGAGCTCTGGTGGCCAATCGCAGGTCCTGTTGGAATGTCCATGGTAAGCGGACGAAATATTTGTCTGCCTAGGGCTTTAATACTGTCTTTAAGATATTTTCTCGATAATATTCGCCAATTATTTTGACCCCACAGTCGATGAATACATGCGGGAAGCGACCATCGGCCGTTACGGCGGCCCACACCATTACCATCGGCGGCGCTGGAGTTCTGGTGGCCAATCGCAGGTCCTGTTGGAATGTTCATGGTCTGCGGTTGAAATGTTTGTCTGCCATTCGGCATTTATTTTGACCCCACAGTCGATGAATACAAGCGGGGAGCGACCATCGGCCGTTACGGCGGCCCACACCATTACCATCGGCGGCGCTTGAGTTCTGGTGGCCAATTGCAGGTGTAAATTTTCAGCTGACTTCTTTGGCAAGTAAACCCGATCATTTTGTTTGTTCACAAACTGCTCAATTTGGAATGGCTTCTCATCGAAGAAAACCAAATTCGGTAACTGGCCACTTTCGTGCAAGCGAAGTAACTCCTTGGCTCTTTTTAGTCTAATTTCTTTTTGTCAATCGGTGAGTTCTTGCACTTTTTGGAACTTCAATGGCTTTAGTCCAAGCTCATTTTTCAATATGTGTTGCATCCCTTTTGGCGATATGTTCAGCTCACGAGCAATTTTTCCATCACTGCGGCGTGGATTTCGATCAAATCTGGCCTTTACTTTTCGGATCATTTCTGGTGTTGTTACCGTTTTTTTCGTCCACTTTTTGCACACGATGCAATACTGCCAGTATCATTTTAACGAGCAATGATACGAGAAACACAAGACTTATTCACATTTAAATGCTGGAGGGCTCTAATGATAGCCACCTGTGGTGTTCCTGACAAGTATAAAGCAATCACACTATCACGCTTGAATTCCACTACGAATAACTTCTTTTCTGAACACAATAGATCAAAATGGTTTCTTAAGCTTGTAAATAATAAAATGTACTGTCACTAGAATAAATCTGTCAGCTGTCAGACGAGCGGTTTACAAATGATAACAACCTGAAGTTGGTTGCAATACATATCAGCCACCCTGTATGTACGAGTATATCCCTCGAACATTTTTGGATTTTCATCCATTAGATTTATTGGCTTCTGGAATTTTTGATTGCAATTCGTTTGTGACAAATTTACTCTAAGCATTTATAACTGCCGTACATTTTAAACTGTTTTTCTCTTTATATTTCATAAATTTTATATCACAAATCGATTCCCCATTTTAAATTGTACAGCTTCCATGTACCTACATTGGCTTCGTGTATTTTTTTACTTCTGCAGATTAACTACGGATTACTCGATGTATGGATTTTAATTGAAAAAATGAAATTGTTTTCGTAAAGAATTTTAGCTTTTAGCTTATTTTGTTCACTTTTTAAATTGTTTTTATTTTTTTTTTTTTTGCTTTTTTTTATTTTATTTGCCAAACAAAAATATTTGTTCGCCCTTTTTTTTGGTGGTAAAAGTGTTAGAAATTTTTGTAAAATTTCAAAAGGGATTATTATTGTTTTTTATTAATTGTTTTTTGAATAAATTAAAAACCATTTCAAAAGTCAAATTATTAAATAATTTCAATGGAATTTTATTTACACAAATTTTAGTGAAATTAATTGTTTGAATATAAGGACTGCGCACGAAAAAAAGTGGGCCTACTATTAAGCTTATAACGTTTATCATAATTAAAAAAAATTAATACCGTTACATTGTTTTTGTTAGCCATCTGTTACAAAATCCACGTGCTAAATTTCATTGCAATAGCAAAAATAAGTTTTTGAAAATGGGCACCCAACACGAGTGTCGTAAAAAAATAATTGAAATTTTCAATGAAAAACCGCGCCGCTTACAAAAAACGATTGCTAGGCTCGCAGGTGTTAACCAAAAATAATTTCTAAGGAAAGAATAAAACAATATAAGGAGTCTTTGAGTATTGAGAGAAAGCATGGAAGTGGAAAAAAAGAGCAAGTAAAATAATACGTATTTTTCTAAAACACCCTAAAATGGCTGACAGAAAAGTGGCTCAAAAAGTTGGATGCTCTGAGACCTTGGTCAGAAAAAAATTTTATACACAAAAGGAATTCAAATATTATTTACTTTAATTGAAATATAAAACGAAAAAAATTCGCCAGTTAGTTTTATTTCTATAACGAAAAATGTAAGTCCAGTTTTTTTCGTGCGCACTCCTTATTTTTATTAGAAAAATTTGAATTGATTGTTGAAGTTGATTTGATAGATTTGTGGTGAACATTTTATTAAAAAAAAAAAAAAAATCCGAAATAAAATATTTAAATGCCCCACTTATTCCCTACATCCACTTTTGTTGGGTATTGTTGTAAACGAAATATTTAACACAAGTTCTCTTACAAACGTTCCAGTACAAGTTCAATATCTTGTTGCCATACATTTCCTTTAATACCGGAAATTAAATTGATGGCTTCTTAATCCTTTCAAAACTTGACTTGTCTTGACTTTGCATTCATATACAGAAAATATCGCTGCAGGTTGTCTGCTGCTATTCACATTTTAAATATTCAGTTTGATGCAGAAACTGTAACCAAGCAAGGAGATGAAATGTAGAAACAAGGAGATGAAATATCAGGATGTTAAAATTCAACTGCGTATGTATTCCACAACAAAAAGTGAACGTTAAGTAACGTATTTAAAGCAATATTTTAAGGATTGCTTAAGGATTCAGAATGAATCATAGAATACATTTGCGTGAGTGAAAGGTGTTAAAGGTAGAAATCTTTTTAAAAACCTTTTCTTTAAGGTAATAATTAGTGAATGTTGTTCCTTTTTCTTGTTAAAGTACGAGAACAAATCCTGCCTATTTATAACTGAAATTAATCGAATATGAGAACAACAATAATCATTTTAAAACAGGAATGTTTTCTAAAATGTTTCTTAATCGTAGACTAATTTTATCTTTTGTTAACGTAATTAGAAGGTTTTTGGGTTCGAAACTATTCCAAGTATTTATTACAATAAATTGAGCCTCTATTAACATTTCTATGTATTTTTAAAGAGGAATATCATAATGGCCTTATTTAACATGAATGTGAGAATACTTTACCCAAGAGTATAGTTTGGCTTCGAGTGAAAAATTTTTTATGGCAATTAGTTTACTCTCTAGGTGTTAGCCACAACGCTGCTAAGGGAAGCTCATACATACATAATTGGTCATTACTACCCTTCAGTCAGGATTTCTCACACTATTTATGTTGTTTGTGTTAATTTTATACATAAGTGGCGGGAGCTACAGTTTAAAGTCGACTCCGAAAGACAGATTTTTGAGAAACTTTTCATGGAAAGGTGCTGAGAGGAAATCGCCGAAGAAATACTTTTTGTATTTTGTTTTGATGTCTCGCCTGGGACTCGAATCCTGGCTTTATGTCTAATAAGCCAGCACACTACCTACTAGACCACTGTGACTTTTGCTGAGAGAAGGTAGTGGAAAGAAATTCTTTTTTTTTTTGTTTTCTAAATGCCACAGTTGAGTTTTGAAACCTCAGCTGTCGTCCATTAAGCCAATGCATTGCTTGCTAACATACAAGGACAATCATCCAGTTATTATGAATCAATTGTTTTTGTATTTGTATTGAAAATCGTATAATTGTGCTGCTATTTTCTGTTATGTATGGATATGTTTCAGTAAATAGAGCTGCTGGAAAGAAAATACAGACTTACTTTTGAATATTCGAATCTCGTTGGTAATAAGAATCACTGCGTGAAGCTTAAAGCTAGCATTTATTGTTTAGAGACCATAAGTAGCACTTAAAAAACTTTGAACAGTCCGGCTCTAAAGAGTAAATACAGCTTTAAACTTTAAAACTCATACCATTTCTGAAGTAGTGGCTGAACACTTTTGTTTTAGACTGTTTCAAGGTACTCGTTACATTGCCTGAATAAACTAAATGGATTTTGTTCTTATGGTGGATATTCTCCAAGGTGTTATTCACTATAAAAGTTGTGTGCAAAATATGATTGCAGCTTTTGTGACCTAAGAAATTCATAGCTTTTCAAAGAATATATATTCCGTATATTTAATTTTGAGTCCTTCATGAAGACTGAGACTTCATTACATCTGAGCGTAGTGACGGCAATAAAATCGTGTTGAGGACAGGTATATATATCGAACGTCAAATTGGCTGAAATATAATCCATGGTAATATGAAAATCCATAATCCGTGTAGATACCAGTAGAAGCATTTTTACAAAAATAGTCTTCATCAAAGCTATAAACATATAAAATAAAAATAAATCTGTATTTAGTTTTAAATAAAATTCTTTCGCACAATTCTCTGTGCCTCTGTTCACAACCTTATGTAGACAACAACAATTGCTTTGTTTGTTATTCCTCTGTTTATATCCTTTGCATAAACAATAACAATCACTAAGAAAGTATACGACAAATTTTTGTAACGCCTATCTTCAAAACACGATTACTCTCTTCAAACTTTTACGGAATCCGTTGCCTGCTTTGCCTTGTCTTTTATTTGGCAACGTAAATAGTCTGATTAATTTTCTTGAAGGCGAATCTTTGTGGCTTCGCCTTCTCAAGATTTCCATAAGTATTAACATCGTTACTTTATTATTGTTGTTTGTCTAGTTTGTTTACATTTATTCTTGTAGTGTTTGTTGTTGTTGTATTTTTGTTTACTTGTTTATCATTTTTTATGCTGGTGTATGTTGTTATATTACGCAGTGCGATAATTTGTAAACAAGTTTATTGTTTTTGTAACTGTGCAGCATTTGTTTATTATTTTAATGTTAAACGATGTAAAAGCAAAACACTACTATCTAGATATTTCGATTTTCGAAATACTATAAAAACTAACTCAATATAGATATATCTGATGTAAAGGGAACTACTGCAAACATATCACTGCAACGTGGTGACTTCTTTTAACTCGATTATTAATATTATTTACGCAACCTTACATGAAAGATTGCATTGTGTAAGGCTTTTGAGAATCTTGAGTTCCCAATATGACCACAATTACTTGCAATTATTTCCCCTTTGCGGCATTTGTGTTATGTTGTCGTGCTTCAGTCGATATATTAACGAGTACTTTTCCTTTCAAATGATCTCATAAAGTATTTTGATGAGGCTTTTATTTTACTATAATGCTTGGATCCTGTCAAAATGTACGAAATAGAATTTCATCTAAACCACCGGCTATAGATTAACTATGGCAATCGATCCTTCCGATCCTTTATAGTTTTCGATCGCTTCTTCAAAAATCTTGGCGCTAACTTGAAGAAAATTGTCTTTCAATTGCTTTAATGTCAATGTGAAATTGCATTTTCTGGAAACGCTTCAAGCAAAGAGGATCGTAAAATTATTTAATTATTTTTTTATTAATCTTGCCAATTAATTCCATAAAAGATCTTTTATTTCGAACATAGATATGCCATTTATTTTTTTTTGATGTGTGAGGTAGGGTTCAAAATGCCTTCGCACTTGCAGTGACTGTTGTCAGCTGCGTCGAGTGGTGCTTCCACTAAAACAATCCCTCCTCTTTCTGGGGAAACACCCGGGACGGCTATCTGCATTACTTCGGAAAGGGACCAGAACGACGTCCAGTTAAGGACCGTTGTCTACGTCTGGGTACGCCATATTTGAAGCCAGCTTCATGCTTTTGGCTCGTCTTTTCATGTGTCATTCCGTTGTATTGTGTCAAGGTCGAACTTCTTTCTGCGGAGTACATATTCAACGTATCTTCTCAGAGCGTTCCATTTCGTCTCACTTTCGAGCATTGCGAACATTGTAAATTCACCAATTTGCTCTATTCACATGTTCTTCTCGTCTTGCCATTTAATGCAATGGAAGAATGTGTTTTCAACATTGTCACTCATTTCCTCGCAATAAAAGCAGCCAGGATTAGTTACCTTGCCCAGGCGGTATAGGTATTTTCGGAAATAACCATTATCCGAAAGAAAGTGGGTCAGAAAATAGTTAGTTTCCCCAAAGTTTCTCCGAATCCATGCCTTTATAGACGGAATAAGTTTATAAGTCCATATTCCGAATGTTTCCTCGCTCCATCTACTTTGGCATCGCCGTAGTGTTTGAGATCTGAGATCTGCGCTACTAATGGGAAGATTTTTCCTCTTCATTCTCCAAGATTTTCTTTGCTCAAATGCCAGCAGGCCAATAGGACTGCGGCGCCCGATACTGTGCGGTAGGCCGTGGCAATGCTTAATGCCGCTGTTCGCTGTACCGCTGCTAATATTTTCCGCTTAGCTTTAATCTCGCTTCCGAACAATATCGAGTTCGTCGCCGTCATAATCAATTTTCGTTTGGCCTGTGTTGGTCCACCAATATTTGCCATCATTCTGCTTAGCATGCCCGTTAGTTTCGCTGCCTTGGTAGCGAAAATCCCGAAATTCCCGGGATTTTCGGGATTTAAAAAACCCGAAACCCGGGATTTTTTAATTTTAAATCCCGGGATTTTCGGGATTTGATAATCCCGTTTTCGTTCTATTTATTTTGTCGTACTAATATTTTTTATGTACTTTTCTAATGTAGACTAACAAATATTAATATATTGTTACGTTTTTACATTTTAAAAACGTTAAAAATATGAGTTCGTGGATTGCAAATAAAATAAATATAAATATGAATTTAATTTTAAATCAATTCTTTATTATCTGCACAGCTTTTGTGCCACTGTTCCAGCTTATTCCACGTATACAATGATAATTTTCGCAATATGTGCTTGTTCGTGATAATTCTCTGATTACAATCTTTTTGTAAGCAACAACACTTGTTAGTTATTCTTCGCTCTCAACCTTTTTGTAAGCAACTGTTTCCTTCAGACGAAACTTGTCTCCACACAAGTCTAACCGAATTATAGCTCGATCTCGTGTCTTCACACAATCGATTGATTTATAACTTCAACCAACTTAACAACTGACGGCCTTCGGGAACATTCCAAAAATGTAAACAACTTCTTTTCATTTTTGTTGTTTCTCTTTTACATTCGTCCAGGCAGATTATTTGTTGTAGGTTTATTTGTCTATCCGCTATTTTATACCGCACATTGTTGTTGCTTGTTTACTTCTTTGTTTTCTTCATTTTGTTGTTGGTTATTTACGGCTTTTATCCCTTATTCTTGTTTATTCATCGATCTTGTAAACAAGCGCTTTATTTTTGTTGCTATATTTTTTTTTACTTATGCATTGATAAAATATATAGTGTTGTTTTTGGAGCTTTTGTTTATTATTTTAACAACACCATTTCCACTTTCGTAACAATATGTATTTGCTTTATATTTTACATTATATGTATGTAGATCTCCAAATGTGATTTATGAATTTTTAATTTTAATTGAAAATTAATTTTTGTTAATTCTAATGTACACTGATAAATATTGTTAATATTACATTATTTGTCTTTATTTTTTACATAATATTTATGTAGGTCCCCGAATATAATGTATGAAATTACTTATAAATGACTAATTTTTGTTAATAAAAGTGAAATATGTTATTTGTTTTAAGTATTTTTCACTTAAAAAACTTTTAAATAAACATTATATAAGAAAAAAATCCGTTTTTGTGTTAAAAGTGAGAAATTTCAGGAATTTTTGTTCGGGATTCAGAATTCCCGAAAATCCCGGGATCCCGAAATAGGGATTCCGGGATTTTTTGAAAAATCCCGAATCCCGGGATTTTTAAAAACCATTCCCGATTGGCATAAGACTCTTATGCCCAAATATCTAACGGGCCTTTTTGTGACCAGTGACACAAGATATACTATAATGCTATCAAATTTCCCGCGTTTGCCTCATCACTTTTGGGATAAGTTTTCAGTATTTTTACGCCTAACAGTTGGCTCTTACAAAATTTTTTCGGGTTCAAATTGATTGAAATTGTTTTGGAAATTTGTTACATTTTTGCATGGCCTGACGTCAAACTTTTTTTTTTTTGTTAATTTTCCCTCCAAACATTCAAAAAAAATGGCGCCAAAAATCAATCCAAAACAAACACCTGTTCGTTAAACAATAAATTCAAAGTAACTTAACGAAATGTAAACAAAGCCTGAGAGAGCTCTGTATCTCTCTCTCTCAGAGTAAATAATTGAGAAAATATTAATTGAGAGAATATTGCATGAGAAAATATGCAACAAATGAAAAAAAGCTTTCAACGTCAATGTTGAGAAAAGCTTCAAAGCCCTAAAGAATTTAACGAACACAGGCAAAATTCATATAAAAGCCGAAGTAGAGAATAGAAAATTTTCAGTTGCGGTTTAACAGCGTTTCAAAAAATAACTCTCTTCGGCTAAAAACGGCGAAAAAAAACGGGAATAAAGAGAAAATGTGAAAATACCGTTGGAATATTACAAAAAAAAATTTTTTTTTAAAGAAATATTTATAAAAATAATAAAGAAAGAAAGAAAGATAGATAGAAAAAACAAAATAATGTGATTGTGTTTGTGCTTACACTAATACTTATACACACACACGTATACATATGAAAACAATTTTATAATTTAAAAAGTGAACAACAAAAAATATGGCAAAAATCTAAAAAAAAAATTTATTGAAGTGAGAGAGAGAGAGAGACAACAGCAACAACAACAAAAGTTTAATGGTATAGAAAGCAAAACCGTTGTAATATTGAAGACACATCCTAACAAACACACACACACACACACAGGAGTGTTTAATTTAGTGCTTCAGAAAAAAGTGTTTGTGTTTGTTTGTATTTGTTTAAGTGTTAGTGTTTCGGGTATGAGTACAAGTGCTAAAAAGAAAGTGAGAGTGTATAGCAAAAAGCATAGTGTAAAGTAAAAAGGAAATGAAAAGGAAAACACTTGTGGATTTTAATTCAACATCAGACAAGTGTTTACGAGTGTTTTTCTTGAAATCTATTTCTCTTTTGTAGGTTTTTATTTCCATTTTTTTCCTGCATTTTTACACAGAAACAGATTTTATTTTACTTGTTGTGTTAGTGTATTTACTGTTAGACAAAGAAACAAATTACTTTTGAAAGTTTAGTTTCAATGAAAATAGTTCATTAGTTTTAATGAATAAAAACGATTCAAATGAAGAAAATTAAAAAGTTAAAGTGGTAAATAGTAAGTGAAAGTGCAAAAAGCATCAACAGTTACAACCATAGCTGCTAAATTTCGTTTACGATGAGTACTTTTTATAAATAATCGTAATGATTATATAATTCTATGAACAATTTTATCGAATTACTAATCGATTACGATTACAATATAATTAAAAAATAATCAGGATTACTGGTGATTAGTGTAATAATCGAAAAGATTTAAAAGTAATCCAAAAGTAATTAAATTATTTTCAAGAATTACTTTCAAATTCATTTTGATTATTTTCAAATATTCAAAAGTAATCGAAAAGTAATCAAATTGTTTTCAAAAATTCTTTTTGATTATTTGAAAATATTCAAAAAGAATTTGAAAGTAGTTATTGAAAACGATTGAAGTCGCCGTGGTCTAGTGGGTAGTGTGTTGGCTTATTAGACAAAAGGCCCGGGTTCGAATTCCAGGTCAGACATTAAAACGAAAAAATATTTCTTCGGCGACTTCCTCTAATCATTGTCGCTTAAAAAGTTTCGAGCTAAGCGACTTGAGTGCTTTGGATCGTTATCCTGTTGGAATATGCTACCAGGAGGCATTTTTTCCCGCAGATGAGGAAGCATGTGTTCTCCAAGGATTTCACAGTACTTCTTGGCGTCCATTTTTCCTTCGATTTGAGTTAAGGGACCTACCCCATCACGGGAAAACGCACCTGTAAATACGTGACGTAAAATCAATAATTTTTTTTAAACATATCGTTTCTTACCCCACACCATTGTTGATCCACCGCCATGTTTTACGGTTGGAAGTTGATATCTTGGAGAATATCTCTGTCCAGGCGGTCTTCGAACAAAATTTATCCCATCGGAGCCAAACAAATTAAATTTGCTTTCATTGCTCCACAAGACTTTAGCCCATTGTTCATTTGACCAATCCTTGTAACGTTTTACAAATTCCAGGCGCTTCTTTTTATTGATTACACTGATGAGAGGTTTCTTTGCGGGTCGTCTCGCATGCAAATTAGCCTCTTTCAACCTACGGCGAACAGTGTGGACGCCTATAGAGACTCCCATTTGCTCATTTGCGAAATTAGCAACGTCCACTGCGGTCTTTCGTGGATCTTTTTTAACCAGTGCAATCATCTGGCGGTCTTGGCGAGAGGTAGTTTTTCAAGGATTACCACTACCTGGTTTCCTTTCCACACTATTTCTCAAGGAAAATCGAGATTTAATCCGACATACGGTTGATTGATTTACACCAAAGAGGTGTCCAACCTCACGCATGGATTTTCCTTCTTCTAAGGCTTTAATGATTGCAGTTTTGCTGTCAGCTGAGAGCTGAGAGCTGCTTCTATTACAAAACACATGTTGTATAACTTATTTAAGAAATTTTCAATTATAATTAAATAAATAACTTACTTTAACTATTTTTTTTATTATGTTGCATTTTTTTTGCTCGCTAAAAATTTGCACTTTTTTCACTAATTCAAAAATATTTAACTTTTTAAAGCAGAATTTGGAATAAACTGTGGTTACTTTGAAAACTTATAATTGAAAGAATTAACAGCAAAAGAAAATAGATAAATTAGTTACCGTTATTTTGAAACAGATCTTATTAAAGATCATATGGCACAGTGTTGCATTTTTTGTGCTCGCTACTGAATGTATTGAAAACGATTTGATTAGTTTTAGATTACTTTTAATTCTTTTTGATTATTAGAATAATCGCCAGCAATTGTGATTATTTTTTGATTATATTGTAATCGTAATCAAACCAAAAATAATCGTAATTGTAATCATTATTTCACCATTCAAAAAAAAGTAATCAAATTACTAATCATTACTTAACAGCTATGGTTACAACTATTAATAAGACAATTACAACAACAATACTACATAATAGTGTCATTAAAATCCTAAAAGAAAACAAAATAAAGTGAAATTACTAACACACTTGTGGTAAATTGTGTAAAGAACCATCCATTTGTTTATGTGTTACAAAGAAAATCAAAAATTTTAAATTTATCATTGCCATTACATTTTCGTTTCCAGTTTTAAAAGTGATTGAATCTGCTTTTGGAAATCAAATAAAAAAATTAAAATTAAAAGAAAAATTGTGTTTAATAAAAAGCATTATTTTGCCTTAATCAAAAAACAATGCCTATTCAAGTTTTCTTAAAAGGAAAATAAAATAAAAGGAAATGAAATGAAAAAAAAAATTGAATTTTTGTTAACAAATTAATGCCCCATTAAAACACATAATTTAGTGCGTTGGTGATTTATTAACGAGTCTATAAAAACACAAAAAAAAAGTGAGTGTCTTCTAACAAAGTTTATTTAAATATTTTTTCTGTTTTTTTATTTCGAAATGTGAGCCTTAAAATACAAAAAAAAAGGAAATTTCTTGTATAAATTTAATATCCCAGTTTTATTACCAATTTACAAGGGAATTACAACCATTACTGGCATATAAAAAATCTTTATATCCAGCAATTATTTTATTTCAAAGCATCAAATGTTTTAAGGAAGGATTTTTAAATGCCAGCTTGGAAATTTTAATTAAGGCAGCGATGAAAACTTTTTTTACAAATTAAGAAAATTTTTTAAAGATTTTTAAGCATCGTTCTTAAATATAATTTTCTTAAAAGTTACGTTAACTTTGTAATTTAAAAAATAAATATTTTTCTGTCAATAGATCTCATGGAATAATTCCTACTACTTGTGCTTAAATGCAAATTTAATGAGACTCGAAACAAGAAAGATTTCTTTAGGACCGTAATTTACTAAAGTTGAGGCATGGTAGTCTAGTTTGGTGTTGATATTCAGTCTTCCAATCGAGCTGTAATAGTGGATTTGGATAATATTACCACATAAAGATTTTCAATTTGTAAGCATCAGAGGTAAAGTTAAAATTTCAATAATAGTTTTATTTCATTAAAATACTTGGACCTCGCCGCTATGCACAGTACCGGGTGGCTGATATGTATTGCAACCAACTTCAGGTTGTTATCATTTGTAAACCGCTCGTCTGACAGCTGACAGATTTATTCCAGTGACAGTTCATTTTATTATTTACAAACTTACAAAAGCATTTTGATCTATTGCATTCAGACAAAAAAGTTATTCGTGATGGAATTCAAGTGTGATAGTGTGATTGCTTTATATTTGGCAGGAAAACCACAGGTGGCTATCATTAAAGCCCTCCAGCATTTAAATGTGAATAAATCTTTTATTGCTCGTTACCGTGATACTGGCAGTGTTGCATCGCGTCCAAAAAGTGGAGGAAAAAAACCGGTAACAACACCAGAAATGATCCGAAAAATGAAGGCCAGATTTGATCGAAATCCATGCCGCAGTGGTAGAAAAATTGCTCGTGAGCTGAACATATCGCGAGAACGGATGCAACACATATTGAAAAATGAGCTTGGACTAAAGCCATTGAAGTTCCAAAAAGTGAAAGGACTTAACGATTGACAAAAAAAAAGTTAGACTGGAAAGAGCCAAGAAGTTACTTCGCTTGCACGAAAGTGGCCAGTTACCGAATACGATTTTCTCCAATGAGAAGCCATTACAAATTGAGCAGTATGTGAAGAAACTAAATGATCGGGTTTACTTGCCAAAGAAGAAAACTTACACCTGCAATTGGCCACCAGAACTCAAGCGCCTCCGATGGTAATAGTGTGGGCCACCGTAACGGCCGATGGTCGCTTCCCGCTCATATTCATCGACCGTGGGATCAAAATAAATGCCGAATATTATCGCGAAAATGTTTTAAGGACATTATTGAAGCCCGGGGCAGACAAACATTTCGGCCGCAGACCATGGATATTCCAACAGGACCTGCGATTGGCCACCAAAACTCAAGCGCCGCCGATGGTAATGGTGTAAGCCGCCGTAACGATCGAAGGTCGCTGCCCACTCGTATTCATCGACCGTGGGATCAAAATAAATGCCGAATATTATCGGGAAAATGTTTTAAGGACCGTATTGAAGCCCTGGGCAGACAAACATTTCGGCCGCAGACCATGGACATACCAACAGGACTCAGCAACACCGCACTCAACATGCGTCAACCAAGAATGGTTTAAAAAGGAGGTTCCGCGCTTCATTTCTACCCGCACAATGGCTACGAAAATCTCCGGATCTCAATCCGGCAGACTTTTGTGTTTTTTCAAAAATGGCAAAAAGGGGGTTTCAACCCCCTTTTTCTCGAAACCCTGACATGATGGAAAGTTTTTGAATCCAGATTCGTGTTAAGCGAGCAAAATGCCTTCGTAAACACCTGGAGACATCTTATTTGCACAAAAAATGTCCAAATTTGAAAGGCTGTGTAATCCTTAAAGAGGCTTAAATAGGCCCAGTTTCTGCGAACAGGATGGAATTAGAATTGATATTCTTAGCAGCATGTACTTTGCAATGATGCACAGGACTGACAACATCAATAAGTTTTCTAATCTCTTTAAATTTCTTTATAATCTTGGCACAACTTGGAATTCCTAGCATAGTAAGAGAATTACTATGATTATCGCCGTAGTCTAGTAGGTAGACTTAAATCCAGGGTTCGAGTCCCAGGCCAGATATCAAAATAAAATACAAAAAGTATTTCCACGGCGATTTCCTCTCAGCAGATTTCTGGCAAAAACTCTGAGAGTAAATAAAATTGCCATGAAATGTTTCTCAAAAATCTGTCGTTCGGAGTTGACTTTAAACTGTAGGTCCCGCCACTTATGTATAAAATTCACATACACAACATAAGTAGTGTGAGAAGCTAGGTCAATAATCATAACTGAAGGGTTCGTTTGTTTCAAATGCCAATAAATTTTTGTTCTCTGAAATTTATTCAAAACCTTAATGTAAACGAATTTTATAGGAACCGTTTGTTAAAAAATTTTTTTAAAATTTATTTATTTTTTTTTTGCATTGATTTTCCGTTTATAATTTCCTTTCAGGTAAATATTTAAATAATTTATTTTAATTTTTTCGCGCATATTTAATGGCTTTTCATTTGATTGTTTATGTTTAAAAAAAAAACTTTTTTTTTCATACAACATTCAAGTGAATGTGGGTATTTGTGAAGAATAAATAAATTTTATTTTTATTAAACAAATTACGATTAATTAAAAAAGCAATATTCAAAGGTTTGCTGCCTACAGCTAAAGGAATTTTTATTATAAAAAAAAAATTAATTTTAAAAAACAATTTTAAAAAGATTTTTAATGGAATTGATTTTCTAAAAATTGATTTTCTAAAATGATGGGTTTTTAATTGAAATTCTATTTGAATTTAATTTGATGCGGGTTCTTTTTTTTTTATAAATAAAATTAAAATTATAAACATTAAAAGTTTTAATTGATATGGATTGAAATTAGGAGCATGAGTACTTTTATTTAAAAATTTCTGAAAATTTCAAAAAAATTTTGCAAGTTTTTCGTTTTTTTGTTTATTTTCTTTAAAGGCAAATGCAAAAACAAAAAAATAAAAAATAAAATTAAAGTCTTTAAATATTACCGAAAAGATTTATGACTTTCTTATTTTATTTTATATACCCACAGTTTATATATATTTTTTTTTGTTTATTTATTGTGGATTTTGTTTCTTTAATTAAATTTATGGTTTCTTAAATATTTATTTTATTTACTTGAACTGTGGTGGTTATTTGCCACTGTAGGCCAACACATTATTACCGATTAAATGCTTCATTTGGATCTGGAAATAGAATTTTTAATAAAAACAAATAAAAAAACATTCAATTGCAGATATTTAAGGCAACAACATACAGTCAAACTCTTTTATAACGAACCCGGTTATAATGAATTCATGGTTATTACGTACATATTTTCAAGTCCCAACATTTTAATAACAATTTTCATACAAAAAAAAAAAAATTCGTTTATAACGAATTCTCGGTTAAATTGCCCCAGTAATTAAATTTCATACATTTCACCCTTCTTATAACGAACCCTCAGAAAAAACTTTAAAGTGTGGCAATAGTCTTCACTTTAATTTAATATGGCAGCATTAAACTACAACTCAGCATCTTTAATCAGCTGCTAGATAAAGAGGATTAACATATACTAGATGACCCGTACGAATATTTCGCACCATTAGTTATCATTTTTGTAATATCTAAATGAAAATAATTAATAGAAATTTTATTAAAAGTATAAAAATATTAGAAATCATAATATATCCTACATATTTACATACATATGCTTAAATGCTTTTAAAATACTTCTTTGAATACAATGTTGGAGGTAATTACATGATCAACGTTAACTTTTTGCCCGTACGAATCCTTAATACAAAAATACGCACTCGAGAAAAAGCCACGTATAACTGCCCATGTAAAAAGACCGGTTCTGGTAAAAAGAATCCTATCTTTTGAAGGGTTTCACCTTGTGCTTTGTTTATCGTCATAGCAAAAGCAACTTTCACAGGGAATTGTTTTCGTGTCATTCGGAAGGGCACAGTTGGATCAGAAGGTGTTAGGGTGATTCGGGGTATGAGTACTATTTTATCGGTATGAATAATTTTTGCTGATATGATGTGCTCTCCTAAGTTTGTTACGATTACCCTGGCACCATTTATTAACCCCTGTTTAACATTAAGATTTCTGATTAACATTATAATTGCATTTGTCTTTTCAAATGCACGTTATTTATATTCCTACGTTGCACGTTATTTTTATTCTTATTCTTCTTAAAACCTTTTTAACTATTAAATATCAGCTGACACTATATATATGTATATATTAAAAGACACCGTATTACTATGCTTCATAAAACAAACAATGCCATGATAATAACGACATTACCAAAATGGCTTTCACAATTTTATATATTATTATGTGGAATTAAGCGACCCTATTTATCGCACTTGATCTAACAACTACTGCAAAGTATTGCCAAAACAGTTTTTTACAACTTAATATGCATATTATATATAACTGACTTAGTAATGAACGTCATTATAGTAAATAGCGGTATTGCCAGAATGGATTTTAATATATACTATATTATGCAGAACTGCATTACTATTAAGCAACCCTGTATTACCACACTTGAACAAAAACATATAATCATAATGACAACAGTATTATCATGCAGTTATATATAAAATATAATTTTTATCAATGAAAATAATAATTTTTCAATTTCTAATTATTTTTCATCATTAATGTTAGATATAAGCCTTAAAATGAGATATCATTCATTAAATTTGATGCGGTGGTATGGGAGATATTTGCAACCGACAAAAAAAAGTGCTGCAGAATAATATATATGATTTTTGGTTTTTAATAATAAAAAAAATACTTTTTGTTTTTAATAAATGAAAAAAATTCTTTGTATTTTATATTTTCCTCTATGACTTCACCCCATTTATTACGAACTTTGCCTATAACGAACTATTTTTTCTGGTCTTACGAAATTCGTTATAACCGGGTTTGACTGTACATGCTTTTACAACCCTATCCTACCCTACCCTGCTCTATAGAAAAAACTTCATCACGAAAAATAGAAACAAATTTTCTTGGAACTTCCCACTTAACGCTCTAGAGACACAACAGGCATCCAGTGGAGCCTTCTGAACGAAACTGATGTTTAAAAATTCGTATGAAATATATTGGAAGCGTTTTATTAAGCCACATTTTATTTTTACTCTCAGAGTTTTTGCCAAAAATCTGCTGAGAGGAACTCTCCGAAGAAATATTTTTTGTATTTTGTTTTGATGTCTGGCCTAGGGCTCGAACCCTGGCTTTACATCCAATAAGCCTTCACACTATCTACAAGATTACGGGAAAAATCCAATTCCCAGAATCTTTAAAACTTTAACTTTACTAAACTGAATAAGAAAAATTGCAAACAATACCTGGTCAGTTCCAAAAATTATCATCCGGACTAATGCATACGTATTCGGTCATTGGAACCCTTGAGCCAGTATCACAACCAAGCTTCACACATCACTTATATTATGGCAGGACCTACAGTTCTATTCATTCATGGCAATTTTATTTTACTCTTAGAGTTTCCGCCAGAAATCTGCCCAGAGGTAGTCGCTGAAGAAATATTTTTTCATACCTGATCTGGGCTTTGTACCATGGCCCCATGTCTAATAAGGTAAAAAAACTACTTTCTAGACCATTGCACCTGCAATCGTATACGAATTTTATATTTTAAGATAAGAAAGTAGTGTCCATAAGGGCTGCTGTGCTTGTATCACACCAAAAAAAAAAAATACACGGAATCTATCGTACTACCCGTCTGTAATATTATTAAGTTTGAGGGCATTAGAGTATACAAAGTGGAGATAAAGGCCAAAAAACAAACAATAAATCGGTAATTAGATTCCAAAGAATATAATGAAAAACATAACAAATATTCGGTGGTTGCCCTTATACGGGTTCTTGTATAGGGACATGTTTAAAGTACAGTAAGACCTCGCTTAACGTGGGGGATACGTTCCAATATGTTCCAGCCCTAAACGAAATAGCGTTAAACGAGACAACTTAACACGGACATATAAACTACAGTGTGGGATTTAGGGGAATCCCAATACTATCGCGTAATACTCAAACAGCGTTAAACGGATCAGCGTTAGGCGGGGTCTTACTGTAATAGTAAAACTGATGCACTTACAAATACGTAAGATAGCCATTCCTCTGTAAAAGAGCAAACAAATGATTTCACATAAACTTTACATATTACATAAGAAAAGAAAGAGAAAGCATTTTGCATAGAGTTAAACAAATCTGGTTCGCAGAATACAATTTGCATTAAACCTGAGGTTCTTAGGGCACCACAGCAGTTATGTGTACACATGCCTGGGAAAATCTTACAACGACTTCTGCAGAAACTGTAATATCGATGAAAAATAGAAGACTACAGATCATCTTCTCTTTCATTGGCACTAGGCATTTAGGACATTTGGGCATTGGAGCGCAGGATTCTGGGGCACTTAGATTTTATTTATAGGCCAATTTTGACCAAAGTTGGTTTGAATGAAAAGCACATCTGCATTCTTCATCTTATTAGCGTGCCAGTCAGGAATTCTAAATATCCGAAGGAATAGGTATTATTGTTATTGTAACAGGACCTTGTAGTATCCCTGTAAGTCATGCTTTTTAAGCAGTTGCTAAGGCAACCACTTCTAATCTAAGATGTTGGGACGAAGTTATTTCAATTGCCTTCTTTGCTGAGGTCAACAAATGACTTCTTTTCTTTGTATCTAGTGAAACAATTTTCCTGAAAACTAGGCAGCTTCGATGCAATGACGAAGAGGACTTTAATGTTAATGTTCGTTGCCTAATTTCGTAAAGAAAATAATTTGAAAATAAAACATTGGAAACTGTACAGCAGAGCTCAGCAATGAGTATTCAAAAAGATGAGTAGATACGAATCATGCCCATAATTTCATATGGACTCACCATAAGCCAATATTTGCAAGAATCACAAAATATGTAAATGAATCGCGTATGAACACTAAAATACTCAAAATACTGTTTGCTCTGCAGGCGGCTCTGTCTTTTTTGTCAATCGAATTTATAAGTATTCTAAGTATTTTTCTAAAGTTATGAATCTAAATGAGTAGAGGCTTATGGATCAAACATATTTCGAATGGTATGAGTTTGATGTTAACGTTGGATGCATACTCATTGCAACTTGAACTTATAAATCACCGTTGTGGTGAGTACGAACACTAAAATACTCAAAATACAAAATCCTGTTTACTCTGCTTGCTGCTTTGTCTTTTATTGTCACTCGAATCATTTATAAGTATTCTAAGTATTGTATCTAAAGTTATGAATCTAAATGAACAAACTTATGAATTTGATGTCAACGTTGTAAGCATAGTCATTGCAATTTGAACTTATAAATCAACGCTGTAATGAGTACGAATGAATCAGAGTATGTAGTTAAATTTCAATATTGTTGATTCACTCATACTCAACATTTCGTGAGTGCTTATAAGCAGTTAAAAAACGATTCATTGCTGACCACTGAACCATACACTATAAAGTGCTTCTAAAATAAAGCCCAGAAAATCTCTGGTTAAAGGCCTTATTACTGTTGAAGTTTCCCTAACCGAATATGCCATATGGGAGTTATTGGCGGTTAGGACCCCGGGCATATTTAACTTCTGCAACATATTGCTTGATATGTGCTTATATTTCTTGTATTTAAAAACGTTTCTCGGAATATATTGTAGAATTTATTTTACTTTTAAAAACATTTTTCTTTTCCGTTTTCATACTAAGGGCCATTATTACAACTTCCCTTTAAAGTGGGCGTTAGTTAAAGTTACCTTTAGCTAAAGTGAACGGTAAAGTTACCTTTAACTTATTTTCGTTCTTACAACTTACAGATAAAATAAAATTAACTTTTTCAAAAATATGGCAACGTCGGAGCAAAGTCGATAAAACTGTTTAATTAAACAAGTTTTTTAACGCAGTGGCAACAGCAGACTTTGTTGATTTTGTTTAAATTTGAAGTTGCCATATCGAAAATAGTATATAATATGGCAAGTTCAAACATAAAGTGACCTTTAAATGTTAAAGGTAGGATGATATTCCCTTTAGCTTAACGCTCATTTTTATCTTATTGGCCAACTACAGGGGTATAAGCCTTCTCCCTATAGCATATAAGGTTCTTACAGGCGTATTGTGTGAACGACTGAAGCCATTTGTCACAACACTGATTGGAACTTATCAGTGCGGCTTTAAACCTGCCGAATCCACTATCGACCAGATCTTCACACTACTCTAAATCCTGGAAAAGACCCACGAGAATCAAGTCGACACACACCATCTTTTTGTCGACTATAAGGCTGCTTTCGTTAGTCCCATTAAGGGATCGTGTTTTTGCCGCAATGTCTGAGCTCGTTATACTAGGGAAATTGATAAGGCTATGCAAAATGACGTTGAGCAAATCCTGCAGCTCCGTCAAGGTAGGAGTGGACCTCTCCGAACCTTTTGATACCATGCAAGGTTTCAGACATGGCGATCCCTTATCAAGCGCCCCTTTCAACTTTGTCATGGAGAGTGTTCTGCGAAAGGCGGGAGTGTATCGCAATGGCAATATTTTTCAAAAAAGTGTCCAGATGTTTTCGTACGCTGTCGACATCGACATCATAGGGCGTATCAAACGAGATATCACTGCTGCCTTTAGTGCTATTGAACGGGAGTCTAAGAAGATGGGTCTGGCAGTAAATGAGGGCATAAGGAAGTATATGTTATCGACAAGTAGAGCCGTGCGGTGTATTAATTCTCAAATTACGGCCGATAACTATAGTTTTGATACGGTCAAGGAATTCATTTATCTTGGCTTTGCCGTTACCACCGAAAATGATGTCAGTCTGGAAATTAAGCTCAGGATTACTCTTACCAACAGGTGCTATTATGGTCTCAATAGGCAATTGAGTAGCAGAGATTTCTCTCGTAAAGCGAAACTAATACTCTACAAGACGTTCATCCAACCCGTGCTTCTTTATGGCGCAGAAGTAGGGACCACCCTATTAAGAACTGATGCAGCTGCCTTGAGAGTGTTCGAGAGAAAAGTCCTACCTAAGATCTTCGGTCCAATGCGAGTTGGCGATGATTTTCGCATCCGATTCAACAGTGAGCTGTATGAGCTCCTCAACGACATAGACGTTGTACAGCGTATTAATATCCAGCAGCTGCGCTGGCTCGGCCATGTCGTACGAATGGAGGAGAATGCTCCGGCGAGACGAGTATTTGATGCGGGGATCTGCGGGAGTCGGCAAAGAGGACGACCTTGTATCCGTTGGAAGGACCAAATCGAAGAAGTCCTGTCATCGATTGGTGTGACCAATTGGTGTAGGCGCGCAAGAAGTAGAGGCGCCTGGAAGGATGTGTTGCGGCAGGCCGAAATCCGTTAATCGGGTTGTTATGGTCTATCTTAATGGGTACTCATAATAATGCAAAAACAATTTATTTCTCCGTTAAAATCCAGCCTTTAGTTAACGGGAAGTTGTAATAATGGCCCTAAAAATAAAAAAAACGTATAAAATGCCAAAGTGTTGATGTTTTTCTTTAACATTTAAAACTTGTTTAACGCTTGCTAGCATGCAGGTTAAAATATTCCGCTTTGAAATTCTTTTATTTTTTTTTTTCCTGCTGCTTCGAAATTGGGGTTCCTATTGTTGTATTCCATTTGTTTTTATCATTCATTCATTAAATTATTCATTTCAACAATTGTGTCAAATTGCAGTCATTGACATACAAAAGAAAACAACAAAAAAAAAAAAAACAACAACAAACAGATGAGGGTGAAATTAAACACGATGGGAGTGAAACAGAATGAAAGAAAATCAAATCAAATTTTGAATTTCTAGTTTTCTAAGCCATTTTATAAAACCCTCCTGACAGGATTTGCACGTTATTTACCAGTTGTTACTTGCTGGTTGTTGTTGTTGTTTTCCTTTATAAATGTAAAAAAAACATTCACAAAAATAACACGGAAATCGTACTCTAGTGATTACAATCTGCCCGTATTTCAATAGCATTTCAGTTCGAAATTTTGTTTTTTTTTGTGCACGATTAACGTTGATGTTGAGTGCATAACCTGTAACCCCAAAACTTTAGGTAGAGTGAACTTTATTTTTTCCATTTCAAATTGTAATAATGATGTTATGGTTGTTGAAAGGAAACTAACGGTTGTACAATAGATTGTTGTTGTTGTTGTTGTTATTCTGGTATTTTGGCCAACATAAAAGTTGTCGGCATTGCATGGCAGACAATTTGTTCTGTGTTATCTTTTCACTTCAAATTCAATGCAATTCCACATACCACTCCTGCTGGTTGAATTTTATTAGTAAATAAGGGGGGGGCATAGGATAGGATATGTAATAGAAAAAACAATTTAAAAATAGTATTGAAATGTTTTAAAATTAGAAACATGCAATCGTGAAATCAGTGTTTTTGATTTCCTTTCTTTTTTTTAGAAACAATTTATAGGACCGTGCAAAAAAAAACTACCACAAGCAAGCAAGTTTCAAGGATTAATTGCTAAAGTCAAGTGACTTTAAGTGCCATTCATGTTTCTGTGTATTGCATATATATTGTAAATAATGTATATACAGTAGGTGTCAAAAGAAACTATACATCATGGATAAAATTTTAACAAACACCAAAACTCACCATTTACCCCTTAAGGACGGTGCCCGAAAAAATTTAACGAAAAATTTCGAAATTTTTTTGAATTTTTTTGTTTGCTTCAATTTTCAAAACTTGCAATGAAACAATTTTAAAATAAAAATAACGGTAAATTACATGGTGCGACAGTGAAAATACATCGTGACCAGTAAATACATAGTAGTTTGGAGTCGCCGTGGTCTAGTGGGTAGTGTGTTGGCTTATTAGACAAAAGGCCCGCGTTCGAATCCCAGGTTAGACATCAAAACGAAAATTTGAAAATAATTTTTCGGTGACTTCCTTTCAGCATATTTCTGTCAAAAACTCTGAGAGTAAAAAAATTGCCATGGAATGCTTCTCAAAAAATCTGTCGTTCGGAGTCGACTTTAAACTGTAGGTCCCGCCACTCATGTATAAAATTAACGCACACAACATAAGTGGTGTGAGAAGCTAGGACGTAGTACAATGGGTCAATTCGACCACCGAGTACTGTACTTGTCAGAATTGAAAAGTACACGTCCTAACCTAACTACATAGTCTACGCTGTTCAGTTAGTTCAGTAGAACTCAAAAATACAAAAAAACTTGTTTTATTTGACAAAAACAGTTTTTTTTTGACTTTACGTACAAATTTCTGGATTACTCAAACATTTCTGCCCCGATTTCCAAAATTTAGATCTTGTTGGAAAGCCGAGAGATTGGCCTTTAAAACAGTATACATATATTTATTATTCGACTCAATATTCTATGAGATTTGATGAGGTAAACTTAGAAATTTTGATTTTCTTTTCATATTATTTCAAGTTTGTCCATTCATAGCAGCAAATTTAATAAAAACTTATAGGATAGGTGATAATATTCTTAAAGCCTGCTCTCTTATGAAGAGATTAAGTCATCATTTGATTTCCAGAAGTCAGCTAATGTTTGTGTTTTTTACAAATACTATTATTTCCCTTTGCGCAAATATTGGCCAACTTCTGGTGGTAGCTCAAACGTGAAATTGACTCATTTTCTTTCAATCAAGATACATCAAAAATTCTGAAAATTTTTGAACTAAAAGTTCATTTGATGAGATGACATATATAAAAAATATTACCCGACTGTTAGACCCTTTATATTATAACTACTGTAATTTTTGTCTGATTTGATCCAATGGTCACTCAATCTCTTCACAAGAGAATGGACTTTAAGAATATTATCACTTATATTTTATGTTCTTATTAAAGTTTGCTACTATGTATGGACAAACTTGAACAAATATGAAAGAAATTTGAATTTTTAAAGTTTACCTCATCAAACCTCATAGCATATTAAGCCGAATAACAGATATATGTACACAGTTTCAAAGGTCTATCTGTCCTCTTTTCAACAAGGTTTAAATTTTGGAAATCGGGTCAGAAATGTTTGAGTAATCCAGAATTTTGTACCTAAAGTCACAAAAAAAAAGTTTTTGTCAAATAAAACAAGTTTGGAGGGTTCGAGAAATATAAAAAAAATATTTTTGAGATCTACTCAACAAATCTCACAACCCACATTATGTTATTAGCCGGGTGTAATAAATTTTTTCCATTTTGTCGCATAAAGTTATTAATGTATCCTTTTTTTTAAATGTACCATTTGTTCTAATACTCACTGTATATTTCATGCATTTGAGTAGGTGCCAAAAAGGGTTTTCGTTTCTTACTTCGTGTATTGCCGTTGTAGATAAAATAGTTTCCAATTAATTTAATTTCAAGTGGCTTCTTTATGGGTGGCACTGATAAGGCCACAGCCTTAAAAAAGAAAACCAAAAGTAAAGTTGTTTACTGATTTGGAACATTTTATTTTACTATGTTGACCAAATGACCACCAGGGTTTTTTTTAAAAAATTGGCAAGTGGCATTTAAGTAACGTTTAAAGTGGATTAAAGTTTATGTTGCATTTCAAAATAAATATTTTTTATTGCAAAAATAGCAATTATTTCGCCTTAATTTAGTTTAACTTGAAAAGATGAAATGATAAAAATTTAAATAAAATCCTGTAGAAAAGAGCTATAGGCTCTATACTCTAGAGCTTCGTTGTTAGATGTTATCGGTGGCCTTTTAATAGGATTGCAGGATTTATTCATTTCGTTGTGAAGGGTAAATAAAGGGAGCTCTAGTTAAAGAATTATATACACATCCACACATAATTGATCATTACAACCCTTTAATCAAGACTTCGACCTACCTTCTCACGTCACCCATATTGTGTGTGTTAATTTTATACATGAGTGGCAGCACCTACAACTTGAAGTCGACTCCAAACGATAGATTTTTCTGAGAAACTTTTCATGGCTATTCTATCGGTTCTATTTTCTCTCAGAGTTTTTGCCAGATATCTGCTGAGAGGAAGTCGCCGTTTTAATAAAGATGTCTGACCTGAAATTTGAACCGTAGCCTTACGTCTAATAAGCTCACATATTACCCACCAGAATACGGCGACTTCAGAAATTATAGGACAAACTATTGTGAATTCATTTAATCATTACAACTCTTTAATCCGGACTAAAACCAAGCTTCTCACATCACCCATGTTATGTGTGTTAATTTTTTAAATAATTGGCGGGACATACAGTTAATCTCCAGGCCGAACAACAGATTGTTTTTTTTCGCACGTCCGGGCCTCACACTAACCCACCCTAACCCGACCGCCGAGGGCTCGTAGGGAGACGTACACACTACAGTCCGGAATGTAGCGGCTAAGGCAAAAGTAATGGTAACGAGAACATAAATCAGCTACAGAACTTAATCACAAGCTGAATAAAGTAACAATAAACTGGAACTACCTAAAACAAGATCTTTTAGAGAATGTTTTCATAGCAATTTTATTTACTCTCGCTTTTGACAAAAGCAAACGTTCATACCGACTGCCTGAAACAGGAAGTATTTGACTACTATTGGAATCACCCGAAGCTCACA
Source organism: Sarcophaga peregrina (assembly GCA_014635995.1). Taxonomy (NCBI): domain Eukaryota; kingdom Metazoa; phylum Arthropoda; class Insecta; order Diptera; family Sarcophagidae; genus Sarcophaga; species Sarcophaga peregrina. The sequence goes on along the minus strand of CM025792.1, from coordinate 90,280,100 downwards.
CTATGAAGAGTTCTGGTCTAATAAGGCTGGATACCATAGGCCAGTGTCTTTAAAATTTAAAATTTATGTATACACGAGAGATGATAGCAGTAAGGTACCTGATGATTTCAATCATCTGTATGGCAGCTGTAGTCTAGTAGACAGAGTGCTGGCTCATTAGATGCTTGCCTGGACTCTGAGGACAAATAAAATTACCATGAAAACTTTCTTAAAAATCTGTCGTTCATAGTCGTCTTTAAACTGCAAGTGACTCTATTTCATTATTTCCATTTTCTCTTAGAATTTTTTGAAGACTATTTCACTTAATTCGAGATATCTGAGCCTGATGTTGAAAAACGGATACTCGTCTAATAAGCCAACACTCTACTTAGTTGACTATTGGCGACTTCATGAAATGCATCAAATAATTTTCATTAATTACACAGGGTCCCAGACTAGACTTTTTTTTAAGTTTTATTAAAGTTTTCTGAAGTCTTCTTCGTTCAGTAATGGTAATGTGTTAGATTATTAAACGTTAGACTACGGATCAAACCCTAGAACAGATATTTCCAACTAAATGAAATACGAAAAAACTATTTCTTCTATGACTTTCTCTCAACAGCTTTCTGGGAATAACTTCAACGAATTCTACTTCAAAAGAAAAGTTTCTCAAAAATCTGACGTTCTTCAACGAATTTTACTCGTCCTAAATCGTGTGAAGATTGGTGATGTCATTCCATCATCGGGATTCAAAAGCAAGAGTTATAAAATTGCTATGAAAAGTTTCTCAAAAAAATCTGTCGTTCGGAACCGACTTTAAGCTGTAGGTCCCGCCATGCATATATAAAATTAACACACACACAATATGGGTGATGTGAGAAGGTAAGGTTTTAGTCCTAACTAAAGGGTTGTAATGATTAACTGATTTGACGATACTTTGTCCTATAATTCTCGTGGGTAACGTGTAGGCTTATTACACATAATTCCTCGGTAAAAAAAGGGAAATTCGAGACTTCTTCTTAGCTGAAGGGTTGTAATGACCAATTATGTATGTGAGTAATGATTCGAATACATTGATGGAACGAGATTAGAAGAAAAAACCACGATGTAGTGTCCACTCATATATACCAAAAACAACTCTAAAATCTAAAGTGATGGAGAAATTCTGAGGCTGTATTAGAATTCAGTACAACCTAAACCTTTAGAAGTATGGTATAGTCTGGTATCTGTGCTAAAAGTTTTGTCTCGGCCTGTGTGGTCCTTTATTAACTTCAAACGACTTTAAGTCTGGTAGCAGAGTATCATAAAATTTGTTCAAATTGTTGTCTCACAAAAAAACGAATAAATTTTATCGAAAACAACTTCTTTAAATATGCACCAGAGATCAGCAACTAGTATTCAAAAAAATGAGTAAAATCGAATCATACACATAATTTCTGATACTTATTCACATTCATACTTATTTTAATATCATGGAACTTCTCTCTACTTATATTCAAAGTTCAGAGTACTCATCATATTCATACTTAACAAAACGAATCTACATAACTCATTATATATACGACTCACAAAATACTCACTAGAAGGTTTGTGCAACAACAACTAAAAGTATAAGTTTTGGGAAATGATTCAACGAGATACTCGAATCATTTTATAAGAAATTTTCTAAAGTTATATGAATCTAAATGAGGAGGCTTATGAGCGAAACATTTTTCGAATGGTATGCGTTTGATGTCTACGTTGTACGCATAATCATTGCAATTTGTGCAAATAAATCAATATTGTAGTGAGTGGGAATGAATCACGAGTACATAGTTAAATTTCAATATTGTTGACTCACTTTTGATAAAAATTTCATGAGTGGTCATGAGTAGCGAAAAAACGATTCATTGCTGATTGATTGCTGCCCTGTACTACAACTGCCTGCTTTTGTATTTATTTAAACACAAATCCGCACGAGCATTAAATCTTTTTCTTTAATACTTAGGAATTTAATAATTAAAAAAATTTTTAATTCATAAATACCTTCTTTCCTCGGTATCTGAGTGTTTTTTCCTTTTCCTTTTTTTTTTTTTGTTATAAGCAAACATTTCATTCCACTTGGTTTATTTTTATTCAAATTAGGTTTCAATTTTAAATAATTTAAAAAGAAAAATAAAATAACAACAATAAACAAATATAAAATTAATAAATAAATTCCTTAACAATCATCAAAAGACTGATGAAGAGGAATGAAACAAATTCCATTGAGTACTTCCGCTTTTTGTTAAGAACTTTCATTAGCAGATACTCGTACTAATTCATTAATCTATAAATTGTTGGTATTGTTGCTTTTGTTGTTATTGCAAAAAAATATAAACAAAATAATCTCTTTTTTTAGAAAAATTTATAAAAAAAAAATTTGAATAAATTTTCTTAAAATTTTTTGAAGCATAAAAATTCTTTCAATTTTTTTTTCTAAGCATTTGCGTGTAAATTTCCTTTGGAAGGGGATACACCAACGCATTCTCTCATTAACGCACATACACACATACAGATTTGATGCGATAGAGTATTTGTAGCCATTCATTCATAATTTTCCTGCTCTTTTTTCCCGTATTTAATGCAGTAAAATAAGGAGAATAAAACTTTATGCTACGTCAACTCGTACAATACGAGTATTAAAAGAGTATTGTTTGAGTAAAAGAGAAAGAGAGAAATGGAAAAAACGTGCTTCTTTAATTTAAAACGATAGTGTTGTGTTTGCCTTTAGTACATAGTTGTTGTTATTTTAATTTAAATAAATAAACACGAGAAAAATCCAGAGCACAGTGCATGAGACTAAAGAAAGCATAGGAAAAATACTGCAGAAGCAACAACGATAACAACAATTAATAATTTTAAATATTTTTTTTATAAAAAAAAGTTAAATAAATAGGCCCTGAAAAAAACTTTACTCGTGTGTCTAACCAGTGTTACCTAACTCTCTCTCTTTTTCTTACTTTCTTCCTTAATTAGTTGTTACAACCCTTTAGTTTCTCCCATCACCCATGTTAAGTGTGCTAAGTTTATTTGTAAGTGATGGGACCTATATTTAAAAGTCCCCTCCTAATGACAGATTTCTGAGAAACTTTTCATGGCAATTTTATTAATTCTCAGAGTTTTTGCAAGAAGACTACTGAGAAAAAGTCTTTGAAGAAATATTTCATTTTGTTCGACATGTCTGGGCTAGGGTTTGAATCTCGGCTTCACATCTGTAAACCTATTAAACTATGGCGACTTCAATTTTATTGTTTAAAAATTATGATTCGAAGATTTTTGCTTAAAAAGCTAGATTTTTTTAATTTCGAAAAATATGGCAACAACGTGGGAAGAGTACATTAACACGTTTACTGGCGACTACGAGATAACTTGTAGATTGCATTCCCTTCTAGGATGTCAAACTACGAGTTACCTCGTACGCCCTCATGTGGAAAAATTAGGTTAGGTTATAGGACGTGCACCTGTCGGTTAAGACAAGCACAGTACCCGGATGTCGAAATTGACCCATTGTACAAAAATTAAAATTAAAAAAATTAAATTTTGTCATTTCTTGGCAAGTTTTCTGAAAATTGCCGCTGCAGTCAACGTGCAAATATTTATTGCTGTTGTCACCCTTCAATCAAGACTACGATCTAGTTTCTGACATAACTTGTGTTGCGTGTAGTAATTTTATACATGAGTGGCGAGGGACCTATAGTCAGACGGATTTTTGAGAAACTTTTCATAGAAATTTTATTTATTCTCAGAGTTTTTGCCCGATGAGTCGCCGAAGAAACATTTTTTCGTTTTTCGCTTTGTTGGAGGTGTTTGACCTGGGGTGTTCGAACGGTAGGCTCACGTTTAATAAGTTAGCACACTACCTAGTGGAATACGGAGCCTTTACGGATTCAGGAAACTTTAAGAAAATTGCAAACCTAAAGAAAAGTATAGTTTGGGTCCCTGTGTATTCAATAGAAATTATTTAACTCAGTTCAGGAGGTCGCCGTAGTCTACTAAATAGTGTGATGGCTTTTTAGACGAGTATCCGAGTTTCAACATCAGGCTCAGACATCTCGAATTAAGCGAAATAGTCTTCAAAAAATTCTGAGAGAAAGTCGAAAAAATGAATTATCATCACCTGCAGCTTAAAGTCAACTATGAACGACAGATTTTAAAGAAAGTTTTCCTAACAATTTTATTTGCTCTTAGCACACGAGCATGCGTCTTTTAAACTAGTACACGAACAATGAAAATTCAATCGGCTAATAACATAGTGTAGGTTGTGAGTTTTGTTTTGTAGAACTCAAAAATATTTTTTTTTATATTTCTAGAACCCTTCAAACTTATTTTATTTGACAAAAATTGTTTTCTTTTTCCTTTACCCACAAATTTCTGGATTACTTAAATATTTCTGATCCGATTTCTAAAATTTTAATCTTGTTGGAAAGGGGAGAAATGGGCCTTTAAAACGGTATACATTTATTTATTATTTGACTTAATATGCTATGAAATTTGATGAGGTAAACTTGGAAAATTCGAATTTCTTTCATATTTTTTCACGTTTGTCCATTCATAGCATCAAACTTTAATAATAACATAAAAAATAAGTGATAATATTCTTAAAGTCTGTTCTCTTGTGAAGAGATTGAGTTATCATTTGATCAAATCAGACAAAAATTATCGTAGTTATTATGTAAAGTGTCTAACATTCCAGTGATATTTTTTATGTATGTTATCTCATCAAATTAATTTGTAGTTCAAAAATTTTCAGAATTCTTGAAGGATCGTGATTGTTTATTACAAAATGTGTCATTTTCACGTTTGCACGACTTTCAGAAGTCGGCTAATACTTGTCTTTTTTGCATATACTATCATTTCCCTTTGCGCAAACATTGGTCAAGTTCTGGTGGTTGCTCAAATGTGATTATTTTTGAGATCAACTCAACAAAAGTTACAACCTACACTATGTCATTAGCCTCCTTTATTGCAACATAGTCATATCTCAAAAAATCTTGAACTTGGCAAAATGCGATTTAAGTTTTCAAGACATAAGTCCTATGATGTAATTGCCGCAAACATTTTTTGCTATAACTTCGGTTCAGCTTGGGATATAAAACTGATTTTTTTTCAACATGTACAGAAGGTCTAAAAGAGCAGTTTTGCTTAAGTAACTACAAATTTTTAATTTTTTGAGATATGACTATGTTGCAATAAAGGAGCGAAGTGTATTTAATTTCTTTTTATTTTGTCGTATAGTGTAATCTGGCCACCCCTATCCTATATCTTCCATCTCTCTTGTATATATAGATTCCTTTAAAGTTGCTGACCTATAGGATCCAGGCTTATTAGACCAGAACTCTTCTTAGTGGGAGTTGCTAGTACATACATACATACGTAATTGGCCATTACAACCCTTCAGTGAGGATTACGACCTAGCTTTTCACACCACTTATGTTGTGTGCGTTAATTTTATACATAAGCGGCGGGACTTACAGTTTAAAGTCGACTCTGAACGACAAATTTTTGAGAAGCTTTTCATGGCAATTTTTTACTCTCAGAGTCTTTGCCAGAAATCTGCTGAGAGGAAGTCGCCGAAGAAATATTTTTCGTTTTGATGTCTCACCTGGGATTCGAACCCGGGCCTTTTGTCTAATAAGTCAACACACTACCCACTAGACCACGGCGACTTCATGCTAGTAATTCTACTTATTTAGACAGTTCGTGTACAGATTGGTATTGTCATTCCATCATGAGTTGTGAGAGTGGCGAGAGTAGCGAGAGTAATAAAATTGCTGTGAAAAGTTTCTCAAAAAAAATCTGTCATTCGGAATGGACTTTAAACTGTATGTCCCGCCATGCATATATAAAATTAACACACACACAATATGGGTGATGTAAGAAGCTAAGGTTCTAGTCCTGACTAAAGGGTTGTAATGATTAAATGATTTGACAATACTTTGTCTTTTAATTTCTGAAGTCGCTGTATGCTAAAAAAAAAAAGTAGCGAAATATGAAAAAAATATTTTTTCGGCGTTATCTTCTTAGTGGATCCATAGTAGGAGAAGCTAGGTTGTAATCCTGACTAAAGGAATGCTAAATTCTGTTGTGTATGTGCATATGTTCTTTCTGCTCCTTTAATTGTAGATCTTTTCTTGAAAATTTTTTAACTTTTACTGATTTTTCCTTTCATAAAATTTGGCAACTCTATTTTTACTCTGTTTCTCTCGCTCATTATTTTAAAAATCACACACACACATGTCTCTCTCTATGTATGTATAGCTCATTGTCTGTTTATTTATTTTTCATTTATTCACTCGCTTTATTATGATTATTTGTCTGTTTATTTGATTTTATTGTTGCTGTTGCAATTGTAGTTGTTGTTGTTATAAACGTTGTAGTTGCGGCAAATGTATTTCTTCTTCTTATTGCTGTGCTAATAAATTATACAAAATGTTGAAAGAGAAAACAAAATACATGCAAAACAACAAAAAATCAAAACTTGTGTGTAAACACCCTGTAGGAAATCAAACTAATTTTAAAGTAACTTGAAACTGGTTTTTTAATAAGCACAACTAGTTGATTAAGTGACTTTTTTCCTTGTTGCCGACTCATTATTTTAACATGGGCATGTCCTAGGCGGTAGTCAATTGGTCATCTCTGCATGACTTTTAAATTGACTACAAATTATTTATTTTTCAACCAATTTGTAGTTAAATGAAATATAGTTAATTAAATATTAGTTTACACTAAATTATTTAAAAACCACTTTTTTTTAATTCAATTTTAAACAGTTTTATTTATATTATATTATATATATAGATTTATATATAGAAATAATTATTATAATACAAAAAAAAAAATTAATTAAATTAAAAGAAAATTCATGTACATTTCAGGACTTAAAATAAAAGTTGTAATAAAAAGAAGTTAAATGAAAAGAATACTGATATACATTCAAAAGTTTGTACTAAAGGAAAATTCAAAAGTAAAATATTATTAAGTAATATTATTAAGTTTTTTTCCAACACAAACGTGATGAAAATGCCGTTTTTCAATAACGGCTAAAGCGGTGCATAATTCTTTGTCTGGGTCATCACAGAGAGGCCGAAGTGCATCCAATAATGCATCAAAAATTTTTTTGTAATCCTTCAAGCTCTTTTTGCCATGAGTGTCATCAATATTTATAGCAAGATTCAATCGCAGAGATAAAATTGTCGTTAAAGTTTTTGGCATTTCTCTTTCAGTGATAATTTTATGGCATTGGTCTGCAAAAATGCACAAAAATTTGGAAAATGATAAAAGTAGAGAAGAATAAAAACTCACGTAAATTTGCTGATCGATTATGTTATCACTGAGCGGTTTCAGCTCCTCGAGGGTGTTTATTGCAAAAGTAGTCTTAATTGCCACATAGCGTTTTTCCTGTCGAACAAGGCTTTCTTTCGGTCACTACTTTTTGGGTAGACAATGCTGCCATTATAATCTCATTTTGAGCTCTGTTTGAGCTCCTTAATTTCGCCTTGATATATAAATATTTATCAAAAAATCGTGATATTTTGGTGGACAAAACATATTTTCATTTTACCTGTTATTTCTGATAATTTGGCATTCATTTCAGAAAATTTGACATCAAATTGGGGAACATTGGCATCATCATTTTCTGTTAAAATACAACATAAATAATAAGGCATATTTTTACGATTGTACAAGATACTTACCAGTAGTGCTCAGATAAATGCGCTTCATAATTGCTAGTACAAGTATTGATTTGGTATATACACATTGTTTTATTTAGATTTTTAATGAACTATTTTATTTCACTATCACTTTTATAGATTTTATTATAAATTTGCAATATTTACTTGGGTTTTTCCCATTTTTTAAATAAAATTGAGCACCACCTAAAAACCGTATTTGCTGTGATTGATATTTGATTTACCGAATTGCTTCCTTTGTTTTATTATTGTTTTCTTACATTTTCTTATTTTGCTTTTTTCATTCTTACTTTTGTTTCTATTCAATATGTTTGGTTGATATCTGCATGACATTTCAACCAATTTGTAGTCAATTGCAAAATAGTTAATTTATAATTTGCGTTTTTATCAACCGACTACTTTATTTACTACAGGGCATTGAAATACTTGTACACACATACACTCACGTAAATATAAATCAAACCAACACAAACAAATAATCCCCTATTAATATTCAAGTGTGAGTGAACATTTTTAAGAAGTATTTCGCATGAAAAATGAGTAGCAAACTATGCGTTCGTTTATTTGATTTTAAATTGTGAGAAAAAAAATTTTTTTTCTTTTGATTGTAATGGTCATTATGAGCGTTTTTCGTGGGATGTTCATATACTTCAAAAGAAATGAAATTAAAAATTCCAATGTAATATTAATGCTTTCAACTGGTTGTTAGTGGTTTGAGGTTGGTGGTATGTTTTGAATAACAAGAAAAATTTTAAAAAGATGAAACAGAAGTCGCCAGATAGTCAATTGAGTAGTAGAAGCCACCAACATCCTCTCAGCAGATTTCTGGCAAAAACTCTGAAAGTAAATTAAAATTGCCATGAAATGTTTCTCAAAAAAATCTATCGTTAGGAGTCAATTTTAAGCACTAGGTTCCGAATTCATGTATAAAATTAACACACACAACATATGTAAGTGGCGTGAGAGTATGTAGCATTACCTGCAGTTGACATGTCGCCTATGAAAGGCAGATTTTTAGGAAAGTTTTCATGGCAATTTAATTTGCCCTACATAGATTGAATGAAATAATCTGGTTGGCCCTATTGATCATATCTCTTGTGGTGTAAGTTTCTGGTGATTCTAATCGTACTAAAATACTTTCTTTTTCAAATACATACATAATTAGCCATTACAACCCTTCAGTCAGGATTACGACCTAGCTTCTCACGTTAATTTTATACATGAGTGGTGGGACCTACAGTTTAAAGTCGACTCCGAACGACAGATTTTTGAGAAGCTTTTCGTGGCAATTTTTACTCTCAGAGTTTTTGCCAGAAATCTGCTGAGAGGAAGTCGCCGAAGAAATATTTTTCGTTTTGATGTCTGACCTGGGATTCGAACCCGGGCCTTTTATCCAATAAGCCAACACACTACCCACTATCTTTTTCAAATAGTTGGTGTAAAGATTGGCAAGCAGCTCTGGGGAAGCGAGAGTAAAAAAATTACAATTTTTTTTTATTATTAAACCTGCACTCAGGGCATGACCCCTACTCATGCAGTGCATTCTGCAGGTTTTTAGGAAAGGTAGAAAGAGGGAAGATGCGAACGGTAAGGAAGCGAGTTGCTACTCGTGACTATAAAATGGCCAGTGCTATACCTTCACCATTAGGCAGTCTACAGCAATTGTTCCCAAGAAGCCCGTAGTTTCTCACACCATTTATGTTGTGTGTATTAATTTTATACAAAAGTGGCGGGACCTACAGTTTAAAATCGACTCCGAACGACAGATTTTTGAGAAACTTTTCGAGAAGAGAAAGAGAAGAAATTGCCGAAAAATACTTTTTTTGTATTTTTCTTATTTTGATGTCTTGGCCATTACAACCCTTCAGTCAGGATTACGACCTAGCTTCTCACACCACTTATGTTGTGTGCGTTAATTTTATACATGAGTGGCGGGATCTGCAGTTTAAAGTCGACTCCGAACGACAGATTTTTGAGAAGCTTTTCATGGCAATTTTTACTCTCAGAGTCTTTGCCAGAAATCTGCTGAGAGGAATACTTTTTGTATTTCTTTTTTATTTTTGATGCCTGGACTCGAACCCTGGTTTTACGTCTAATAAGCCAGCACATTACCTACTAGACCACAGCGACCCCCATGGAAAGTTTCTCAAACTTTCTGTCGTTCCGAATCAAATTTAAACTCTACGTCCTGGATAAAAATATCATACACAACTTAAGTGATGTCATTAGTTAGGTCGTAATGCTGTTGGAAAGGGTTGTACAGTAAAGCCTTGTATTTTTTTTTTTATAAAGGTCTATCCATTTCATGGTTTCAAAAGTATGGTGCTGGAATTCAAACTAAGTAGTGAAACTAATTTTTTTCTTTTCTGTTGAAACGCATAAAAATGATCTAAACCCTAAAAATGGTGATTCTGCCGCAGCCACGTATCATGTTTTAAAAGGAGATTCTGGTTTACATAATCATCCAACTATGCAAGCAATTGGCAAAATTGTGAAGAAATTTGAAGAGACTGGAGTGTTTACAAATATTGAAAAGCCTGTGCATCATTGTTTCGCTCGTTCCGCTGAAAATATCGCTATTGTTAGTGAAAGTGTTGCCGTTCTTAGGAATTAGGACCTTCTTAAGGCACATTATGGCATATTTTGCATTTAGGTTTACATCTACATCTTTGTAAAGTGTAGCTCACACAACAACTGAAGCCAGCTGACCATTCAAAATGGCGTAGATACGTGGAATGGGTGCTTGAACAGCAGGCGTTGGAGGGCAATTCTTCGAAAAAAAATTTCCTTCTTTTGATTCTTGTAAATGTTGAGTAATGAGTCGTGCGTATTGTTAAGTATAAATGCTATGAGTAGCTTAAACTTTGAATATGAGTAGTATGAGTATGCTATTAAAATAGGTATGTACCAGAAATTAAGAATATGACTCGAATCTACTCATCATTCTGAATACTCATTGTTGATCTCTGATAGCGTTGTTTAAGGCAGATACAATAAAGAACGTATGAAGACCGAATCGAATATAAAGAAAATATAATCTAGAAATGATTGGAAATAAATAAAAGAATACTGACATACACCGTTATATGTAGAATTTTTTCTTTGAGTGTACCTTGTATTTGTATTAAATTGTACTGGCCATTACAACCCTTTAATCCGGATTACCACTCATATTCTGTGTGTTAAATTAATCCATGAGTAGTGGAACCTCTGAGGGACAAAGTTTTGAAAAAGATGCCAAAAGAAATATTTTCCATATTTACTTGCGTTCGAGATATCTTCAGATATTTACGTAGGAGAATACCTATGGACGCGTAGGCTATATTTTCTGTAATAATAAGCATTAATTTAAAGTCTCTGCTCAAAAATAGGAATTGATTGGTTTTGCAGAAATTAAAGGAGTTTTTGATTTCAGAATGAAATATTCTAAGAAAATGTGAATCATGCATCAGACTACAAAGAAATCAAGAGGCTCTTATTCGATATTAAGACAGGGGATTGTAAAAATCAGACTATTCTTATTTAGAAAGGGGTCTTGACCCGAGAACAATATGTAAATTCTGTGACAATGAAAATGTATCATTCTTTGAATCTGAAGCACATTTCACATACTCGGTGGGTATGTTAACAAACAAAATTTTTGTATTTGGGGTTCTGAGAATCCTCAAGTAATTAAAGAGAGGCTATTACATCCAGAAAAAGTCACTGTTTGATGCGCTCTTTGATCCGAAGGTGTGATTGGACCTTACTTCTTCGAAAACGATGATGGAACGACTGTCACCGTCAATTCGGAGCATTATGGTCATATGCTAATCGACTTTTTTTGCCTGCTATTGAAGAATACGACTTGGAGAATTTGCGGTTTCAACAAGACGGTGCCATATGCCACATAACTCAAGCGAATATGTCTTTATTGCAAGAGTCATTTCCTGGCTGCGTAATTTCTTGTCGTGGCGATATCAATTGAGCACCAAAATCATGCGATTTGACACCATTCATACATACATAACATAATTGGCCATTACAACCCTTCAGTCAGGATTACGACCTAGCTTCTCACACCACTTATGTTGTGTGCGTTAATTTTATACATGAGTGGCGGGACCTACAGTTTAAAGTCGAGTCCGAACGACAGATTTTATGAGAAGCTTTTCATGGCAATTTGTACTCTCAGAGCCTTTGCCAGAAATCTGCTGAGAGGAAGTCGCCGAAGAAATATTTTTCGTTTTGATGTCTAACCTGGGATTCGAACCCAGGCCTTTTGTCTAATAAGCCAACACATTACCCACTAGACCACGGCGACTTCAATTTATGTTCAGAATATTTAAATTTTAAACATTAAAAATAATTCTATTGATTTATGCGATGTATTAATGAAACAATAAGAAAATATGTTTAAAAGATTAACGACCTCTAAGCTTATTGATCTCTTTCAGAGAATAAAAGTTATTTGCGTAACGACAACAAATCAAAAACAAAACACATAAGGGCGGATAAATTAGTACACACAGGCATACGTAAAAATCTTTTTCTATTCTATTGAATATAAATCATCATCTTAAGAAGATTTTTGGGAGTGTTTTTACGTAATTATTGATTATTTTATATACAATTCCAAGAAAAAATAAAAGAAAAGCAGAAGAAAAATTTTTCAAAACTTTTTCGTTCAATAAGTTTGAAATAAACTTTCTGTTGCCTAAAAAAAAAATTTTTTTTTCCGTTCTAATTTCCTACAATTATCCTGTGTGAGTTTAAAACTTTTTCTTATCAAAATTATTTCGATTTGTGAAAAAAAAATAAAAATTAAAATTTCTACAATTTTTGTTTAGAATTTGTAATGAAACTGTGTTTTTTTGTATTTTTTCTGCATTTAATTAGCAGAAGTAATTTAAATTGTTTTACCAACACTGTGTCTAATCATCGTTTACCTTTCTTGGGGGAAATTTCCTTTCTTTCCATAAACAGCGACAGTCTGCTTAGGAAGATAAAGAGCCTACGGCTCTGTAAGGGAATAAATATTTTCATTAGAATTTTATAATTTGTATGCAGATGTTTTCATTTAATTTATTTTCATTTTATTTTTTAATATCTTTTAATAACTTAAGGGCATTTAAAACGTCTCAAATGTAATTCGTCAATTATGAAATGTAATTGAGTTGCAATTTCAAACAACAATTAAATGAAAAGCAAGTAAGATGGCCAAAAGCAATTATAAACTGACTTTTGAATACTTTAGCCATGCCACAATAAGATTTTTGATAGGTTGGTCATGCCATTCATGTATGGATTTAGCCCGCACAGCATAAGAATATTTTTTGTTTTCGTTTTTTTTTTTACGCAGAGGAAGTGTAAATGTATCTAACCATACCTTAGGGATAGTCGTCACTATCCCCCGTGTGTGGGACCTCAACCACTAAATCTACCCCTCTTTTGGACTCCTTTTGCTTACTCCGGAACAACCGTGGTATTACTTCGAAGTGAAACCCGTCTGGCCATTTGGCCCTTTTGGATTGCACAACAAAATCCGAGAAGATGTTTAGACATCCGCCATACTCCTCTCACATATATACACAATCGGTCATTACAACCCTTCAATCAGGATTATTGACCTAGTTTCTCACACTACTTATGTTGTGTGTGTTAATTTTATACATAAGTGGCGGGACCTATAGTTTAAAGTCAGAACGATTTTTGAGAAACTTTTCATGGCAATTTTTATTTATTCTCAGAGTTTTTGCCAGAAATCTGCTGAGAAGAAATCGTCGAAGAAATACTTTTTGTATTTTATTTTGATATCTGGTCTGGGCTTTACGTCTAATAAGCCAACACACTACCTACTAGACCAAGGCGACTTCGACCCATTCTCCGCTCTTTTTTCTTCGATTTCAGTAAGACTTCAGCATAACTGGCTACTCTATATCAATTTTCCTTGCTGGTCAGAATCACATTGCAAAAGTTCCCAACAGTACAGGCGCCGACTTTAGCCTCAAGATCCCTTCTTTTCATCTTTCACAGTGAAAGTGTGTTCCGCATCATCATCATTGTTGCAATTTGGTTGTGTCCTCTTCCGCATTTTAAACAGGTACTTACAAAAAGTCGCCGTGGTCTCTAGTGGGTAGTGTGTTGGCTTATCAGACAAAAGGCCCGGGTTCGTATCCCAGGTCAGATATCAAAACGAAAAATATTTCTTCGGCGACTTCCTCTCAGCAGATTTCTGGCAAAGACTCTGAGAGTACAAATTGCCATGAAAAGCTTCTCAAAAATCTGTCGTTCGGAGTCGAATTTAAACTGTAGGTCCCGCCACTCATGTTTGAAATTAACACACACAACATAAGTAGTGTGAAGGGCTAGGTCGTAACCCTGACTGAAGGGGTGTTATGACCAATTATGTATGTATGTATATATGTACATAAAAAAATAACCATGTCCAGATGACAGTTGTGTCAGTTTGTAATTAACTTCACCAAATTTACTCTCTATACAGCGGGTAATATCCGTGAGAAGTTTTGTCGTCTATCTACAGCTCGTCTGAGTGTTCCATTCTTCTTGCCATTGTTGTATGGTTCGCTTTCTGGCTTCGTCGCCAGTTACTGTCACTCCGTGCACGTTTTTATCCTCCTACAATCTCTTCCGCTGGCTTACCTTTGGACCTATAGGTATTACACCACGAATTACTGACTTAGATAGTCCTATACGCCGATGCCACTCTAAGAGCAATGGTTCGTTGTACTGATGATAAATAAAATTGCCATGGAAAATTTCTCAAAAAATAATCCGTCCTTCTGAGATGACTTTAAACCTCTTATGTATTCAATTAACACACACAACTTACTTGCTTACTTAATTGGCCATAACAACCCGGTTAACGGATTTCGGCGTGCAGCAACACATCCTTCCAGGCGCCTCCGCTTCTTAAGCGCCTACGCCAGTTGGTCACAGCAATCGATGACAGGGCTTCCTCGATTGAGTCCTTCCAACGGATACAAGGTCGTCCTCTTTGCCGACTTCCACAGATCCCCCAATCAAATAGTCGTCTCGCCGGAGCATCCTCCTGCATTCGAACGACATCGCCGAGCAAGCGCAGCCGTTGGTTATCAATACGCTGTGCAACGTCCATGTCGTTGAGGCGCTCAGACAGCTCACTGTTGAATCGAATGCGAAAATTATCGCCAACTCGCACTGGATCGAAGATATCTTTTTTTTTTATAAAACCAGCACTCAAGGGATGACCCCTACTCATGCAGTGCATTGTGCAGGTTTTTTAGGAAAAGTGGAAAGATAGAGGGAAGATGCGAACGGTAAGGAAACGAGTTGCTGCTGTTGACTATAAAATGGCCAGTGCTATACCTTCACCATTAGACGGTCTACAGCAATCGTTGCCAAGAAGCCCACAGTTTCTCACACCACTTATGTTGAGTGTGTTAATTTTATACAAAAGTGGCGGGACCTACAGTTTAAAATCGACTCAGCACACTAAATTTTTACCACTTAAGGAGAGTGCCCAAAAAAATTTTTTAATATTTTGAAATTTTTTTTAATTTGTTTCAATTTTAAAAACAAGTGCAATGAAACATTTTTGAAATAAAAACAAAGGTAATTTATTAATGCACTTGTATATTTAATTTTTAATGAACAGTTTCTTCTGATGCCTACTGTATTTTTTCACACCACAGTATAAGGTCGATACCGAAGGTCAATACCGAACGACAGGTTTTTGAGAAAGTTTTTAGGGCATTTTAATTTCACTTTCTGCCGAGAAATATTTTTCATTTTGTTTGAGATAACTAAGCCAAGGGTTGAATCACGGCCTATCTTCAAAAAAGCCAACTCAATATCTACTAGATTACTGCGACTTTGCCTGTAATAATTCGAAAACAAAATTATTTCAGGCACGCAAAATCGTCACTTAAGACTTCTAACCTTCAGGTTTGTGGATTCTGCTGTTTGCAAATCACTTTCATTAGCTGTTTGTTAAGTGGATCTTAATGAATTTCTAACTTATTCATGAGTTTAACCATAATACTGACAGAGTAAATTGTCGAGATTTTTTTTCAAACTTCTTGGTCCAATACGGGTATGAAAATCATCATTTCTGAAACATGTATTGTAAAAACCGATGAAACTAAATAACCAGAATAAGCTACAGTAAGTAATCGATATGCTTCTTTGGCTTATTATAACACATACATACATAATTGGTCATTACAACCCTTCAGTCAGGATTATTGACCTAGTTTCACACACCACTTATGTTGTGTGTGTTAATTTTATACAAAATTGGCGGGACCTATAGTTAAAAGTCGACTCCGAACGACAAATGTTTTTTGAGAAACTTTTCATGGCAGGATTTTTTTTACTCTCAGAGTTTTTGCCAGAAATCTGCTGAGAGAAAATCGCCGAAGAAATACTTTTTGTATTTTGTTTTAATGACAGGCCTGGGGCTCGAACCCTGGGTTTAAGTCTAATACGCCAACGCACTACGTACTAGACTACGACGACAAGTACACACCAAATGTTTACCTACGAAATGCAATATAAGATAAGACAAATGCAAACCATGTGTAAAAAACATTAAAGTTCTAAACCCTTGATGATTGATTCAACCTACATGTAGGTTGCAATCCATTCAATAGGGCTTCTTTCAATCACAAACTGAATTCGATTTAATGTTTCCATCTGCATAAATTTAAAATATTTAATCCTTAAGCTCTAGCATTTTCTTTATTCTTTATCATGAGCTCTAAATAAAAAGCAATAAAAATAACAATCAAGAGTTAATAAAAGACTCAAAAACAACAACAACAACAACAACAACAAAATGTAATTAAAAGTCTTGAAAGTAAATTTAAATTGTTGTGTGCATGCAAGTCAATTAGAACAGGAAATAAAACACAGAGACTACTCTAGTAGCATTTCTAATCGAGTAAATCATATTGGCATTCGGTAAAAACAAACAAAACAAACTAAACAAAGAGAAAAAACAAACAATAACAACAAAAATAAATTTATAATGATTTATTTTTTATTACCCAATAACAAAATGTCACACATACACTCACACATAAGTACTATAATACATGCCATTGACACATACACACATGTGCATGCTGTAATACATTCCATTGCCACACGTGCAAAGTAAAAGTTTTTTTGTGCTCGTATGGAGAAATTCAACATCCTTAAAACATAGAAAAATTTGTAATTGTTGTTGTTGCTGCTATTACGGCTGCTGCTGCTACTGCTGTTGTGTTGCATTATCAAAATTGGCAATATGCCCAATAGTTGTTGTACAAGAATGTGAACGTGTTTCGTTTTATTTTTTCCTTCAGTTTCGTACGTGTGTATTAGTGCATCTCGGATGCTTTTGCTGCTTGTATGGCCAAACATGTGGGGAACTGAATTACTGTTGATGGCCAGTGTTATGTGAGAGAGAGAGAGCATGTATTTTATTTATTTGTGGTGTTTTTGCTTTTTATTCTCTCTGTTTTTTTCCTTTGTTTGTTTTCTTGTACAATCTATCATATTAACCACACACATACACGTTTAGAGGATAAGCAGTATTTGGAGAAAGGCAATGAATTTTTCCTCTTATTTGTCTGAGATCATGTTTTCGTTTTGTTTTGTGTGTACTTCGGTTTATTGTAATAGACAAAATTTTATTCTCTATTTTTGAAACAACATTGCTATAGCTTGTGTCAATTAATTAGTAATTTGTGAACTTGATTGTGAAATTTGTAAGGGCATTACAGGCATAGCTGCCAGATAAATGAAGGATCAAAACGTCAAATATTTGAGAAAAAATCATCAAAATCGTCAAACACATTCATTGAAATCGTAAAAAATCGTCAGAAAAAAATTAACAAATAAATAGAAAGGTTTTAATAACAAAAACACAGAAAATCAATGTTAAACAGCAATAATATTGCATCATCTGTACACATGTGTGGTGTAAATATTAGGGAGTCAGAAGATCTTGTCGTTATGGTCATGAAAATTCAGTGTGTTGTTCGCTACAACGGAAACATTTTTCAGTAACTTAGATGCGTAGGACGGTGCAATAAATACTTCACTTCATATGATCTATTTACCATTTACACCCTTTATAAGTGACCGAGAATGGAATACAACTCTCATGCATGGGTTGGCTGTTAACGTCTATTTTGAGGCTTTTCGACCGTTTGCAAGAGGTACCGTAGTAGCTCGTTAATCACGATAGTGTGTCCAACTCCATTGATTCATTGGAATATCGGATATTGCTCAAGCGGAATAAGGGGACTTGTTTATGAAAATCATGTATTCCTATGTAACACTTGTCTTTCTCGGCCAGCACATCCGTATGTGGTCGATTGGCTAGTGTATAGCACACTGCATAACAGACAAAGTTCGTTTCTTAGACGGACTATTCATATGTGAGACTCCCTACCTGCAGAGATCTTTTCTGTTACTTATGGTATAAAAATATTCAAATCTAGTGTTCATAAACAAAATCCATAAATTAAAATTGTCTTCAACGCCATATGATAATTTATTTGTGGCAGCTATGATTACAGGTCATCGTTACGAAACACATTTCTTTTGCAGGAATTTTTAAGAAACATTTGTAGCCGCCATACTCTAACAGGTAGTGTGTTGGCTTAATAGACGTAAGGCCTCGATTCAAGCACTAGGTCAGGCATCAAAACGAAAGTATGAAAAAATTATTTCTGCGGCGACTTTCTCTCAGTAAATTTCTTGCAATAACTCTGGGAGTAAATAAAATTCCCATGAAAAACATTTGTCGTTCGGAGTCGACTTTAAACTGTAGGTCCCACCACTTATGTATAAAATTAACGCACATAACATAAATGGTGTGAGAAACCAGGTCATAACCCTTGTAATGGCCCTGAAGGGTTGTAATGACCCTGAAGGGTTGTAATGACCCTGAAGGATTATAACGATCCGGAAGGGTTGTAATGACCCTGAAGGATTATAATGATCCGGAAGGATTGTAATGATCCTGAAGGATTGTAATGATCCTGAAGGGTTGTAATGACCCTGAAGGGTTGTAATGACCCTGAAGGGTTGTAATGACCCTGAAGTGTTGTAATGACCAATTATGTAAAGAAACATTTCTCTGTAATGTTTGCCATGTTATATACTGCGCTTCTTTACTTACCACCTGCAATTTATATAGGGTGGGCCATTTAAAAGTTTAGATTTAAAAATGCATTAAAATAAAAACGATCTGGAACTTTTTTTCTTGTGAAGTATAATTGTTGCGATGAGAAATGAAATATAATTCCATTCCTTGGTTATCCTCACAGTATCCTCATTCGATTGGACTGATTTTCATGCACTTTTTCGACTGCATGGGCCCGTATCCCGTCAATGGCATCATGGATGTTGTTGTTCAAATGCTCAATTGCCTCTGGTTTGTCGGCATAACACTTTTCTTTAACGGCGCCCCACAGAAAATAGTTCAGAGGTGTTAAATCTCAGCTTCTTTGCACCCAATTGGCATCATAATTTCGGCTAATTAAACGTGCATCAAATCGATGGTGGCCTGAGATGCGTTGCAAGTTGCAGTATCTTGTTCAAACCAAACTTAGTTCACTTCAATACCATGAAGAACGGATACAAAAAAAATTGGTTATCATGGTGTGATAAGTGTTTCCATTGATTGTAATGGTTGCGTCATCCTTATTGTCAAAGTAATATGGGCCAATAACGCCTTCGCTCCACAAGCTGCACCAAACAGTCACTCATAATGAATGCATTGGCTTCGGTAATATCAGTATTGTTTCGAATATTGAAAATATCTAGATACTTCGTGGTTTGAACATCTCCGTTACAAACATCTTTCGAACAATTGACTAGGAATTGTTATTGTTTATGCAATGAGCGTAAACAAAAGAATAACAAACAAAGCAATTGTTGTTGTTTACATCAAGTTGTGAACAGTGGTACACAGAATTGTGGGAACAATAAAAAATTTTAATTAAAACTAAAGACAAATTTATTTTTATTTTTATTTGCAATCTACGAGCTTATATTTTAAACGTTTTTAATAATAATCCAATCAATCCACACACCTTGTTCTGCTATATATTTACTAGGACACTGAATTGCATACTAGCGCAGCAATTAGCCTGCCTCGACTGTCTCTAAGTCCTCTTTTCTGTTTTTGAGATGAAATTATAGATGACGTTGGCTAAGTGGCATCTGTCTTTAGTTTACTTCCTTAAACTAGACAGGTTTTATTACCAGGTAACAACCAATCAATGGCTTGCTTACAATATGTTGTTATATTTCCTCTGCTTCTTCATCTTCATCTTCTTGGCTAATACAACATGTCCACTTTCGTAAAAAAAAGAAGGAAAGAAAAAGAAAATTTTATTCATGAACTTGATACGAGATCTTTGGCATCTCTCTCTGTGCGATACGTTTCTATTGATTTTTTATTTCATTTTATTGGAAATGAATTTCCTTCGGTACAGTTTTTATAGCCCTGTGAGTGTGAGGATATTAAAGATTTAAAGGATTTTTTTTTTGGTTTTGCCTTTGCCTTTGGCTTAAACATTGAGTGACACGTTGAAAATTGAAATGGAAAATCGAAAGTGGGCGACAAGTTCAGGGTCTATGATACTCGAAAGAAATATAATTCAAGTGGCGTTTTAGAAAGGACACACAAACACACACACACATACACACATTAATACATACATGAATTAGAAAATATAATTGTATTATGTAGTTAATATGTATTGGTTATAAATACACATACACAAACATACATTCATTGAAATGTATTCTGAAGGTTATTGAATAGACATTCATTACAATGAAACGAAAGCCTTTGTTTGATAAGAAAGCCTGTTGTTGGCCATTTCAAATTAATTAATTGCCGTTATAGATTGATTTTCAATTATTTTGCTTAGTTTTGGGTTTTCGTTCTGGTAACACCATACCAGGGCATCATATTGATTTGTTTTAATAATTGAAAGCTTAACATTAATTGAGTCCATAATAGGACAGGTATTTGATTTATTTTTAGAGCAGTTTCTATAACAATTTAATTGTATATTTATATTTAAGGTTTATACATACATACATACAAAAATACATACGCACATTTGTATGTAATTAATGTAGAGAATAAAAATTCTTCAAAGGTTAGGTTAGGTTAGGTTAGGTTAGAGGACGTGCACAGTACCCGGAGGTCGAAATTGACCCATTGTACATTGTCCTTAGGGGAGGAAGGAAATGGAGGATATAGGAATGTAGGGAAGGGGAGGGAGAATGGGAAACGGAGGAATGAAAAGAAACAGACACAAAACAATAGAGGTTGAGAGGGCGACTACACTTATGAAGCCCAAGCACCTTTCAACCAGCCCAAGCTGCTAATGAATCTGTGGAGAGCCTTGATGTCGGCTCTCGACACAGAACTCAAGTTCTCAAAGAAGGCCCTGCTAAGGGCCCTCAAAATCAACCTACCAA
The DNA here is from genome assembly GCA_014635995.1 of Sarcophaga peregrina. Taxonomy (NCBI): domain Eukaryota; kingdom Metazoa; phylum Arthropoda; class Insecta; order Diptera; family Sarcophagidae; genus Sarcophaga; species Sarcophaga peregrina. The sequence continues at coordinate 90,258,933 of CM025792.1, read as the reverse complement.
GGGCTGGGCAGTTGCAGAGGAGATGTGCGACAGTCTCCAACTCCTCCTCATCGCAACATACCCTGCATTAGTCCGGCTGGGATCTGTTCCAGATCCCCGTCAGTGATCTAATCTCGCAGTGCCCCGTGTTAAAACCGACAACCAACGTTCTTCATTCTTCAAAACTTATGTTAGTTTTACACAAGATTGACAGGAATATTGAAGTATAAGATGCTCATCGATATAGTATCGATTAGCAACTCATAAATTGTTTCCAATAAAACCAAGATTTGTGTGTAAAGCAATCAAATAGATTCGAAAATAATTTCTCTGTGCCATAAACACTACAAAAAATTGGACTGGGATCAAAGATCAGCAATAAGTATTCAAAAAGATAAGGCGAATCGAATCATATTCATAATTTCTGATACTTATGAACATTCATACTTATTTTAATATCATCGAATCTCTTTCTACTCATATTCAAAGTTCGAAGTACTCATCATGTTCATACTTAATAACACGAATCTTCATAACTCATTATATACACGACGAACAAAATAAGCATGATTCGCGTACGAACACTAAAATACTCACTAGAAGATTTGTGCAACAATAGCTGTAAAGAATAAAAATCCAACAATTATGCTAGTTTTATATGAGATTGACAGGAAGATTTAAATATAAATTGATCACCGATATTATAGCGATCAGTAACTTATAAATTGTTTCCAATAAAACCCAGATTTGGATGTAAAGCAATCAAATAGATTCGAAAATAATTTTTCTGTGTCATAGCCACTACAAAAAATTGGACTTTGAACAAAGATCAGCAATAAGTATACAAAAAGATGAGTAGATTCGAATCATACTCATAATTTCTGATACCTATAAACATTCATACATATTTTAATATCATGAAACCTCTCTCTACTCATATTCAAAGTTCGAAGTACTCATCATATTCATACTTAACAACACGAATCTATATAACTCATTATATATACGATGCACAAAATAAGCATGATTCGCGTGCGAACACTAAAATACTCACTAGAAGATTTGTGCAACAACAGCTGTAAAGAATAAAAATCCAACAATTATGCTAGTTTTATATGAGATTGACAGGAAGATTTAAATATAAATTGATCACCGATATTATAGCGATCAGTAACTCATAAATTATTTGAAATAAAACCCAGATTTGGGTATAAAGCAATCAAATAGATTTGAAAATAATTTTTCTGTGTCATAGACACTACAAGAAAATTGGACTGGGATTAAAGATCAGCAAAAAGTATTCAAAAAGATGAATAGAATCGAATCATACTCATAATATCTGATACTTATAAACATTCATACTTATTTTAATTATCATGGAACCTCTCTCTACTCATATTCAAAGTTCGAAGTACTCATCATATTCATACTTAACAACATGAATCTACATAACTCATTATACATACGATGCACAAAATAAGCATGATTCGCGTACGAACACTAAAGTGCTCACTAGAAGACTTGTGCAACAACAGCTGTAAAGAATAAAAATCCAACAATTATGCTAGTTTTATATGAGATTGACAGGAAGATTTAAATATAAATTGATCACCGATATTATAGCGATCAGTAACTCATAAATTATTTGTAATAAAACCCAGATTTGGGTGTAAAGCAATCAAATAGGTTTGAAAATAATTTTTCTGTGTCATAGCCACTACAAAAAATTGGACTGGGATCAAAGATCAGCAATAAGTATTCAAAAAGATGAGTAGAATCGAATCATACTCATAATTTCTGATACTTATAAACATTCCTAGTTATTTTAATATCATGAGACCTCTCTCTACCCATATTCAAAGTTCGAAGTACTCATCATATTCATATTTAACAACACGAATCTACATAACTCATTATATACACGATGCACAAAATAAGCATGATTCGCGTACGAACACTAAAGTACTCACTAGAAGGTCTGTGCAACAACATCTGAAAGTATAAATTTTAAGGAGTGATTCAACGAGACACTTGAATCATTTAGAAGTATTATAACAAGTTTTCTAAAGTCATATGAATCTAAATGAATACATACATAATTGGCCATTACAGCCCTTCAGTAAGGATTACGACCTAGCTTCTCACACCACTTATGTTGTATGCATTAATTTTATACATGAGTGGCGGGACCTACAGTTTGAAGTCGACTCCGAACGACAGATTTCATGGCAATTTTTACTGTCAGAGTCTTTGCCAGAAATCTGCTGAGAGGAAGTCGCCGAAGAAATATTTTTCGTTTTGATGTCTGACCTGGTTTTCGAACCCGGGCCTTTTGTCTAATAAGCCAACACACTACCCACTAGACCACGGCGACTTCAAATCTAAATGAATAAGCTTGTGAATTAAACATTTTTCGAATGGTATGAGTTTGATGTCAACGTTGTATGCATACTCATTGCAATCTGTATTTATAAATCAACGAAGTAGTAAGTACAAATGAATCAGAGTACATAGTTAAATTTCAATACAATTGTTAACTCATTTATATTCAAAATATCATAAGTGTTTATGAGTAGCGAAAAAAACGATTCATTGCTGATCTTTGACCGGGATCATCTCCTTTTTCCTTTTTTAAATTGTTAATGCCCTTAATAGCAATAAATTTGAATATTCTGTCTTTACTTATACTACATACACACATACATGAAGTCGTTGCGGTCTAGAAGGTAACGTGTTGGCCTATTAGACGTAAGGTCATGCTTTAAATCCCAGGTCAAACACGTTTTCCTCAAGTGACTTTTCCCCAGCAGATTTCTGGCAAAAAATCTGAGAGTGGAATAAAATTACCATAAAAAGTTTTCCAAAAAATTTGTCGTTCGGAATTAACTTGAAGCTGTAGGTGCCGCCTTTCATGTATGAAATTAATACACACAACACAAATGGTGTGAGAAGCTAGCTTAAAGGGTTGTAATATCCTATCGGGTCCGCCTTCGAACGCTTTTTTTACAACTAGTGCTTATTTCGTGAATGATATCACTTAGCTTATGTCTGATTTGACAGATAATTAGTTTTTTCCTTCCGCTGAACGAATATGGTTGTGTATACGCGTTTTCGCTTCGCTAAGTGGGCTTGCGATCGACTTACCGATCCGATTTTGGCAAAAAAAAAAATCATCTTTTCAGATGAAGCTCATTTTAATCTTGGCGGTTATGTAAAGCAGCAAAATTGTCACATTTGGGGCACAGAAAACCCGCACGCATACATTGAAAAGCCGATGCACCTAAAACGAGACACTGTTTGTTGCGGTTTTTCATCCAGAGTGATAATTGGGCCATTTTTCTTTAAAAATGAGCAAGGAGTGGCCGTTACATTCAATGGCAATCGTTATCGGGCCATATTGAATGAATTCTTGTTCACAAAAATTGAAGAGGAGGATATTGGCAACATTTGGTTTCAACAGGACGACGTTACGTGCCACACAGCCGAAGCTATACTCGATGTTTTGCGCCATGTTTTTGAAGATCGCACTATCAGCCGAAGAGCTGATGTCGTTTGACAACCTTGGAGCTGCGATTTGACACCGTTGTACTATTATTTGTGGGATGCCGTCAAAGATAAGTATTACGCCGACAAACCAGCGATAATTTACGCTTTAAAGGGGAATATTCGTAAAGCCATTGGTGAAAGACAGTTGCGCACAATGAATAATGTGCTTAAAAATTGGACTGATCATGTAGGCTACTGCATGTCCAGCCAGGGCAGCCATTTGAATGAAATTATTTTCCATTATTAACCGGAAGGAATGGCTGTTATCGTCATCAGACAATGTTGAACGAAGTTTTTTTCACAAAAACTGAAAAAGATGATATTGCCAACATTTGGTTTCAACAGGCCGAAGCTATACTCGATGTTTTGCGCCCTGTTTTTGAAGATCGCATTATCAGCCGCAGAGCTGATGTCGTTTGGCCACCTTGGAGCTGCGATTTGACACCGTTGGACTATTATTTGTGGGGTGCCGTCAAAGATAAGTGTTACGCCGACAAACCAAAGGCAATTGATGCTTTAAAGGGCAATATTCGTGAAGCCATTTATGAAATACAGCTGCACACAATCGATAATGTACTAATGCATGGCCAGCCGAGGTAGTCATAAGAATGACATTATTTTCCATTATTAACCGGAAAGATTGTACTTTGAAATAAAAAAAGAAATTTGAGAAAATGTTCAGTAGTTTTTTTTTCAAAGCAAGTTCAAAATAAAAAAAGTTATTTGGCGGACCCTGTATTGTAACTGTGTTTATTTCTGCGATATATTAAAGAAGCAAAAAAAAAATGTTAAAGAAAATATGACCTCTAAGCTTATTGATCTCTTTCAGAGAATAAAAGTTATTTGCGTTTCGATAACAAATCGAAAACGAAACACATAAGGGCGGATAAATTAGTACACACAGGCACACGTAAAAATCTTTTTCTATTCTATTGAATATAAATTATCATCTTAAGAAGATTTTTGTATGTTTTTTACGTAATTATTGATTTTTTTTATACAATTCCAAGAAGAAATAAAAGAAAAGGAGAAGAACCCTCAAGTAATTGAAGAGAGGCCAATACATCCAGAAAAAGTCACTGTTTGATGCGCTCTTTGGTCCGAAGGTGTGATTGGGCCTTACTTCTTCGAAAACGATGATGGAACGACTGTCACCGTCAATTCGGAGCATTATGGCCATATGTTAACCGATCTTTTTTTGCCTGCTATTGAAGACTATGACTTGGAGAGTATGTGGTTTCAACAACACGGTGCCACATGCCACATGCCACATAACGCGAGCGAATATGGCTTCATTGCAAGAGACATTTCCTGGCCGCGTAATTTCTCATCGTAGGGATACAAAGATCATGCGATTTGACTTCATTAGCCATTTTTTTTTTGTGGGGCTACGCGATAGACCGTGTTATGCAGATAAACCTTCAACTCTTGAGCTTTTAAAAACCAACATTCGTCAAGTTATGGCTGAGACACCCGGCTAATATGGATAACCCGTTATTTAAAATATTCTCACAAAATTGTAATGAAGGTTTTTGGCCTTGGGTTGGTGTTTAAGACGTTTGGAAAGAAATTTTCTCTTCAAGGATCACACGTGAATATTCATTTCCGATAATTAAAAATTATTAATTTATGTTCAGAATATTTAAATTTAATGTTTAAAAAACATTCCAAAATAATTCTATTGATTTATGAGATGTATTAAAGAAACAATAAGAAAATATGTTTAAAAGATTAACGACCTCTAAGCTTATTGATCTCTTTCAGAGAATAAAAGTTATTTGTCGTTACGACAACAAATCAAAAACAAAACACATAAGGGCGGATAAATTAGTACACACAGGCACACGTAAAAATCTTTTTCTATTCTATTGAATATAAATCATCATCTTAAGAAGATTTTTGGGAGTGTTTTTACGTAATTATTGATTTTTTTTATACAATTCCAAGAAAAAATAAAAGAAAAACAGAAGAAAAATTTTTCAAAACTTTTTCGTTCAATAAGTTTGAATTAAATTTTCTGTTGCCTAAAAAAAATTTGTTTTTTCGTTCTAATTTCCTACACTTATCCTGTGTGAGTTTAAAACTTTTTTTATTGAAATTATTTCGATTTGAGAAAAAAAAAATTTAAATTTGTACACTTTTGTTTAGAATTTGAAATGAAACTTTTTTTTTGTCTTTTTCTGCATCATATATATTATTTTTAAAGCACTTTTTTTTGTCGGTTACAAATATCTCCCATACCACCCCATCAAATTTAATGAATGATATCTCATTATATAAGCTTTATAATCTAACACTAATGGCGAAAAATAATTACAAATTGAAAAATTAATATTTTCATTGATAAAAATTATATTTTATATAGAACTGCATGATAATACTGTTGTCATTATGATTACATGTTTTTGTTCAAGTGTGCTAATACAGTGTCGCTTAATAGTAATGCAGTTCTATATAATATAGTATGCATGTATTAAAATCCATTCTGGCAATACCGCTATTTACTATAATGTTGTTTATTACTAAGTCATTCATATATAATATGCATTGTTAGATTAAGTGCGATAAACAGGATCGCTTAATTGTAATGCTATTCCACATAATAATATAAAAACTTGCAAAAGCCATTTTGGTAATGTCGTTATTGTCACGGCATTGTTTGTTTTATGAAGTATAGTAATACGGTGTCTTTTAATATATACATATATATAGTGTCAGCTGATATTTAACAGTGAAAAAGGTTTTAAGAAAACTAAGAATAAAAATAACGTGCAACGTTAATGCTAAACAGGGGTTAATAAATGGTACCAGGCTAATCGTACCAAACTTGGGAGAGCACATCATACAAGCAAAAATTATTCATACCGATAAAACTGTACTCATACCCCGAATCAATCTGTTGCTTTTGCTATTACGATAAACAAAGCACAAGGTCAAACCCTTCAAAAGGTAGGATTGTATTTACCAGAACCGGTCTTTTCACATGGGCAGTTATACGTGGCTTTTTCTCGATTGTGTACGTTTAAAGATATTTTTGTTTGTATTAAGGATTCGTACGGACAAAAAGTTAACAGTGATCACCACGTCATTACCACTAACATAGTATTCAAAGATGTATTATAAAAGCATTTAAACATATGTATGTATGTATGTAAATGTGTATGATGATATTATGATTTCAAATATTTTTAAACTTTCAATAAAATTTCTATTAATTATTTTCATTTTATATTGCAAAAATGACAACTAACGGTGCGAAATATTCGCACGGGTCATCTAGTTTATATATATTCGTGAAGCCATTGGTGAAATACATCTGCTCACAATCGATAATGAGCTACTGCATGGTCAGCCGAGGCAGCCATTTGAATGAAATTATTCTTCATTATTAACCGGAAGGATTGTACATTCAAATAAAAAAAGAAATTTGAGAAAATATTCCGTAGTTTTTTTTTAAAGCATTTTAAAAAAAGAAAGTTATTTGGCGGACCCTTTATTATGTATTGTTATAAGAATTATTAAATTCATTAGAAATTTAATACGTTTAGTTTTTATTATGTTCAAATACACATCGACAGTGTATCTAATATAATGGAATGCAAACAATACATGCCATATAAAACCCAATTAAGATTGTCATCTACAGTTGATATATTAAAAAATATTGGTTTTTTAAAAACTAATATAAACTAATAAATAAAATAAACTCTTTTTGTATTGTACATACATGGATACATGCCATACATCTATTGTCTTAATTACATTTCATTCATTCAGCAAACAATAGAATGGAAATTCTCATTCTCATTCAATTTTTCCCATACACACGCCATTCAGAAACAAGAATAAATTTTCTATACCCAGTCCACTGAGGACAGCTACACTTACTTAATATTTTTTTTTAAAGAAAAAAAATTTAAAAAGAATTTATAAAAATAAAAATATCGTAAAAGGATTGAAGATATAATAAAAAAAAATTTTTTTTTTTAATTTCCTTTTCCTTTTAAAGAAAAAAAATTTCTTCTATTTTTTTCTAGGTGAGAAAACATGTCAAAGACAGATTCATTTACTTTTCAAATATTGTTTGTACGGACAAAGAAAAAATATGAATTTTTCTTTACTTTAAAATGGAAATGCTTAAAGAGTAAGAGATAGGAATTGCTTAATGATATCAAAGTAAAATAGAATTAAATTTTAAAATACATTCCATGGAATTAAATTATATTAAGAGAGTGAGAGAGAAAGAATTTCATAACAATGTTTACCCCACCATACAGGATATGGATATGGTTTTAACAGGAATCTTTACTCATTACTTAATCAAATCTTAAGTCAATTATAAAATAAATTTTTTGAATTTTTTGACTAATAAAGGAGATGAAATTTTAATGAAAAGTCTAAAAATAAATTAAACAAAAACGGCACGTATTCCATCCTTATATATCCATAGGAACACAGGATAAAAATTATGCTTTTTATAACTCATGCACATGTCATCTTACTCCGTGATAATTCCTCTGTGACAGGCTTAACACCAAACTCTAAGACACCGGGCTAGCTATGTTTAATCCTCAGGTTTGTTTTTTACACGATTCATATGGAATTTTCAAAATATTAAATCAGTTGCTTAAGTTTAGGCCACTAGTGTATCTTCTAGTGTTACATCCGTAGTCACTGTAGTCGAGTAGGTAATGTGTAGGCTTATTAAGCCTAAAGGCCCGGTTTAAAACCCAGGTCAGACATCTCTATTAAAACGAAATATGAAAAAATATAACTTCAGTGATGGCCTTTCGGCAGATATCTCGCAAAAACTCTGAGAATAAATAAAATAAAACTAGATGAACCGTGCGAATATTTCGCACCATTAGTTGTCATTTTTGTAACATAAAATGAAAATAATTAATAGAAATTTTATTAAAAGTATTAAAATATTAGAAATCATAGTTTATCATACATACATAAATATGTTCAAATGCTTTTATAATACATCTTTGAATACAATGTTAGAGGTAATAACATGATCATCGTTAACTTTTTGCGCGTACGAATCCTTAATAAAAACAAAAATATCTTTAAACGTACGCACTCGAGAAAAAGCCGAGTGCCCATGTGAAAAGATCGGTTCTGGTAAATGCAATCCTACCTTTTGAAGGGTTTGACCTTATGCTTTGTATATCGTCATAGCAAAAATCTCTTTCACAGGGAATTTTTTTCGTGCCATTCGGAAAGGCACAGTCCGATCAGAAGGTGTAACTTTGATTCGGGTTATGAGTACAGTTTTATCGGTATCATATGATGTGTTCTCCCAAGTTTGTTACGTTTAGTCTGGTACCATTTATTAACCCCTGTTTAGCATTAAGATTTCTGATTAACATTATAATTGCATTTGTCTTTTCAAATGCACATTATTTATATTCTTATTTTTCTTAAAACCTTTTTAACTGTTAAATATCAGCTGACACTATATATTTATGCATATATTAAAAGACACCGTATTACTACACTTCAAAAAACAATGCCATGACAATAACGACATTACCAAAATGGATTTTACAACTTTACATATTATTATGTGGAATAGCATTACAATTAAGCGACCCTGTTTATCGCACTTGATCTAACAACTACTACAAAGTATTGCCAAAACAGCATTTTACAATTTAATATATAACATATTATATATAACTGATTTAGTAATAAACGGCATTATAGTAAAAAGCGGTATTGCCAGAATGGATTCTAATACATACTATATTATGTAGAACTGCATTACTATTAAGTGACCCTGTATTACCACACTTGAACAAAAACATATAATCATAATGACAACAGTATTATCATGCAGTTCTATATAAAATATAATTTTTATCAATGAATTTTTCAATTTCTAATTATTTTTCGTCATTAGTGTTAGATATAAGCTTTAATATGAGATATGATTCATTAAATTTGATGCGGTGGTATGGGAGATATTTGCAACCGACAAAAAAAGTGCTTTAGAAATAATATATAAGATTGCCATGAAAGTTTTCTCAAAAACCTGTCGTTTGCAGTTGATATTGAAAACCATTCACTGCATAAATAATACTTCTGATGAAGGATATACAAAAGCTAGAACAGATTACATAGGAGGTTTTGAAACCACCAAATAATTGAGGCGTTATTATTGAATTTAATTGATTACTTCACGATTAATACTACATTCACGTAAATCACGTAAATCCGAATTAACGCCAATATTGATCTTAAGTCTGAAGTCGCCATGATCTAGTAGGAAGTGTGCTGGCTTATTAGACGTAAAGCCAGGGTTCGTGTCCTAGGCCAAACATCAAAATAAAGTACAAAAAGTATTTCCTCGGCGATTTCCTCTTAGCAGATTTCTGACAAAAACTCTGAGAGTAAATAAAACTGCCATGAAAAGTTTCTCAAAAAATCTGTCGTTCGGAGTCGACTTTAAACTGTAGGGCCCGCCACTTATGTATAAAATTAACACACACAACATAACTAGTGTGGGAAATTAGGTCAATAATTCTGACTGAAGGGTTGTAATGACCAATAATATATGTATGTATTGATCTCAATATATCCCATAAAATCTCATTTAATTATTGCTCAATTAAATGCTAATTGTTATAATATTGATTAAAACTTTAAGTATAGACCTGTTATAAGCATGTTTAGTGAGCATATTATTGTTTAGTGAGCATATTGTAAGTAACCGAACACTTCCTGTTGCTATTTGAGAACTCAAATAACAACAACTCAACTACGACAAGTAAAAAAAAAAACAAAAACAATGTTGTTGAAACAACCAGCTGGTTTGTTTAGTAGCTATCAAATGAATATTGACTAAGCTGAATATTGCGTATATTTATTATATCTGAACGGTTAAAATTTTGTTCTCAATTAACCGAATATTGACTCAATTAAATTGCATACGTGAACATAGTATTAAGCCGTTATTATTGAATTTAATTAATTACCTCACGATTAATACTATATTCACGTATGCACCTTTATTGCTTAAATCGCAATTAACGCTAATATTGATCTCAATATCTTACAATTAAATGTTAATTTTTATAATACTGAGTAAGACGTTGAATACAGCACTGTCACAATGTCACAAGTCTGTTTAGTGAGCATATAATAAGTAACCGAACACTTCCTGTTGATATTTGACAACAACGAGAAACAACAACAAAAAAAAACTAAAACAATGTTATTGAAACAACAACAGCTTAAGCAGCTGTTTTGTTTACCAGCTGAATATTGTGTATATTTATTATACCTGAACGGTTAAAATATTGTTCTCAATTAACCAAATATTGGCTCAACTAAATTGCATATGTGAACATAGTGCCATCAAACTCGTTTATAACGAACTCGGTTATAACGAATTCTTGGTTATTGCGTACATATTTTCAAGTCCCAACATTTTAATAACAATTTTCAAACAAAAAAACTTCGCTTATTACGAACTAGGTTATAACTAATTCTCGTTTAAAAGGAACTACTTTAAATGGCCCCAGTAATTAAATTTCATCCATTTTATCATTTTTATAACGAACCCTCCCAAAAAGACTTTAAAGTGTGGCAATAGTCTTTACTTTTATTTAATATGGCAGCATTAAATTAAAACTCAGCATCTTTAATCAGCTATTAAGTTAAAAGAATTAAAACTATTTTTGGTTTTTAATAAAAAAATCCTTTTGGTTTTTAATAAATGATAAAAATTCTTTGTATTTTATATTTTCTTCTATGACTTTACCCCATTTATTACGAACTTTGCCTACAACGGGCTATTTTTTCTGGTCCCACGGAGTTCGTTATAACCGGGTTTGACTGTATAGTGATTAAAGAAGTTTTCAAACAGACTTTTTTGTCAATAAAAATTTATTTTTTATGTTGTAGGCATCACCATCATTAATTAAAACAAAGTTGAATGCTAAAAATCATTACTTAATCGGGTCTTTAATTTAAATTAATTTTTTTTTCTTTATTTTTATTACTAAATATTAGTTTCTATTATTGTATATCCGGTTTCGTTTAATTATTTAAATAATACCCAACAAAACTATGAATTAAATTTGCGTATAATTGACATGTAAAATGCTTTTCTTGGGGGGTGTGTGGTTTTGGAAAGGGTTTTTGTTTTGGGCAAAATGTTTTAATTGGTTTGACAAATTAATTGTTTTCATGCCAAATGCTTATAAAAATATTACAATATTTGATTTATTGTTAAGTTTTATTAGCCCATTTATTACTATTATTTTTCCAAACACGACAACAACAACAACAGTACGATAAAGTAATTTTTTTTTATCAAATATTCAACGTCATATCATAAAAGCAATAAATTTTTTTGCACTTCGAGGGCTATTTGAACAAATTCGTTTAAAAATACAACACACTGTGTAACGTATATGCAGTATGAAAAAAATTTATGCATGCATGTATGTATGTGGGCAAAGTTAATCGTTATTAATACTAATTCCGCCTCTGTAGTTGTAAATGTTTATTAAGTTTGTGTTGTTTTTTTTTGTTTGTTTGTATTTGTTTGTGTATTATTTTCTGTTTTTGAAAGATGTTTTGTAAACAATAGAATGCAAAGAAAGAAAACTAATGAGACCGTGAGAGATACAGAAAAAGAGATGGCGAGTAAAAGAGTGTGAGAATGTTAAGCGCGTGCATGTGTTTGTTTATTTGTTTACGTATTTACGTGTTTATGTTTATTTTTATTAATACTTGTTTACTAAAACCATTAGAGCCATTAGCATAATAAATGAATTAATCTCCTCTCCGCATATACCTCCTTGCGTTATTCGCCATTCGCCCACATCACTTAATTAAGACATGTGTGTGTGTGGTTCGGGTTCTTTATGAATGGCCCTGTTTTGTTAAAATACGTATACAACACCCACGCATATGTCAGAATTTAAAGAGATTTTTCGTTTTTAATGTTAAAGAGCTTAACAGAGATGAAATGGAATGTTAAATACATTATCATAGAGTGGGTATAAGTAGTATTGCCATGAGGAAATAATTTCGAATGCGAAAGATAATCTGAAATAATATGTGTAAGTTCTCCTTAGGAAAGAACTTTAATTTAAAGAGACATTAAATGCAGAAAAATACAAAAACTTCTCATTTATTAGTGTTTAAGGAAAACTATCGGTGGTGTTGATAGTTGTTTAAAACTCTATTGTGAGAATGATTGTTGGCGTTTTTGTAATTCTATTTTGTTTTTCAGTACATATTGACTCCTAATTGTAGGAAAAATTTTAAATCCAAATTTTATACGTATTCACTTTACGTTATTTGCACTAGAAAGTCCTCAGTTCTAGCTTATGGATCTTACTATTGTTTTTTTGGTTCATGTTATGTGCTTAAATTGTTATGCAGTACCTCTTTGTAAACCTTAGTTTCTTTACAATTTTTAAAGCCTACCATTTGTTCACAATTTTATTTTATTAAAATTTTTAATTACATTCAGAATTATAGCGTTTTGAGTCCTCGATTCTTCGAAGCTGTTTCAATTTAGTCAAAGATTTTCAAGAGTAAGTTTTTTCGCACCAGAGTTCAAGCGGCTATGGGTTTTAGTTCCACCAACATATTTATTTTGTATCGTCGTAACTCTGGAAAGTAGAATGTGGCCCGTGTGCAGTCGCTGTGATCAAATGGGTAGTTTATTGGCTTATTAGACGTGAGGCCTCGGTTCAAATACCAGGCAAGACATCAAAACGAAAACATGAAAACATATTTCTTCCATGACTTTTTCTCAGCAGATTTCTGGCAACTATCTGGCTTATTAGACGTAAAGCCATGGTTCGAGTCCCAGGCCAGACATCAAAATAAAATATAAATAAATTGTAAGCTTATAAATAATAAAATGAACTGTCACTGGAATAAATCTGTCATTTGTCAGACGAGCGGTTTACAAATGATAACAACCTGAAGTTAGTTGCAATATATATCAGCCACCCCGCATATTTTGACATTAAACTTTGTGGGTCCTACAACTCATAGGGAAAGTTAATACAGAGCGTGAATGGTGAGATAGGATAGGTTGTAATCCTGACTAAAAAGTTGTAATGATCAATTAAATAAGTAAGTATGACAAATATTTGTTGCAATTACCACAACTATTCAAAGTAAACGTTTTTAACATGTCACGAAGTCGTCGGTCAATTTGTATTTTTGACGTATACTGGAAGTAAATCGAAATATGCAACAAACTGTAGGATGTAGTAGTGCGAAAATTTTTCTCTGTAAGTAATTGAACTCGCCGTGGTCTAGTAGCAAGTGTCCTGGCTTATTAGACGTAAGGCCAGGGTTCGAGTCTCAGGCCAGACATCAAAACAAAATACAAAAATTATTTTTTCGGCGATTTCTTCTCAGCAGATTTCTGGCAAAAACTCTGAGAGTAAATAAAATTGCCATGAATTGCCAAATCTGTCGTTCGGAGTCGACTTTAAACTGTAGGTCCCGCTACTTATGTATAAAATTAACACACACAACATAAGTAGTGTGAGAAACTAGGTTAATAATCCTGACTGAAGGGTTGTAATGGCCAGTTATGTATGTACATACATATGTTGTGTGCGATAATTTTATACATGAGTGGCGGGACCTACAGTTTAAAGTCGACTCTGAACGACAGATTTTTGAGATGCTTTTCATGGCAATTTTTACTCTCAGAGTCTTTGCCAGAAATCTGCTGAGAGGAAGTCGCCGAAGAAATATTTTTCGTTTTGATGTCTGACCTGGGTTAAAATTGTATTAAAAAAAGATCTTAATAAAATATTTAAAAGCTGCACTTATTCCCTACATTCACTTTTGTTGGGTATTGTTGTAAATGAAATATTTAACACAAGTTCTCTTACTAACGTTCCAGTACAAGTTCAATATCTTGTTGCCATACATTTCCTTTAATACCGGAAATTAAATTGATGGCTTCTTAATCCTTTCAAAACTTGACTTGACTTGACTGTGCATTCATATACAGAAAATATCGCTGCAGGTTGTCTGCTGCTATTCACATTTTAAATATACAGTTTGACTCTGAAACTGTAGCAAAGAAAAAAAAAGGAGATGAAATATCAGGATGTTAAAATTCAACTGCGTATGTATTCCACAACAAAAAATGAACGTTAAGTAAAACGTTTAAAGAGATATTTTAAGGGTTGCTTAAGGATTCAGATTGAAACATAGAATACATTTGTGTGAGTGAAACCTTTTCTTTAAGGTAATAATTAGTAAATGTTGTTCCTTTTTCTTGTTAAAGTATGAGAACAAATCCTGCCTATTTATTATTGAAATTAATCGTATATGATAACAACAATAATCATTTTAAAACAGAAATGTTTTCTAATATGTTTCTTAATCGTAGACTAATTTTATCCTTTGTTAACGTAATTAGAAGGTTTTTGGGTTCGAAACTATTCCAAGTATTTATTATAATAACTTTTGCCTCTATTAACATTTCTATATCTTTTTAAAAAGACATACCCTGAAGGTCTTATTTAACAGGAATGTTACCAAGCAAGTTAAATAATACGTATTTTTCGAAAACACCCTAAAATATCTGGCAGAAAAGTGGCTCTAAAAGTTGGATGCTCTGAGACCTTGGTCAGAAAAAAATTTTATACACAAAAGAATTTAAATATTATTTACTTTAATTGAAGTATAAAACGAGAAAAACCCGCCACTTAGTTTTATTTCTATAATGAAAAGTGTAAGTCCAGTTTTTTTTCTTGCGCACTCCTTATATCTATAGCTAACAAGAATTTTTTCCATAGCGTACAGTTCATTTTTACGCTCACTGTATATTTTCTAATTATTCATTCTCTCTTTTACATAATTTTAATATTGAGTACGAGACAATCTTCATTCTGAACAGTTCAGTTTTTTTGTGGGCACTCCTTATTTTGAAATTTTTTTGTATTTTTTTTTTTAATTTAAAAAGAATGGCAATGAAACAATTTTAAAATAAAATTTTTTAATGTACAGCTTCTTTTGATGCTTACTGTACACATGCAAACATATTGGCTGCTTTGTATTCATATCTTTAACCACATACTGTCATGTGTGGTTTTCTCATAGAAATTAATTCCTTTAACCAAAGTTATGTTTCGGTAACCAAAAGACCTTTGAAACGATTAATCGGTTACAGAGCAACATTATCATTCCTGTAATCCGTAATAATCTAGGTAACAAAATTGCTTTGTTTTAATAATAATGAGGGTTAACTATTGTGGGTATTTGGGCTTTGAGTTCATGATTGATGATCCATCAATCATGATGATTGTCATTCAGCTAAATAACTTATTTGTTCAGATATAAACGGGGTTTGAAATTGTTTTATTTTGTTGTCTTGTGGTACAACTAGTGTGGTTTCAGGGAATCATTGCTACTTTGTGGTTAAAGGCTGGCAATTATTTACAGATGTGGTTGAAAATTTTGGGGAATCTATTCAAATATTTAATGGGGAACTTAATGTGCTTAAGTAAACGATGTTTGTGAATGTGATTAAGAGATAAAACAAAAGGTTTTAATCCTTGAGTATGTATTTTAAGTTAATTAAGAGATGTTTTCTGGATATTTGAAATTGTTTTTCAGTTTATTAATAGGGAAAGTAGGCCGTGGTTGAATCCCTGGCATGTATTATGCATTTCTACAAATGGTTATACCCCCTATTAAGCTATGGCGATTGACAATAATTTACTGCCGCAATTAAAAACAAACCAAGCCTCCATATTCTATAGAATCCATCATACGATGTAGAAAAATGAACGCCCCTTTAATAAATGATAGTTAATGATGCTCTCATTTGACATAAAAAATCTTTACAAAAACAAAAAACACTCAAAAAAAAAAATTGATTAATTGCCCTTGAATTAGAAGCCAACAACTTAGATTTCAAGTGAAACAACCTTGAGGATAAAGTTCATCGAAAAAGAAAAAGTTGAGACTTCCAAAAACAAACACAATTATTGTGAAATTTTATTTGACGACATTTGGTCTCCTGCTGTTAGCCATGTCATCTTAGAAAATTGGGTTTTTCTACGTCAATATTTTTGAGGGGGGGTAATTTTGAGTGTTTTTCTGAGGCATTTATTTACAAAGTTTTTTTTTTGTTTTACGCATTTGATTGTTTTTGGCATAAAGGCAACAACAACAACAACAATGATGAAGGGAATTAAGTTAACAGGCAGTAAAGTGAAATGCAGAGATTCCCAAGTTGTTTAATTTGGCATAAAATGCGATATGTTGCCTGAAATTTACCCTTTAAAGCAGAACAAAGTAGAGAAGCAGAACAAAGCGAGAACAAAGTAGGGAGTGGTGTTGTGCTAATTTCTTCTTTACCGGAACGCGTTTTCCGGTTCACTGTTCGGAAAAACAAGCCGGTTCGTTCCGATTTTTGTTCCGGTTCGTGTTCGGTTCAAACTCTTGTTTATAAAAATACGGTGTTGTGCTGATTTTGAAGTCGCCGTGGTCTAGTGGGTAGTGTGTTGGCTTATTAGACAAAAAGCCCGGGTTCGAATCCCAGGTCAGACATCAAAATGAAAAAATATTTCTTCGGCGACTTCCTCTCAGCAAATTTCTGGCAAAGACTCTGAGAGTAAAAATTGCCATGAAAAGCTTTTCAAAAATCTGTCGTTCGGAGTCGACTTTAAACTATAGGTCCCGCTACTCATGTATAAAATTAACGCACACAACATAAGTAGTGTGAGAAGCTCGGTTGTCATCCTGACAGAAGGGTTGTAATGGCCAATTATGTATGTATGTAAGATGTGCTAATTTTTTGTTACCGGAACGCGTTCCGGTTTCTGGTTCACGGTTTGGAAAAACAAGCCGGTTCGTTCCGGATTTTGTTCCGGTTCCGGTTCGGTTCAAACTCTTGTTTATAAAAACACGGTGTTGTGCTGATTTTAAGTCGCCGTGGTCTAGTGGGTAGTGTGTTGGCTTATTAGACAAAAGGCCCGGGTTCGAATCCCAGGTCAGACATCAAAAAAAATAATATTTCTTCGGCGACTTCCTCTCAGCAGATTTCTGGTAACAACTCTGAGAATAAATAAAATTGGCATGAAGAGCTTCGCAAAAATCTATCGTTCGGAGTCGACTTTAAACTGTAGGTCCGCCACTCATGTATAAAATTAGCCTACACAACATAAGTGGTGTGAGAAGCTAGGTCGTAATCTTGACAGAAGGGTTGTAATGGCCAAGTAGGTATGTATGATGTATGTTGTGCTAATTTCTTGTTACCGGAACGCGTTCCGGTCTCTGGTTCACAATTGGGAAAAACAAGGCGGTTCGTTCCGGATTTTGTTCCGGTTCCGGTTCGGTTCAAACCCTTTTTTATAAAAATGCATACCAAAATTCATCAAAAATTAGAAAAAAAATCCAGCAATTCTTTTTCAAAACATCAGTCAATTCTCGTTATCAGAAATCAGTTTTAGTTCCGGAACGCATTCCTGTCCAAAAAGGAAGTAGCGGAACAACGTTCCGAGGCGTTACGGCTCGACAACCCTACTGGACGTGGTGCTTTAGGTAGTATATTGGCGTATTAGACGTGAGACTGCGGTTCGAATCTCTGCTCAGGCAGTGCGTACAAATCGAAATTTGAAAAAAATATTTCTTTGGCGATTTCC
This sequence comes from Sarcophaga peregrina, assembly GCA_014635995.1. Classification (NCBI taxonomy): domain Eukaryota; kingdom Metazoa; phylum Arthropoda; class Insecta; order Diptera; family Sarcophagidae; genus Sarcophaga; species Sarcophaga peregrina. The sequence continues at coordinate 90,240,754 of CM025792.1, read as the reverse complement.
TCTCTGTAGTCTCTCAGAGATGTAAATATAATTGTGATGAAAAGTTTCTCATAAATCTGTCTGTTAAATATTACCAGCATTTTCAGATATTATTTCAATATTTGATTGAAGCACCTTTCATTTTTATTACCTCATGACAGGGACGATTCATAGATCCAACAAGATTCGTACAGACTTGAGGAGGAATTGAATACCATGTCTCCTGAATTTTCTCCCACAATTCCTGGATTTAAAGTTGCCGATTTTGCTTTTTAGGACTCCCCAGATGTGTTCAATAGGGTGAACTAAAGATTACGCCTTGCGCATAATTTCCCGTTAGATGACGTAGTTGGGCTATTTTAAAGGTTTCCAAGGCTTTTTCATATGTGAAAATTAACATTTCTTCTGAAAAAATGTGTGCCCTACGTGAAAGTAGTTGGCAGCTTTGCAATATAACTTACGTTATCATTAGCCAATAGGAACACAATTTGCATGACGTCATTGATTCAACATGCGCAGAAGTTTTAATTTTGTGTGCGTAATGGCGTAATCTTTAGTTTATCATTCTTGGGCAAAAACTAACACACACTACATGGGCAATGTGAGAAACTACAGTAGCGAGACAAAAAATTCAACACCGTGTCTTTTCTTATTTACAGAATTGTTGTTAAAATTTTTACTTTGGGGGACCGAGAAATGTTTATTTAACCTCTCAGAGTCAAATAAGTTAAACTTTAATTTATCGCTCCACAGAACTTTGGTTAACTGCCTTTTAATGAATGCAGATACCGTCTAGCGAAGTCAAACCGTTTTTTCTTATTAACCTTACTTATAAGTGACTCCTTGGTTGGCCTTCGGGCTAACAAATTTGCCTCTCTTAATCTGTTTATTGCTGTATGGAAGCCAATAGAAACCCCTAATTGCTTGTTTGCATAATTAGTAACTTCTACTGACCTTTTCCGATTGTCAACTCATCCAATTTTTAAAATTTAAAGGTCTTGGCTGTAGATTTAGGAGGTCGACCCAGTGGTTTCCTTTCCATGTTATTTATTTGACGATATAGCGATGAAATCGGACAAAGCGTTGATTTATTGATATTAAATTGATTTGCTTTCATCCAAAGCCTTTATAATGACAAATTTGCTATCTGCTGAGACCTAGTTGATCTACATAATTGGTCATTACAACCCTTTAGTCTGAATTGTTGACATAGTTTCTCACGCCACTTATGTAGTGTGTGTTAATTTTATACATGAGTGGCGGGACCTACAGTTTAAAGTCGACTCCGAACGACAGATTTTTTGAGAAACTTTTCATGGCAGGTTTTTTACTTCCAGAGATTTTTCCAGAAATCTGCTGAGAGGAAATCGCTGAAGAAGAAGTCTTGTTTTGATGTCTGGCTTGGGACTCTAACCCTGGCTTTATGTCTAATAAGCCAGCACACTATCTACTAGACCACGGCGACTATCTGCTACTAGAAACGGCCATACACCTAGCAAAAGCACTGCACTATATAGTGACGGTGTGTGTATCTTTCAGCGTTCTTTTGACATAGCGTTGCTTTTTTTTTACTCGCTACTGTAGGTTGTAATCTTGGCTAAAGGATTGAAATAACCAATTAAAAAAATAAGTGTAATTTTTAAAAGAAACGAATGTAAATGTCTTTTCCGGGATTTTCTTTTTATACTAGAATGAAGTACATCGTAAAAAAATTCACAGGCTTTTTATAAAGTCACCTTTGCCTAGATCATCGTTATGGCTTTGTAGGTGAAATGACGTCATTGTTGCGGTTGTTGAGGTTTCAGTAAAAGAAATATAAAGATGCTCTTGCCTTAAGCCGGAGAGTATAGTGGAAGACGGAGCAATTTCTAACCTAATTCACACATATTTTTCCATTTTGAACGAAATTCACTTTTTCTTGCCTGTTTTTCTCCAAATTACAATGTAGGCTGCTATCAATGACTGAAACAAAAAATGAAGCACGTTGTTAATACGCTGTTCGACGTCTACATCATTGTGGAGCTCATACAGTTCATTCTAGGATCGAATCCCGAAATTGTCGCCAACACCCATTGGACCGAAGACATTACATAGGACTTTGCTTTCGAATACAAACAAATTTGCTGCATCAGTGCTTAATAGTGTCCATGCTTCAATGCCATAAAGAACTATGGGAAACTATCTACTAGATTATAAGACCTTATTAATCTACCCTCGTAATAACTGGCGCAAAATATTTTATTATATTCATGAATGTTTTTTTTTTTTTCTTTTTTGGTTCATTCATTGATTGATATTTTGTTGTGTTCGTTTTAAAAGTTTTTAATCTGTAAACAAAACAAAATTTTTATTCTAAACGTTATGCTGTAAAGGTCTAGACACCACGCAAGATATTGTTTTCCTTTCTATTTTTTTTAAATTTTTTGGTTGAATGCTCTTTTCTAAAATTAGGCTGTTTTTGTTGTTTTTTTCTAATAGATTTGAAAATTGGAAATTTTTATTTTTCACTTGCCTGCTTTTAACACCAAACCTACCATGTATGGGACAAATGGCCCATTTTGAACTTCTTGTTAGAATTTCTTGAAAGCAAAAACATTATCACACCGCCATTTGCCTTTACGACTTTTATTACAAAATACATCGAATGTGTTTTCCAAGGATTATTCCTCTCTTGTTAATTATTTTTACTGAGAAATATATGTAACCTACCTTAAATGCCGAAAGGGGTCATTTGAACCCCTTTGGCAGGATAGGAATACATGAAGTATCGGTAGGTTTAGTGTTAACATTCTTTTGTTTCTCTCTATACACTAAGGATAAAATTTTAACAATTACCAAACTCAAGTTTTATTACTTAAGGAGAGTCCAGGAAAAAATTGGACAATGTTTTGAACTTTTTTGTTTTTTTTTTGCATTAAATGTGCAGTGACTTTTGACCCTCACTGTATATTTGTTGTAAACATTTTTTGTTCAGTTCTCTGTTCGTAATAACGTATAATTAAATGATTTTATTTGGATTTCATTTGGCGAAAAGTTATAAGATTTCCTTTTTCACAAACAATAATTATTATTTGTAACTGAAATTTCTATTCGAAGATAAATGACGATTTTAGGTGGCGTTCTTCTACCGCGTCATTATCAAAAATTAAGTTGTTTAGTGTTGTAGTCGCCGTGGTCTAGTGGGTAGTGTGTTGACTTATTAGACGAAAGGCCCGGGTTCGTATCCCAGGTCAGACATCAAATAAAAAATTTCTTCGGCGACTTCCTCTCAGCAGATTTCTGGCAAAGACTCTGAGAGTAAAAATTGCCATGAAAAGCTTCTCAAAAATCTGTCGTTCGGAGTCGACTTTAAAACTGTAGGTCCCGCCACTCATGTATAAAATTAACGCACACAACATAAGTGGTGTGAGAAGCTAGGTCGTAATCCTGACTGAAGGGTTGTAATGGCCAATTATGTATGTATGTATGTAAGTTGTTTAGTGTTCTTGAAGATGCCGTGTTCCAGTAAGTAGGGTGTTGGCTTAATAGACGTGGGGCCAAGAATATAACCAACACAAGGAAATATTAAAAAATATTTCCGCGGCGACTGCCGCTTAGTAGATTTGTGGCAAAAACAAAGACTAGTTTCGTCAAAGTCACCGAATTCCAGTAAGTGTGTTGGCTTTTTTTTTTTTTAGCCAGCACTCAGGGCATGACCCCTACTCATGCAGTGCATTGTGCAGGTTTTAGGAAAGGTGGAAAGAGGGAAGATGCGAACGGTAAGGAAACGAGTTGCGACTGGTGACTATAAAATGGCCAGTGCTATACCTTCACCATTAGACAGTCTACAGCAATCGTCCCCAAGAAGCCCGCAGTTTCTCGCACCACTTATGTTGTGTGTGTTAATTTTATACAAAAGTGGCGGGACCTACAGTTTAAAGTCGACTCCGAACGACAGATTTTTGAGCAACAAGAAGAGAAAGAGAAGAAATCGCCGAAAAAATCCTTTTTGTTTTTTTTTTATTTTTTTTTTTGATGTCTGGCCTAAGACTCGAACTCTGGCTTTACGTCTAATGAGCCAGCACACTACCTACTAGACCACGGCGACCCCATAACGTAAGGCCACGGTTCAAACCAAAGCTCAGAAAAATATTTCTTCAGCGACTTCTTTTCAGCAGATATCTGGCAAAAACTCTGAGAGTAAATCAAATAAAAATTTTCTCGAAAGCCTGTCGTTCGGAGTCGACTTTAAACTGTACTTTCTGATGCTCATGTGTAAAAATTAACACACACAACACATAAGGGGTCAAAGCAGGTGGGTTGAAATCCTAACTGAAGGGTTGTAATCACCAGTAATGTATAGTCAAATCCGGTGATAACGAACTCCATGGGACCAGAAAAAATAGTTCGTTATAGGCAAAGTTCGTAATAAAAGGGGTGAAGTCATAGAAGAAATTATAAAATAAAAAGAATTTTTTTCATTTATTAAAAACAAAAAGAAGATTTTTTTTATCAAAAACCAAAAATATGTGTTAATCCTCTTATCTAGCAGCTAATTAAAGATGCTGAGTTATAATTTAATGTTGCCATATTAAATAAAAGTAAAGACTATTGCCACACTTGAAAGTTTTTTCTGAAGGTTCGTTATAAAAAAGTTTAAATGAATGAAATTTAATTACCGGGACTATTTAAAGTAGTTCATTTTAACCGAGAATTTGTTATAAACGAGTTCGTAATAAACGAAGTTTTTTATATGAAAATTGTTATTAAAATGTTGGGACTTGAAAATATGTACATAATAACCAAGAATTCGTTATAACCGAGTTTGACTGTATATAGTATATATGTACGATTGTGGACTGTATGAGGGGTGAATCAACAAGGGAAAATAAGTCTTCAGTTCCTCCAATACGGATTAATATGCTACTAAAAAGACAGCAAAATTAGCAGAATTCCGATGCCCAAAAAAATTACCAAACAAAATCACTTTCCTTTTTTTTTATATGCAATTTTTTTGTTGTTCACCTTATTTCATTTATTATTTATTTATTAGATTTTTCTTTTACACATTGATTCAGAACACTATTTTATTATTATTTTTAATTTATTAATTCTACACATAGAATGGCCGAAAGCCATCAATTCCAAAATTAAATAATTTAATTAAAATTAAATGATCCTTATGGATCCAACCAACGAAAGCGATAGCACAGAAAAAAAAAATTATACAGACTAAAGGCTTTAAATTACATTAAACTACATTGCGATGTTAAATAACGAAAGCTTAAATATAATATAATATAGCGCCCTCTGTTGATAACTTCCCATTATTCAAACAATCCTGTTTATGTCACCAGGAATGGGAAGTGTGGATCGTCAGACATAAACATGCCGGCCCCCTTGCAGTACTGCAACCAAAAAGATGTCCTCCACCTAATGAAAAGAAAAAAAATCAAAAGAAAAAACTTTCATATTAGTTTCATATCTCAAAACAATAGGAAACCAAAAACTCGACATCTTGCAGCAACTCCAACTCTGATCCGTCAGAAAGATGGAATACGAATTAGTCCGAGATAAGCGTCATGGTCTAAGATTGGGTATCGAATCTTGAGTCTTATTGTCCCTCCACTAAATAGGAACTAGAGCTTCCGACGAACTAGATCTTCAGCTCTCACGACCATGGGACGAACTAGGTCCACTGGTGGTTTATTAGGACGAACGAGGTCCGTTATTTTCCTGGGCTAGTGGTCGGGTTATCCTATTCAATGCGTCAGTTTTCTAATCTAACCTTCCTAGGGACAGACGAACTAGGTCTATTGCCCGGTAAATGAAAGGTTTAACTTCAGCAGCCCGTATTCTCACAAGTCCACCAGGTATGGTCGTGGCTCAATCAATTTATCGTTCTCGACATCTCCACAAGTCCTGGATTTCCTCGGGGTACCATGACACTATGAGCCAAGTTGTTTTTCAAAATGTTCAGTACATTGGAAGAATTACAAGACTCCCAATCGGCCTTGTAATTGTCCTACGGTCAATTACCAAATCCACAGCTTTCAGATAACCATTGTTACCCAAACGTAACTTTCGAATGCGACCGAAACGCCATTCAGTGGTAGGTCCCATACCTTCCTTTACTACTGCTGTGTCACCAACTTTAACATTCCTCTTCGAATTTTGACAGTAAGTCCTTCTACGCAAAGTCTTATCCATTCCATTTGAGTGGGACTTGGGCCCATTTGGCAGCACCTGAGGGCACCGATTAGTCGGCTTAAACATTTGTCCGGATTTCCTTCTAACTTCCATTTTCGCGTAACCTGATTCAAAAGTAGAGCGCTCTTCCGAATTCCGCTCTGGTAAAGATCCGGTTATAATCCACCCAAATATGCTTTCGTGCGCCATTAGGTTTCCTAAAACATCTCTTTTGACATCCTCCAACAAGATGTCAGGGTATACATCACCACCAATAAGAATGTCAATGTGACCGATTTTCCCGAATTTCGGATCAGCCAGAGAAATACCCGAAAAAGCCGCTGATTTCGAAATTTCAACGTTTGAATTAGGCAACATTCCAGTCAATTTGGGTAATACTAAACCCGTTGCCTTTACCTTAAACCTATCGTCCAAAGGCGAAGTCAGGACAAACGGACATTGTCTTTGAACTTTACCCGTAGAGGTTCCGTTTAAACCTGAAACTTTGGCATTCATCCGAACTGATGGCAGTCCTAATTTTCTCTGCAACTTTTCCGAAATAAAAGTTGCCTGAGATCCGGAATCTATCAGGGCCCTAGCTCTAAATATTTGCCCTCGATGACGAATACCAACTATGGCCGTTCCCAAAAGAATCTGCCTCGATGTAGCAACAAAACAATTTCGGAACTCACCATTTGACTTGACTGCCCCGCTAGAACTAGACGCATCTAAAACGCCCGAAGAGAATCCATGCAACTCTCGATGCAATAGAGTGTGGTGCTTCAACTTGCACACCGAACAACCAAGAGAACTCCTGCACTTATTGAGTCTATGACCACCTGTCAGACAATTGATACAAAGATTGTACCTTTTCACCATCGCAAACCGTCCCTCAGGAGATAAATCCAAAAATTTCGGACAAATATTTAACAAATGATCTCCCGAACAATATCTACAAAGTCTCCTATTTAATCTCGTGGAAAAAGATCTAACTCCCCTTTTCAAACTGGAAAGAGTCAGAGGGGCAGGCTTAGAACCATTACCAACTGGTTCAAAATTCCGAATTTCATACACACTTTCCAGAGATTGAAATCGAGAAGTCAAAAAATTATCCAAATCCTTCCATTTAGGGATCTCCAGCTTGTTTTGGATAGTCTGTTCCCAGAGAGACAAAGTCAACACTGGCAACTTGGTGGAACATAAATAAATAAAAATCGGATCCCAAGTAGAGATATTAATATCGTGCATCCGAAGTGCCGATATCGAATTATTAATATCCCGCTGCAATCTCTTGATGTCGCGAGCTGCTTCGGATTTGACCGGTGCGAGGGTAAACAAAACCTTCAGTTGAGAATTCACCAAAATTCTCTTATTCTCGTACCTGTCCTTCAAGTTATTCCACGCCTCCTGGAATCCATTAACCGTCAGGGGAGATTTCTTTACAATCTCCAAGGCTTCACCACGTGTGAACTGCCGCAAATAAAATAATTGCTCGACAGGTGAAATATTAGCACTATTCACATATACCGCTGTGAACATATCCCGGAAAGATGGCCAGGATTTGTAGTCGCCATGAAATACCTCCATGGTACATGGTGGTAACTGTATGTAGTTCCGAAAGAGATTCCTGTTGCCTTGATCATTTTGGCACTGGGTCGAGTACATCTCTGGATGATTGGCAAAATTCTGAGAGAGTTCACTCATCAGGCCAGCTACTGAAATATATCCCAAACGACACTGCCTGAAAAGTTCCCGTGCTGCCTCTCGATCATCTTCTAAATCCTCCTCATCTCCTGTAGCAAAAGCTTCATAAGCGTCCTTGACTTTTGCCCATAACAACCTACATTCTTCTCTCTGAATTTCGATAGAAAAGGCCGTATAACCTTCCTGAGTCGTATTAAATTCTCTTTCAAAATCTATAAACATTTGGGCAAATGTTTCAAAAGTCAATAATTTTCTTGACTTGGGCATATTGATTCCAAAAACGACTTAATTCACAATTAAATGGAAAAAATGATATAAGGAAACTAAACAGGAGAACAACAGAACCACCGATAAATATTCCAATGAAATTATCAAATAACAATAACATATAATCGAAATAATAGATTATGCCCGAAATATAGTAGCACTACCTCAACGAAATCAAATAAAAGGTACTCCGCAATGTAAATAGATCCTTTAACAACAAATCAATATAGAAAGGTCCGATAACATACAGACGTATATCGCCAATGTTACGCACTATTCGGAATTGAACTACAACGACAGATTTCCAACGGCAAAGCTCCGATAATCACTTTTGTTTCAAAATATCAACAAAGATTGTAGTAGCAATCCGAAACTTTATTACATTCTGCTTCAAAATGGATCCAAAAATTCCCAAACAAAATGTAAAGCAAATAAATCAAAATATTAAAAAACAAGAAACAAATGCCAGAAATAAATTTCCTATTGGTTCTTCAATTCAAAAATTGATTAAAAAAATTAAAACTTCCGTTCGATCAAAAATCTATTAAAATTCAGATTTACCAATAATAAAAAAAAATAACATTAATTTATGGGTGTCGCTATCATTCAAGAGGTGGATTTCAAGGATCGTCATTAATGGTGATAGACTTTGCTATTCCGCCAGCCACTGTTACCAATTATCACCATTACATCGGGCAACTATAGACAATTATCAATCTGGGTTGTTGAACTAGATTTTCAACTGATCCTTCGATTCAAAAATCAATTACCTTAATCCAAGAGTATTGAGATTATCAGTGTATGATAAAACCACTCCGGTTTTAATATCCGATAAATTCTTAAAGTATGTCCGTGCTATGGAAATGATAACACCAATCCTTTATAAATTTATACACTGTTATACTATATATACAAGTAAAGTTCTGTTAGGATAGACAACAAAACTTTACAAATATATGAGTCACCACCAAACAGAAAATTATAAAAAGGAAAACAAAAACACCTTTACCTTCTTTAAATTGGTGGCATAATAAACAATCAAAAGGTTTCAAAATCCGGGTCGTCTGGACCAAATGTACGATTGTGGACTGTATGAGGGGTGAATCAACAAGGGAAAATAAGTCTTCAGTTCCTCCAATACGGATTAATATGCTACTAAAAAGACAGCAAAATTAGCAGAATTCCGATGCCCAAAAAAATTACCAAACAAAATCACTTTCCTTTTTTTTTATATGCAATTTTTTTGTTGTTCACCTTATTTCATTTATTATTTATTTATTAGATTTTTCTTTTACACATTGATTCAGAACACTATTTTATTATTATTTTTAATTTATTAATTCTACACATAGAATGGCCGAAAGCCATCAATTCCAAAATTAAATAATTTAATTAAAATTAAATGATCCTTATGGATCCAACCAACGAAAGCGATAGCACAGAAAAAAAAAATTATACAGACTAAAGGCTTTAAATTACATTAAACTACATTGCGATGTTAAATAACGAAAGCTTAAATATAATATAATATAGCGCCCTCTGTTGATAACTTCCCATTATTCAAACAATCCTGTTTATGTCACCAGGAATGGGAAGTGTGGATCGTCAGACATAAACAATATATGTAGTATTCTTTAAATGTATTTAAAAATTTAAATATCAGAAATAGATTTTCATATCTCTGTTCCTTTTTTATTTCCATTAACATTCTGATAATTTGCATACAAAATCCAATGGGAATGAGCGACAATCAAAATACTCCATAAAAACAAAAGTTTTTCTTTTATAAAATGAAAAAAAAAGAAGGAGAAAAACTATGATTACATCTAAGTAACCCTGATCTTAAATACTAATAATAACCAACAACCAAAAAAGTTTTTCAAAATAAAACGTTGAACAAAAAACTTTTATTTCACTTTCGTTCTCTGGCTCGACGGACGTATGTTGTTTTAGAAATATTTTCTAATTTCTCCATTTTTTCTCTTCTTTTTTTTTCTGAAACCATGATTTAATATACGCCTGGAGTGGTGAATATGTGTGGGTGTATTCAAGTGTAGCCATGTGTATAGATATTGCACACACGCATACATACATACATATGAGTGAGTGTGAATAGAGTGCTACCAGTGTGGTTTATTCTTTGGTTCGTATTTTTTATTCTGTTGCCGCTGACATGACACGTGACGGACGTAAATGTTAAGCAACTGCCAAAAGATGAACCAACATTATGAATACAAAAAAAAAAAAATAGTGTTTCCAAGTTGAGGTTGAAGGACTATAAATTATTTTAAAAAATTCAGGTTTTTTTATGTTGAATGGTTTGCTCGAAAAAGGTTAGAAGTTTTAAATTCTATCAGAGAAACAGAAACAAAGTTTTACATTCTTGCATACGTATTGCGTACATAATCTTTTATCTATCCAGTGTGAATATATTGTTACGTTTTTACCTTTATAAAAACGTTAAAAATATGAGTTTGTAGATTGCAAATAAAATAAATATTGCAAATACGTGTTTAATTTTTATATCAATTCTTTATTGTTCACACAATTCCGTGCATCACCTTTAGAAATTGATAAGAATTTACTTTAATTGCTATTTTTCTTTCACATTCTTCTGCGTACGCTATAACAGCTGTTCGTTATTCTTCTCTGCTTATAACCTACTACAATATTCTTTTCACACAACGCACCTGACCGAATTCTTACTGAATCCCACGTTATGTCTTTACACACGACTGACTGAATTTTAACTCAATCCCACATGTCTTCATACACGACTGACCGAATTCTTACGGAATCCCACGTTATGTCTTTACACACCACTGACTGAATTTTAACTCAATCCCACGTGTCTTCATACACGACTGACCGAATTCTCACTGAATCCCACGTGATGTCTTTACACACGACTGACTGAATTTTAACTCAATCCCACGTGTCTTCATACACGACTGACTGAATTCTCACTGAATCGCCGTTAGGTGCTCTGTCTTGCTTTTTATATCGCCGGATCAATACATACATAAAGAATTGTCATTACAACCCTTCAGTCAGGATTATTGACCTAGTTTCTCACACTACTTATGTTGTGTGTGTTAATTTTATACAAAAGTGGCGGGACCTACAGTTTTAAAGTCGACTCCGTACGACAGATTTTTGAGAAACTTTTCTTGGCAATTTTATATACTCTCAGAGTTTCTGTCAGAAATCTGCTGAGAAGAAATCGCCGAAAAAATACTTTTTGTATTTTATTTTAATGTCTGGCCTGGGACTCGAACCTTGGCTTTACGTCAAATAAGCCAGCACACTACCTACTAGACCACTGGATCAATAGTGTGATGAATACTCTTGAAGGAGGACGACGGCCTACGTGAAATATCTAAAAATGTAAACAAGTTGTTTTCATTGTTGTTGTTTGTGTATTTTGTTTACATTTGTCCAGGTAGAGTAGTTGTTGTTTGTGTACTTGTCTAGCCGCTATTTTTTTTATACTACATTTTGGTTTTGCTTGTTTACTTCTTTTTGAGGAACTTTTTATGCTAGTTTTATTCACTATCAAAGTTTTTGCTAGAAATCTGCTAAGAGGAAGTCGCCGTAGAAATATTTTCATATTTTCGTTTTTAAGTCTGACCTGGGGTTTGAACCATGGCCTTACGTCTAAGAAGCCAATACATTACCTGCCAGACTACGAAAATTTCATAACGATGCCTTCGTTCTATAACATTCTAAATAGAGAAAGTTTGTTTTGAGTTATGACCGCTTAAAGTTTTCTCGCGCCATAAGTCTGTATGTGTATTCTAAGTAGATTTTCCCCTATAACTTCGGAACGGATGGGCGCATCTTAACCAAATTTTGATAGAATTTAAGTTAGGGAGCGTAGAGAATATTATTAAATTAATAGGCGTCGATATAGGCTATTTTATCTCTTGAAATCTAATCTCTACGGAAAACTTATTGGTCATATTTTACAGTAAAACCAACTGTAAACTGCAAAACATGGGGTCAAAATGAATGTACGCTATGGATAAAATTCTAGCAATCACCATACCTAACTTTTATCACTTAAGGAGAGATTACGAAAAAATTTCACAATATTTCGAAATGTTTTGTAATCTTTTTTGTTTCAATTTAAAAAATGAAACAATTTTATAATAAAAATAAAAGTTATTTATGAATGTATATTTTTTATTTGTTACAGTACAGTAACTTTTGACGAAATACAGTGTTGAAAAAAATAATAGGGACACATAAATTTTTCAATACATTCTTAAATTTTTATTTACTTTTCCATAAATATTACAAAGAATATACATTAAATTAAAGGAATTCAGATAGTTTAACTATTAAAATAAAAATGTTTGACTAATTCTGCGAAATTCTTAAAAAATATGTAAAACGAAGGCCTGGAAAAAATAATACATACATACATACATAATTGGCCATTACAACCCTTCAGTCAGGATTACGACCTAGCTTCTCACACCACTTATGTTGTGTGCGTTAATTTTTATACATGAGTGGTGGGACCTACAGTTTAAAGTCAACTCCGAACGACAGATTTTTGAGAAGCTTTTCATGGCAATTTTTACTCTCAGAGTCTTTGCCAGAAATCTGCTGAGAAGAAGTCGCCAAAGAAATATTTTTCATTTTGATGTCTGACCTGGGATACGAACCCGGGCCTTTCGTCTAATAAGCCAACACACTGGAAAAAATAATAGGGAGACTTTATGTTATGCAAAAAATTTGTATATTATGTAAAACATTGTCATCATTTCCAGATATTATTTCAATATTTGATTGAAGCGCCTTTCATTTTTATTACCTAATGACAGCTACGATTCATAGATCACACAAGATTCGCACAGACGTCAGGGGGAATTGAATACCAAGTATCCTGAATTTTGTACCACAATTCCTGTTTATTTTTTTATTTAAAGTTGCCGATTTTGTTTTTTAAGTTTAAGTCCTGTGCTTGGGACGGCCACTCCATTACAGGCATCTCATTCTGTTGAAACTGTAATTTGACGCTTCTAGCTTAATGCTTTGGATCATTGCCTTGCATAAATTCCCATTCGCATTTCCCTTTATGTCATCAAATAGCCTTTAAAATGAATTGTGTGCTCCAGTGACAAGTCGAACAATAAGAAATAGGCTGCAGGAAGTCGGATTAATGGGACGCAGTCCCAGAAAAGTACCACTGTCGAGCAAAAAATATACAAAAAAGGCTGGAATTTGCCAGACGATATCTATGTCGTAAAAACTGGAACAATGTACTGTGATCAGACGAAACAAAAGATAGTTTGTTTGGTAAGGAAGGAAAATCGGTCGTTCGTTCGTCGTCCTGTAAATACAGAATTTAATCCAAAATATACCAAAAAAGCCAATCGAAAATAGTGGAAGGTGGATAATGCTATGGGAGTGTTTTCCGTCATCTGGCGTGGGCCCTATTTTTTGGATTCAAGGAAAAATGTTTGCAGCTACTACATAGATATTCTACAGAATAAAATGCTTCCATTTGCCGAGAACGAAATGCCACTTAAATGGGAATTTATGCAAGACAATGATCCGAAGCATTCCGCTAGAAGTGTCAAATTGTAGTTTCAACAGAATGAGGTGCCTGTAATGGAGTGGCCGTCCCAATCACCGGACTTACACCCCATTGAACACATCTGGGGAGTCCTAAAAAACAAAATCGGCAACTTTAAATCAAAAAATAAACAGGAATTGTGGGAAAAATTCAGGAGACATGGTATTCTATTCCCCCTGACGTCTGTGCGAATTTTGTTGGATCTATGAATCGGCGCTGTTAGGAGGTAATAAAAATGAAAAGTGCTTTAATCAAATATTGAAATAAAATGTGGAAATGATGGTAATGTTTAACAAAATATACATATTTTTAGCATAACATAAAGTGTCCCTATTATTTTTTCCAGGTCTTTTTCAAATAAATTATATTTTTTTTAAGAGTTTGGCAAAACTAGTCATTTGTTTTTATTTTATTAGTCAAACTATTTGAATACTTTGTAATATTTATGGAAAAATAATTATAAATTTAAGTGTCCCTATTATTTTTTTCAACACTGTATATACAAATATATGCATGTAAATAATATATGGTAATTATCATATATTTTTATTTATAAAATACATTCCCTTCAATAAATCTAAAATTGTTGTTTTAATTTACCTTGAATTTACTACTACCTACAAAGATTGTAATAAATAACCAATTATCCTTATAAAATTATGAATTTATTTCATATAAAATTAAAAAGAAAAATATTTCTATAAAAGATTTAAATCCACAATTAAAATTAAACAATTTTCTTTTCCATTACATTTAAGAAAATTTAAGAAGAAAACAAACTTAGTTGCTCAATTGAAATCCTTGAAAAAAAAGGGGGCAAGAAAAACAAAATTATGGAAATTATTTTTGTATTCATACTTATAGGCTCTTAATTTTATTGATTTTTTTATTTTTATTTTATTTTTTTGTTCTTATTACGTTTTTTGTTTTTATTTGCTTTTAAATATTTTGTTTGTAGAATTATTTTGAATTTGAATTTTTGCGTTTACATTGGACCACATGCCGTATACTTGATAATGGAAACGGATTGTCTTGTTAATATTCAACACTCATACGCCAAAGTGGTAGTGTTTGCAAAACCAATATTATTATTACAGCCATTGCTTATGAATGTGTACATACATACATACATACAATCTACATGATTTTAGGAGGTGATATTATTTTGTGATTGTATTTGTAACACTTTTAATATGTAATTAATGGAAATGAAAATCTTTAGTAGATTCCAATTTTGAATGGGTATGCTGGATACCTAACGTAAGAAACCATTTCCACCAACAGCTACATATCGACGCCTCCAATCTATAACGTTGTCTTAGAACACTTTTAATGTTCTTGAATTTTTAAATTCCGCGTTCTCTAATTTAAATACTGTCATACAGTCTTATGGCACGTGAAAACTTTGAGAGCTCATAACTCAAAACACACGTTTTCGACTTAGAATGTTATAGAACGGAGGCGTCGATATGTCAGACACTCATTTGCTTACTTTATTGGTCACTGCACTGGACATTTGCGTGGATCAGACACTGGTCGCTCGAGTATTCTTTTAATCCTTTTTTAAGGCTATCGCTGACATGGACTATATTATGCCGCGATATGACTTCTCGACTAAATTCATTACCACCATCCCGGATAAAGAGGTATCGTGAAATGCTGCTGGCCACCTCGTCAAGGAGTCCGTTCAAATCCTCACTGTTAAATTCAAGCTAGGAGGAACCGTTAGTGGTGGTATATACTCATAGTCAATAGGTATAGCCGGATCTATAAGGCATATGTAGGTGTTGGCAATACAGGCCGCGTTTAAGATTATTTGCGTTTGGAATATCCCAATGGAAACATCACCATTCTCTCTGATAACCAGGCACCTATTAGAGTTCTGGGCTCTATTGTGATGAACTCCAGGATGGTCTACGGCTATCGAAAACACCTGAACAGGGTACCATGATATTCCAGGCAACTGCAAAGCGGGTGAACTGGCTAGACATGACACGACCACTGAACTCTCCGACGAATTCTTAGATATTGGGGTCTTTTTGGTAATCTGCAGATTCATGATTGAAAAAGAGATCACGGACTCTGTCAAGGTGTGGGGGGGCTGGGGATAAGGACATAGTGGCGCGCATAATCTGGCTGCAGCTGGATAGATGGCGGACTACAAGGCTGTTGAACTGGCCAGACATGGCACGACCATCAAACTCTCCGACAAATTCTTAAGTTTTGGGATCTTTGGGGACCTGCAGGCTCATAATTGACAACGACATCACAGACTCTGTCAACCGCAGGTAAGCAGCTTCGGATAAAGGCAGAGTGGCACGAATAATCTGGCCGAGGCTGGATAGAAGGCGCACTGTAAAGCTGCTTACACTCAAAAGAGGCGTTCTTTGGGGTTATTGGAGTCTTGACGGGTCATTGCATTATGGATGTCCAAGCGAAACTCATTGGTCTGGTAGACCAGCAGCTTCTGGCAGCTTCTGTAGAACGTTGAGGGACGAGAAGGATGAAGAGATGGTTCTTCATCTACTGGGAACATGTCCGGCACTATGTTAAAGAAGAAAGGGACATCTTGGTGCCTAGTACAGTGATGATCTAAGTGATCTGTCAATCATTGATTTCGGCAGTTTGAGTCGCTTCATTGTAAGTGATTCCAGGACTAGGGGATAAGGGCCTACGTACGTCCATTCGATTCATTTGATGGCAGGACTATGACCCATGCTGAGTTTGTGTTAATTTTATTCATGACTAGCGGGATTTACAGTTTAAAGGCGACGACAGATTTTTGACTAACTTTTCATGGCAATTTTATTTTACTCTCAGATTTTGTTCCACAAGGTTTTAAAGAGAGAGTCGTTGAAGAAATATGCTGTCATATTTCGTTCTGTACGAGATATTTGGGCTGGGGTTTTAATCGCGGCCTCAAGTTTAATAAGCTAATACACTATCTACCGGACTATGCCAGACAGCTGCATAGTTATTACATCGCGATGTGTTTAGAGTCCGCAGTACTTTTTGTTGCCACTGTTTCTCATACTAGCTGCGTAAACGCTATGGTTTGTCAAATTTCCTTTAATATTTGAAAAACTACGCTGTTCTAAAATGCTCTAGTGCTCCTCAGATAGTAGCATTCCATCCATTGGACAAATACTTGTCTGGAATCCGTTGCTCTTTTGCAAAATAGTTCACATTTGGAAAGAAATATCACGGAAATAATGCCATAAATTGTGTTTTGCTTAGATAAGGTACGATAGAAAGCTTAAACCTCCACTAGTTTTACTATACGTAGGGCATAATATAGTCGTTGTTTATTAAAATTTAATTTTTTATTCAAAAAATTTTAGACACACTTATCTGACGCTGTTTATTCTTTTTTTTTTCAATTTCAGTTAGCAACACCAGCACCAGCAAGATGTCGCAACTATCGTCCAGTACCAACACCCACATCTTTCGTTCGCTGTCGTCGGAAAGTCAGAAGAAGGACTGGTCCAAACGTTTGTCCTTGCGCGGCATACGTCATCATGGCACTTCTGGCAGTAGTCCATCAGCATCAGCTAAAGATGTGAGTTTTTTTTGTTTCTATTTATTCTTCTCATTTATAAACGCCTTTGGCATTTTCAAGGCCATTATTGGCAAGTGTTAAGCTGTTCTTATTGGGAAAATTTTTCTTTTTCACCCTTTTTTTTTCTCTTTAGGATACGAAAAAGCACAAATTTTTCAATCGTTCATCCTCCTTAAAACAATCAACAAATATTACAATGCTACCCTCTTTGGATTTGGGTGTTGGCGGCCATACTTCCTCCACACAATCGAGTTTCTTGCATCATTCACAGCAGCAACAGCAGCAACAACAACAGCAGCCTTCGACGCCAAAGAAATCAAATTGGGAAGTTATCGAACATTTCAATACAAGTGCCAAGGGTGGCAAGGCAGTTGTTAGCAGCAGCTTAATTGCGGTAAGTTCTAGGACCAAAAAAAAAAAAAAAAAAAAGAGTGGGAAATCAACCAATAACAACAAGAAATTAAAAAAAAAAATTATTCAATTTAATTGAGCTGAAATATGAATTTTATTTTTATTTTGGCCATGTTGGCATAAAGACCGACAAGTTGTGGTTGTAGAACTTAATTAGAAAATCCAATTATTTATGCAGAATTAAATTTAATTTCTTATAAAGCATACGGGATGGAAGATTTGTTATCATCTTTGATGATGTAAAGATTTGAATGCAATATGCATTCAATCTATTTTGTGGTTTCTAAGGATTTGTAAAAACAATTTTTTCATCCAATACTTTCCATCACAAGGATATTTTACATACTTTGTGTATGTTGCTACGTTTTTACATTTTTAAAAACATTTAAAATATTAGTTCATAGATTGCAAATAAAATAAAAATAAATTTTGTATTTAATTTTATTTAAAATCCTTTATTATCCGCACAATTTTGTGTGCCACTGTTCACAACTTTATGTAAACAACAACAATTGCTTTGTTTGTTAGTCCTCAGTTTATACTCTTTGCATAAACAATAACTATCACAAAACAATTATTCAACAGATTATTGTAACGGACATCTTCAAACCACGATTATTCTCCTAAAACACACCGCGTCTTCACACAAGACTGACTGAACTTTTACTGACTCCTTTGCCTGCTTTGCTTTGCATAAACAATAACTATCACAAAACAATTCTTCAACAGATTATTGCAACGGAGGTCTTTAAACCATGATTATTCTCCTAAAACACACCGTGTCTTCACACAAGACTGACTGAATTTTTACTGACTCCTTTGCCTGCTTTGCTTTGCATAAACAATAACTATCACTAAGCAATTATTCGACAGATGATTCAAACCACGATTACTCTCTTCAAACACAGCACTTCTTCACACAAGACTGATTGAACTTCTCTTACTCGGTCGCCTGCTTTGCCTTCTCTTTATATGGCATAGTTAACAGTCTGAAGAATGTTCTTAGTGTGAATGTTTTTGACTTTGCCTTCTCAAAATCTTTATAAATGTAAACATCGTTGTTATAAATGTAAACATCGTTGTTTACATTTATTTTTGTAGTATTTGTTGTCGTATTTTTGTTTACTCGCTAACCAAATTTTATGCTGCAGTTTGTTGTTATATTATGCAGTACGACAGTTTTGAAATAGTTTTGTATCATTTGTTTATAATTGAATTGTTAAATAATGTAAAAGTAAAACACCAGTATCTGGATTTTTCACATTTTCGTAACAATAATTTAAATTTTAGCTTTTATTCTTGATTGTTTTTTAGGCTGGCATTACACGCTGCAATATTGACGAATCGATTGATTCAACAAATTCCAGCTCAACATGCCAGAGTCCAATGGCAAATCAACGTGATGAGGCTCATCTGCTACAACAGAGTAAGTATTTTAATTGTATTCCTACCAGGCCTACAAACTTAATTTTACTTCACACATTTCAAACCAAATAAGCAATATTTTTGTAAAATAAAGTGAATAAAATTGCTTAATATTGTGTTATTGACAGAATTTGGGAACTTAATTGTTTAGGAGTTCATTTTTTTAAACGCAAAGCTTGATTCTGAAATTAATTTGTAATATGTGCTCTTCAAACTTTATACGGTTACCCTATTAAATCTCTTTTAAACCTATTGTCCTGATATATTTCTGAATGCTGCTCTGTATCAACAATGCTAGTCCCTTGCCCTGAATTAGGTGTACACTCAGATGTTTGTTTCTAATATGCATTAATACCCTAAAGGTTCAAAGAATGATTTTCATTGTCACAGATTTTACATATTTTTCTCGGGTCAACACCCTTTCTAATGAAGAATAGCCTGAGTTAACAATTCCCTGTCATAATACCGAATAAGAACCCCTTAATTTCTTCTTAGTCTAAGGCATGACTCACATTTCCTTACAGTATTTCAGCCTGAAATCAAAAGAGAGACTTTAAATTAATGCTTATTACTACGCCAAAGATAGCAAACGTTTCCCTAGGTATTCTCCTAAGTAAATGTCTGAAGACATCTCAGCTTATCACGCCTCTCATGTTGTGTGTTTAGTAGAACCTACTTTTTAAAGTCGACTCCGACAAAGTTTTGAAAAATAGGTTCTACTACTCATATATAGATTTAACACACACACAACATAAGTGGCGTGATAAGCTGAGTCGTAATCTTAAACTAAAGGGTTCTAATGGGGGGTACAATACAGGATACAGTTAAACAAAAAAGTCAACATACAACAGTATTCCTGATCAAGTTCTAATATTTCCTAAAAATTTGAGTTTCCCGACTGGCATGCTACGTTCGTTTTTGAAATTATCTTAGTGAGCTCGGAGCTTTGGGCTTCTGAAATCAATCCTTCACAAGTTGAAGTTTGATGGTTACGTCGAAGACATCTACCCAAGATGAGAAGAATAAAAGAGCTCTGAGCTCTAGACTTCTGTTTATTTGAGGTGCTGAAATTTGCTGGCAACTCAGGAGGTGAAGAATGAATGAATAAATCTCATGACTGATGACTGGTGCCCTAGGATTTGTAGATTTTGCCAGGGGAGGACAATGAATACGTAGAGTTACATTTCCTACTGCATTAGTATTCTTTTATTTATTCTCAATCATTTCTGGGCTTCTTTATATTCGATTTTGTTTTGAAACGTTCTTTATTGTATCGGCCATAAACAAAGCTATCAGAGATCAACAATGACTTTTCAAAACGCTGAGTAGATTCGAGTCATACTCATAATTTCTGATACTTATATGCATTCATACTTAATTTGATATCATGCTCATACTACTCATATTCAAAGTTTAAAGTACTCATCACACTCATATTTAACAATACGCACGACTCATTACTCAATATTTACAAGAATCACAAAATAAGTACGATTCGCATACGAACAGTAGAATACTCACTTGAAGATGGTCTTTCCCTTCTTCTGTTTTTGTAAATGCAATAACAACACATACATAATTGGCCATCCTTCAACCCTTCAGTCAGGATTATTGACCTAGCCCCTCACACTACTTATGTTGTCTGTGTTAATTTTATACATAAGTGGCGGGGACCTATAGTTTCAACGAGAGATAGATTTTTGAGCAATTTTTATTTACTGTATTTGTATTTTATTTTGATGTCTGGCCTGGGACTCGAACCCTAGCTTTATGTATTAGACACACTACCTACTAGACAATGGCAAATTCAATAACAACTACGACTGCAAATTTTGATAAATAATTCTACGAATCACTCGGATTATTATAAGCAAACGTCGGCACATAGAGACGATGATAAAAATAAGAGTGTATTTGTGAGTGGCATGTAAATAAACCAGAGGAAAATTGTTAGTAAAATATTCAAGTGTAACCTAATAATATGTTTATGTAGTGGAAGATCGAAAATGTACAGCGCCAAATTCCTAAAGACAGCGTATTAAAATGGACTAATATTCTTCCAAAAATGGAGATCTTTTCTCATTGTTATTAATGAATCTCATTAGATAATAGTGTATCCTGTTGAAATTTTTCTTTGGGTGTATATTTGATAAATAAAAAAAAATTTCAAAAAGAAGCGACAAGAACCTATTTCACTGAAAAATGACAAGAAACTGAATGCATTGTTGATGTTTGTGTCCTATGTGTGTAAAAAGCCGAAGATGTGAGGGTCTGGGGGCTATTGGTATTTGAATGAATAGGTATATGAATCAAACATATTTCAAATGGTATAAGTTTCATGTTGGCGTTGTATGATTTCGAGCTGGAAGAATTGGGCCTCAGTGGCGAATTACGTGGAGCGCATTCTGAGACTGAAGAAGAGAGATTTGGAGGCTGCGGAGCATGTAGGCACGCCGTCATAGATGACACTAGCTCATGTGTCAAACGAGGTCCCAGTCGGGAGCTTGTACGAAAGGAATAGTGGAGACAATTAGAAGTCTACTCAACCTTCAATACGCAGTCCGGACGCGGATGTGAGCATGAAGGCGGCCAAAGGGCCAAAAGGACTCCACTCCGAAGTAATACCACCGTAGTTCCGGAGTAGGCACAACAGTCCACGGTACGAGGGGGGATTTAGTGGGTGAGGGTTCCACACACGGAGGACGTGACGACTTTCTCTATGGTGCGGTTAGGTACATTTGCCCCTCCTCGGCGTAAAAAAAAAAATATTGGCGTTGTACACATACTCATAATCAACGTTGTAGTGAGTATGAATGAATCAGAGTATATAGCTAAATTTCAATATTGTTGATTCACTGATACTCAAAATTTCATGAGCACTTGATCTACGAAAATTATAACACCTTATTAAGAGACTTTTTTTTGGTTGAACCGTGTATATAATCTTATACGCCGCTGTTCAGTAGGTCCATTGTTAGCACATATGGTTACTGCCTTTCGAATCCTGGTTATAAAGCCGATACAAGTTGATATTGCTACCGTTTCTTTTAATTTGCCGTAGTCTAGACAGTGTGTTATCATATTGGACATGATGCCTCCATTCAAATCTCAGGTCAGACATCTCCAATAAATCGAATTCCGAACAAAAATATTTCTCAGTAGATTTCTGGCAAAAACTCTGAGAGTAAATAAAAATTTCTATGAAAAGTTTCACAAAAATTTGTCGTTCGTAGTTGACTTTTAATTATAGGTTCCGCCACGCCTGTATGAAATTAGTGCACACAACATAAGTGATGGCAAAAGCTAGGTCGTAATTCTGACTGAAGGATTGGAGACGATGTGGACACGACTCATTAGCATCGTCACAGCATTTATATGTTCTTCTCGAGGTGACACATATTCTCAGTAAGTGTAGCCTGAGCCTAATGTACCCTGCCAAAGTATCGAATATCAACCTCAAGTTATTTCTTGATAGTCTGATGAATGATTCACAGAGTATTTCATTCCCACTTATTTTTGCAGTACTAATCAATTTATATTTTTAAGAAGAGACTTTAAGGGCCATTATTATAACTTGCCTTTAACAAAATGGAGGATTTTAACGGAGAGATAAATTGTTTTTTATTATTACGAGTGCCCAATAAGATAGAAGTGACCGATAAGCTAAAGGGAAGATCATCCTACCTTTAATATTTAAAGGTCACTTTCTGTTTGAACTTACTATATCATATACTATTTTCGATATGGCAATTTCAAATTTAAACAAAATTAGCATATAAAACAACCAAACGAAGTTTTCCTTTTGCACTGCGTTAAAAAAAACTTGTTTAATTAAGCAGTTTTATCGACTTTGCTCCAGCACTGCCATATTTTTGAAAAAGTTAATTTGTTTTATCGGTAAGTTGTAATAACCAAAATAAGTTAAAGGTACCTTTGCCGTTCACTTTTGCTAAAGGTACCTTTAACTATCGACAACTTTAAAGGTAAGTTGTAATAATGGCCCTAAATAAATATCTGAAGTCGATATAAGAAAATAACGAAAATAACGAAAATATTTCTTTTGATTTCTTTTTCAAAATTTTATCGTTCGGTGACTATTTTAAAAAGTAGGTTCCACTACTCATGAATGAATTTAACACACACAACTTAAGTGATGTGAGAAGCTAGGTTGTAATCTTGACTTAGTGGTTGTAATAACCTATTCAATACAAATACGGGGTACAGTCAAAGAAAAAAGTCCATATACGATGGTGTATATTAGTATTCTTTTATTTTTTGTAAATGCAACAACAACTGTGACTGCAAATTTTGATGAATGATTCGACGAGTCACTCGAATCATTTAAAAGTATTATAAGCAGACATGATAAAAATGTGAGTGTATTTGTGGAAGGAAAATTGTTCGTAATATTTTTAACTGTAACCTAATAATATATTTATGTAGTGGAAGATGGAAAATGTACAGCGCCAAATTCCTAAAGATTGCGTATTTAATTTGACAAATATTCTTCCAAAATATGGAGACAATTTCTCATTGTTATTAGTGAATCTCATTAGAAAACAGTGCATCTTACAGTAATTTTTCTTGGGTGTATAGTTGATATACAAAAAAATTCAAAAAGAAGGGACAAGAACTTGCTTCACTGAAAGCAGACAAGCAACTGAATGCATTTATACGCTCAAAAGAGCGTAACGAACATTGTTGATGTTTGTGTCCTATGCGTGTAAAAAGCCGAAAATGTTGGGCCCTAGGGGCTATTGGTATTTGAATGAATAGGTTTAGGTTAGGTTAGGTCGTAGTGGTAGCTTTGATATCACAAAGCTTACTTGAGCACGCATGGCGGCCCGTTGTGATGCCACGGGTGAAACGCAGACCCTGTACTCACCAAGTTCCGCCAAATCAGGCGGAATAGGAATAGGTCTATGAATCAAACATATTTCAAATAGTATAAGGTTCATGTCGACGTTGTACGCATACTCATTGCAAGCTGTAGTTATAAGCAACATTGTAGTGAGTATGAATGAGCCACGAGTACATAGTTAAAATTCAATGTTGTTTAATCTCTGATACTCAAAATTTCATGAGTGCTTATGAGTAGCGGAAAAATGATTCATTACTGATCTACGAAAGTAATAACACCTTATTAATAGGATTTTTTCTTTGACTGTATAATGAATATGAAGTCGTCGCGGTCTAGTAGGTAGTGTGCTGGCTTATTAGACGTAAAGCCAGGGGTTCGAGTCCCAGGCCAGACATCAAATAAAATACAAAAAGTATTTTTTTGGCGTTGTCTTCTCAGCAAATTTCTGGCAAAAACTCTGAGTGTAAAAATAAAATTGCCATGAAAAAGTTTCTCAAAAAAATTGTCGTTCGGAGTCGACTTTAAACTGTAGGTCCTGCCACTTATGTATAAAATTAACACACACAACATAAGTGGTATGAGAAACTAGGTCAATAACCCTAACTGAATGGTTGTAATGACCAATTATGTATGTACGTATATTGAAAATAAAATTTATATCCATGAAACACCCTGTATTTACTATAGAATTTAATTTTTAATTCTAATAAATTGCGTTTATTTTATAAATATTTAAACATTTTATTAATTTTGCCACAAAAATTAATACAAAAAAAGAAAAAAGAAAACATTTCAGGTCAATAATGTCAAATATTATTTGATTGCATTAAATTTTAATTTTTCCAACAAAATTGCATAACAAAATTCCCAACAAAAAGGTGTCGTTCTAAGGTAGAAAAAAAAAAAATCAATTGATTTCCTATTTTGTAATAATAATATGTGTGTGGTGAATGGTTTTATAATTTTAATTTTATTTTATTTTATTGTTTATTTATAAATTATGAGGAAACAGATTTCAAAAATAATTAATTTAAATACGTAAGCTTTTCAATAAAAATTTATTAAAAATAATGGCATTATGGACTGGAGATTATTAAACAATTATGGTGTTGGTAATATGCAAATGTGGGTGTGTTTAATTAGCGCAGCTTAATAGGGTTTAAATAAAATGGAATTTTTCAATTTAAATCTAATAGATTTAACGATAACTTACATTTTGTTTAGGTTAGGTTGGGAACGATAACATACCCTTGCATAAACATATGAATCAAGCATTTGTACGAAAATATGTTTGAAAATGAAAAAAATTCGTCTTTCATACTTTAATTCTACAATTTTTTCTTCTCTCATATTCTGTTATTTGTCGCGTTTTTTCATCTTCAATTTATTTTCTTTTTCTTTCTTTACAGATTATGATTCCACAGAAACCGGACGCAGTCTGGAGGCCAATACAAATATGAATGCCAACCTAAGCCCAACAATATCCTTTTGGTTTCGTTTGAATCGCATCATATTGCGTTTGTGCTCAACTCATCAATTTAAAAATCTACAAGTAAGTACATAAAAGGGAAGACACCCCCTGAAAAAGAGGATTTAAACATCTTTTTATGGAAAAATATTGAAAATTGGAAAAAAGAAAATCAAATTTCAAAAGAAAAAATCCAACATTTGATATGGGAACAGAGAACAGCTTTTTTGTTATGTTTTTTGTTCTGTAGAAACTACTGGTTTTTGTTATGAGACATTAAATGCGTCCTAATGGGCGGCAGTCCAATAGAAAATAAAAACCAATTAGGTATGGTACACTACAATGCAATAAGATTTTTTAGAAGCGTTTCTTATCATCTACTTTTCTGACTTAAAACGAAATTTGAACTCCATTTAAAACGAAAACTTATCATCGCAAATTGAAACTGCTCAACTCACTAGACTACTAGGCTACTCAAGCCCTCTTAACGTACTTTAATGTCTGAAAAGTCCCGTTGTTTAGAAAAGTTCACAAAGATTCTGTTTAGTTTTCACTCAAATATCGGAAATTCTTACCTTTTTTTCAGCGTCAAAAAAAAAATCTAATAGTCAACAATCTCAACTTTTATCTCTTAAGGAGAGTGCACGAAAAAATTTGTTTAATATTTCGAAATTTTTTATAACTTTTTTTATTTCATTTTTAAAAACTGGCAATGAAAGAATTTTAAAATAAGAATAACGCTAATTTATTAAAGAATATTTTTTTAATGTACAGTTGCTTTTCACGCTCACTGTATTCATGTATTCAGAAGAATATGTAACGAGATGAAGCATCACCAAGAAATCCTGGGGCCAACAGTAGATACAAAATTGTACTTCATTTATTCTGTTTCAAACAATAGAGCCTTATCGGAACCCATCCCTTTGTTTTTATTTTACTTCTTATACGGTGAGGAAAACTTAGGAGAACATATTTTCAAAGCCTATTCGATTGCATCTGAATCGCTACGAATCTAGTATTTTTCTAATAGAACCCCAGTAAGATGATTTCAATTGGTATTCGCCATTTAATTCAATATTTGAGAACGATTCCGACTTAATACATGAGCTGCTCATTGCAAAAGCGTACCAGATGAGCTCAAAGCAGTTATTGAAAGTCTACGTGGTCCAAAAGATATTCTAAAGCCCCGGTTAGCCAAACGTCCACGGAATGTAAGTTCGTTTTTATAATAAGAAAAGCAATGAGAGCGATTACCGTACATACATAATTGGTCATTACAACCCTTCAGTCAGGATTATTGACCTAGTTTCTTGCACTACTTTTGTTGTGTGTGTTAATTTTATACATAAGTGGCGGGACCTACAGTTTTTAAGTCGATTCCGAACAACAGATTTTTGAGAAACGTTTCACGGCAATTTTATTTACTCTCAGAATTTTTGCCAGAAATCTGCTGAGAGGAAGTCTCCGAAGAAATACTTTTTGTATTTTGTTATTATGTCCGGCCTGGGACTCGAACCCTGGCTTTACGTTTAATAACCTAGCACACTACCTACTAGACCACGACGACTGCTCCGGATGAGCTTACAGCAATTATTGAAAGGCTACATGGTCCAATAGATATTCTAAAGGCCCGGTTAGCCAAACGTACACGGAATGTAAACACATTTTTAAAATACGAAAAGCAATGAGACCGATTACCGAACCATAATGCAATTTTTGTTAGCATTTATAATGCTCTGCAAATGCTAGAAACCAACGTACATTTCGTTACGTTCCGTTTACGCTTGGCTAACTGGGACTTAATTATCAAACTACTATTCAACTTAGTTTTAAGAGCATCCTAGTTGGAGGCGGACAAACCTATGTAGAAGATTGGAATTATAAAATAAAATTTGTACACGATTAGGCTTTGTGGGGACTTTTTTTACTTTACTAGATATTCATAGAAGAGTTTTTTTGGTTACCAAAGGGAAGCAGGTAAAATTGACGTCAATATTTCACTAAGCTTTCTTTCTAATCTTTCTGAGTTTCCCTTGTACTTTCAAGTTTCGTTTATTAAGTCAATTACCGCAGCAAATCATTTGACATTGCTTATAAACAACGTCCTCTATTAATGGATATTGATAGTAGGGTGATTAATCCTGATTCTAATCAAGTTCTAATATTTCCTAATAATTTGAGTTTCCCGATTGTCCAGCTACCTACGTTGTTGAAATTGTCTTAGGGAACTCGGAGTTTGATGGTTACATCCCAAGACATCTACCGAAATGAGAAAAATGGAAGAGCTCTGAGCTCTAGGCTTCTGAAAGCAATTTTTCTAGAGTTTGATGGTAACGAAGGAAGTGAAGAATGAATGAATAAATCTCTAGACTGGTGTCTCGTGCCTTGGATTTGTAGATTTTGCTATGGGAGCACAATGATGACGTGGAGTTGCATATTATGCAACAGTACAGGGACTTTCACTTTCAAACTTTTGCAGTGCTGTAGTCACGTTGTTACAAAACTTATAGAAATTTACGAGACCTATTCAACTAACAATTCCCACTTAGAAGAAATGGGTTTACACTTCAACATCCAGATCGGTGGAAATACCTTTTTATATATCCCAGCCTAACAGCCTGACGATTAAGCCAGATTATGGATTCTGTCAAAACAAATCACATGGGCACAGTATTGAAAGAGACAGTGCTAGGTTACATTAGCTCAGGTTTGAGGACGTGTTATTGGTTAAAGAGAAGGAAGGATAAAGAGAGGATAAAGGAAAAACAAATCGACCACAAACAAAGAGGTTGTGTTAGTTTTTAATGAAAAAAATTCATGAAGAATAACATTATAAGGTAGGGCATCCAAAAAGTCAACATGATAGAAATAAATAGCAGCACATAAAAACTATTTTCATTTGCTATATTGCACAGGAATATTGTCGAAATGAAAACGAATGTTAAAATAAAGTTTCGTTCCTTTTTCTGTTTTTTTGTTTAAAACAATACTCTTCGCAAAGGAATAAATGAATAAATTTTCACTTTTTGTTTTCAGAAATTGTGTCGAGTTGAGTTGAGTTGAGCTGAATTGAGTTGAAAGTTGTAATAAATTCTAAAAACAATATAAATTACAAAATACAACAAAAAAAAGAGTGGAAAAATATTATTTTTAGTTCAATTTCAAAGGAAACAAAATAGCGCAGTTGTTTGGCTTCAGAATGTTAACAAAAAATAATTAAAATGTCAACGTTGCTTTGCAGCGAACATTTGCCAACATTTTGCGACTTTTTAGTTCGTTCAGTTAAAAGTTTTTCTTTTTAATCTTTTGCTATTGCCTTCTATTGCTATTGCTATTGCTATTTCCATTTCCATTTTCATTTCCATTTCCAAAAGTTATGAATGTTTAACGTTTATTTTCTGGATTGTTTCAAAAAAAGTTTGTAACGGTAAACTGTTGAATGCCTTTAAAATGAATGAAAATACAAATTTTTTGAACAAAGTTAATATGAAACTGAAATCTGTACCTTGAATAGTATTTTAGTGTACAATAAATGAAGTTATTTTAGAAACAAAAGTATTCACAGAAAGTGCAAAACATTAATAGTTTTAAACGATATACAGGCGTATGTATACATGTACAGAAGTATGTGTAATTCTCCCTATAGAATATAGGCAGATCTAGTGGAGGGAATGGCCTTCCAAGCTCGCTTTTCCCAAGATTTGTGTAGTCACTGAAATCGGGGTTTAACGATCTCAATGTGGGACGCTCTCACGTATACGCACATGTATCATATATCGATGCCTCCTTTCTATAACGTTCTAAGTACACTTATAACCTTTTTATTCTTCTTGCATTTTTAAAATTTTGTCAAAATTTGGTTAAAATGCGCCGATCCGTTCCGAAGTTATTGGGAAAAATCTACTTACTAAACACATATAGTCGTATGTCCCCTGCAAATTTTGAGAGCTCATAACTTAAAAATCACTTTTTCAACTTAGAATGTTATAGAACGGAGGCGGCGATATAACCTTTTTCAGTCTTCAGTCTGGTACCGCATTTACTCTATGAGAAAATTTAAAATCTTGCCTTGATTTAAACTCATAAGAGAACACCAAGTTTGAAGTCCTTTTTTAAACTCTACTTTAGCTGGAACTACAGACTATTAACAATAATTTTCAACAAGATCTGCCTATATCCACTACATCCACTGGTAATGGCCACCAAGCTGGCATTTTTCCAAGATTACCGTAGTCCTTGAAATCGGCGTTTTACTATCTCAAATAAGGACGATCTTGCATAAAGGCACATGCATTCATAACCATCATCAATTGTCAGTCTGGTACCACAGTAACGTCTTGTCTTGAATAAAACTCTAGAGAGCACCAAGTTCGTAGTTCTTACTCTACTTTAGTTGGAGCTACAGGCTGTTAACATTAACTTTCTACAGGATTTCACTATAGCCGCTATATACATAGGGTAAGGCCTCCAAGTTTGCTTTTTCTAAAATTATCGTAGTCATTGAAATTGGGGTTTAAGTATTTCAATGTGGAACGATTTCACATACACGTACCTGCATCATATATAACCATCGTCAGTCTGGTACCTCAGTAATGTCTTGTTTTGAATGAAACTCAAGGGATCATCAACTTTAAAGTGCTTACTTTACTATAACCCTTTAACGGACACCAAAATTTTAGAAGGCATTCTCTTGGGACACTTGCTGTATCTCTGTTATTTGGCAAAATACAATTTATGACGTCTATACACGTCATATCCCCCTAGAAACCCTTGTTATGACGTCTATAGACGTCAGTGTCCGTCAAACGGTTAAATGGAGCCATAGGCTATTAACATTAAAATTCTACTTGATCTCCCTATATTCCTTATGTTCATAGAAAATGGCCTCCAGGCTAGATTTCTCCAAAATCAGCGTATTACCATTTCAACTTAAGATTCTTGCATATCGGCATATGAATCATATATCCTCATCATCTTCATACTCATACAATCGGACAGTACCAACTTTGCTACTTTATTTTCCAACTGAACTGTATTGTATAGTAGCGATAGAACTCGTGGTCTTTCAAAGGTTGTTTTCATAGCCTTTATTCTCAAACATATTCAGTCTCGATGTTGTAAATAAATATTGATAACTAGTGTTACCTTAATAAGCAAATAAAGCGTAGATGTTCAGACAGATCGAAAAATCGATGGCTAACATAGAAGTATCGGTTCAGAATTTTTCTTTTTGGGAACTTAAGAGCACTTTATACCACAAAAAAGTCTGATACCTCAAACGTCTTTATTAAAAATCTAATTCTCCTTGTCTAGGTAGTAGCATAAACCCTGGTTACACTTTCCAATGTACAAAACCAGAACCAGTCTTACATACAGTGAGCGTCAAAGGAAACTGTACATAAAAACTGTGCATTAATAAATTACCGTTATTTTTATTTTAAAATTGTTTCGTTGCCATTGTTTTTAATATTAAAATAAAAAAAATTTTCAGAAAATTTCAAAATTTTGTCCAATTTTTTCGGGTACTCTCCTTAAGTGATAAAAGTTAAGTTTGATGATTTGACAGTTTCTTTTGACGTTTACTGTACTTTAGATAAAGCCATTAAAGAAGATATCCCGATTAGCGAAGGGAAAAGTGAAACTCGAATTTTGTTCTGCTCTTAATCGATTCAGTAATAATTGGGAAAATCCTACGCATGGAATTCCATTCAATCCTTCATTTTTCCCATGCTCCTGTACAAGTTTCTTTATACAACTCTTTGGAATTCGATGAGTAAATAAGTTTTTTGTTTTAAATTCGAAAAGAAATATTAAATTCACTTTAATTTCATTTTTATTGTTTAAGTTTTCCAAAAAAAAAAAAAAAATTAAATTTTCCAAATAAAACTTTCCTTCAGATTGTCTCGTATTTCACTTGCAATTAATTTCGTTTATTCAACTTACACACCACCAGCTCACACCCTAAAGGATTGATCACACAACAGACGTATTTTATTACGAATCAATTAGGAACACTAAACATGAGTACCACCAGCCAAACAGTGTCATTAGTTTTACTACCACATTCATAGAGTTACATGGTGAGAGAAATAAGTGTTGAAAATCATGGTGAAAATTGGTGGAAAAATATTTTTTGCTTAACAGTTTAATGAACTGTTACGCCTTTGAAGGGAATCTTTTATTGTTCGTGGTGTGTTAATTTAATTTACGACTGTTGTTGTTAATTTCAACAATTGTTGTTCGTGTTGTTATTTCGTGGCTAAGAAGGTTGAAATGTTAAGCAACAGCCTTATAAGAGTTTTCTCTCATTTTTCTTTCATTTTTCCCATTTGTATTGTTTTGGTTTGTTTTGTTTTGTTTTGAAATTTTTCCTTGGGTACCAACCATTCTGTTGCATTCTTACGTGTTTTACATGGGTTTCCATCCAACTGTGCATTGTTGTGTGAATCTTTTGTTATGTTTTCGCCTTTTTATTGTACATTGTATTGCGAGTCTTATGTGAATGTGGTTCATATTTGGATTTTATTTTTATGTTGTTGTATTCAAAGGAAAGAGGCTTAGAGTTTCAATAGGGTATGTTGGTTAGCTGTTGTGCTGATTTAATAACAACGAATTAAATTAAGACCACAATTGAAACAGAAAATTCAGTTTGTTGTTAAATTTGGCATATTTTTATGAAAGAATTAACTTGTGAAACTTTTAAGAATATTTTTATTAAGCTTTTTCATATTTAAACCTATAATGGAGGTCGCCATGGTCTAGTAGGTAGTGTGCTGGCTTATTAGACGTAAAGCCAGGGTTCGAGTCCCAGCCCAGACATCAAAATAAAAATACCAAAATTATTTCTGCGGAGATTTTTTCTCAGCAGATTTCTGGCAAAAACTCTGAGAGTAAATAAAATTGTCATGAAAAGTTTGTCAAAAAATCTGTCGTTCAAAGTCGACTTTAAACTGTAGGTCCCGCCACTTATGTATAAAATTAACACATACAACATAAGTGGCGTGAGAAACTAGGTCAATAATCCTGACTGAAGGGTTGTAATGACCAATTATGTATTTGTAGTAGTTTTGTACTGCATTGCAACCAAAACTCTTTAACAAAAATAGCATATTTTAAGCTAACTACTATAAATTCCTTGATCCACGACTTTATTTTGCTGGAAAAGCTTCAAATATATTTTTTAGACATTCGAGATACTATATACCAAGAGCGTAGAGCCATGCAAAAAGTCCTACCCAGATATGTTATGGACCTTTAATAAATCATTGGACGTAAGCTAATCTTTGTATACGTTGCCTTGAGACAAAATACACAATAGATCGATGACCATATAATTTTGTATTCCTATAATATTATTCTTGAGAATACAATGGCGAATAGAATATTCCTTTGCATTAATGTAGTAGGATTGAATGTAATTCCATGCGTATGGGTTATTGGAAAGGATTTTCACTACATTAAGACCAAGCTTTACTCTGCTCCGCTTAACGCTGTTTCAGTATAACGCCATAGTCTTGGGATTTTCCAAAATCTCACACTATATTGATACTTTATATACATATACAGTCAAACCCGGTTATAACGAACTCCGTGGGACCAGAAAAAATAGTTCGTTATAGGCAAAGTTCGTAATAAATGGGGTGAAGTCATAGAAGAAAATATAAAATACAAAGAATTTTTTCATTTATTAAAAACAAAAAGGAGATTTTTTTTATTAAAAACCAAAAATATGTGTTAATCCTCTTTATCTATCAGCTGATTAAATATACTAAATTATAATTTAATGCTGCCATATTAAATAAAAGTGAAGACTATTGCCACACTTAAAAGTTTTTTCTGAGGGTTCGTTATAAAAAGGGTAAAATGTATGAAATTTAATTACTGGGACCATTTAAAGTAGTTCCTTTTAACCGAGAATTCGTTATAAGCGAGTTCGTAATAAACGAAGTTATTTGTATGAAATTTTTTGTATTAAAACGTCGGGACTTGAAAATATGTACGTACGAACTAAGAATTCGTTATAAACGAGTTTGACTGCATGTGTGTAAATGATACAGCCATGCAGCCATAGCAAAGGTGTATCCTTTTATCTTTTTCAATGGTCTGTCTGTCCTGAATAAAGATTCCAACTGTATTTTATATGTACTTGTTAAGTTGTCTCGTTTAACGCTGTTTCATTTAGCGCTGGAACTTATTGGAACTTATTCCCCGCGTTAAACGGGGTCTTACTGTATTATATAAAATTCGAGTTCTACCTTTCACTGTGCTCTGCAGGATCTTTTTTTTATGATTGTTGTAATTTTTTTTTTTTTGGTATAGGATTTTATTCTGGCTCTGGTTTTGTACATCGAAAAGCCAGGGTTTATGCTACTACCTAGACACGGCGACTAATGTTTTTAATATGTTGTGCTTTTAAGCTTCTAAAAAGAAAAATTCTGAGCCGATACTTTTAGACTAGCCATTGGCTTTTCGATCTGTCTGAACATCTACGCTTCATTTGCTCATTCGAGTATTATATAGCACCGTAACACTAGCTATCAATATTTATTTACAACATCGAGACTGAATATGTTTGAGAATAAAAGTTATGAAAACAACCTTTGAAAGACATATGAACTGTTTACTATAACCACGAGTTCTACCGCTACTATGCCATACAGTTTAGTTGGAAAATAAAGTAGCAAAGTTGGTACTGCCCAATTGTATGAGTATGAAGATGATGATGATATATGATTCATATGCCGATATGCAAGATTCCCAAGTTGAAATGGTAATACGCTGATTTTGGAGGAAGCTAGCCTGGAGGCCATTTCCTATGAATATAAGGAATATAGGGAGATCAAGTAAAGTAAGCACTTTAAAGTTGGTGATCCCTTGAGTTTCATTCAAAACAAGACATTACTGCGGTACCAGACTGACGATGGTTATATATGATGCAGGTGCGTGTATGTGAGATCGTCCCACATTGAAATACTTAAACCCCAATTTCAATGACTACGATAATCTTGGAAAAAGCAAGCATGGAGGCCTTACCCTATTTATATAGTGGCTATAGTGAAATCCAGTAGAAAGTTAGTGTTAACAACCTGCAGCTCCAACTAAAGTAGAGTAAGATAAACGAACTCGGAGCTCTCTTGAGTTTTATTCAAGACAAGACGTTACTGTGATACCAGATTGACAATTGATGATGGTTATGCATGCATGAGCCTTTATGCAAGATCGTCCTTAATTGAGATAGTAAAAAGCTGATTTCAATGACTACGGTAATCATGAAAAAAGCCAGTTTGGAGGCCATTATCTGTGGATATAGTGGATATAGGCAGATCTAGTTCAAAATTATTGTTAATAGCCTGTAGCTCCAGCCAAAGTAGACTTTAAGTAAGGACTTCTAACTTGGTATTCTCTTATAAGTTTCAATCTAGGCAAGATATTTAATTTTCTCAAAGAGTAAATGCCGTAACAGTCTGGCGACTGAAGAAGGTTACATAGACGCCTCCATTCTATAACATTTTAAATCGAAAAAGTGTGTTTTGAGTTATGAGTTCTCACAGTTCTCACGAGACATACGACTATATGTGTTTTGTAAGAAGATTTTTTCCTATAACTTCGAAACAGATCGGCGCACCTTAATCAAATTTTGACAAAATTTGAATAATGCAAGAACGTTAAAAAGGTTATAAGTGTGCATAGAACGTTATAGAATGGAGGCGTCGTTATAGAATGCATGTGCGTATATGCGTGATCGTCCCATGTTGAAATAGTTAAACCCCGATTTTAATGGTAACAGTAATCTTGAAAAAAGCTAGCCTGGAAAAATCTAGTAGAAAATTATTCTTATTAGCCTATCGCTCTATCTAAAGTTGAGTATAAGTAAGGACTTTATACTTGGTGCACACTTGAGTTTCATTCAAGATTGGACATTAGATTTTTATTCACACAGTAACTGCGGTACCAGAATGAAGACTGATGATGATTAGAGATCGTCCAAAGTCGAGATAATTGAATGCCGTTTACAATGCTTACGGTAATCTTGGAAAAAGCGAGCTTGGCGGCCATTCCCTAGGGTTATAGTTAACATAGGTAGATCTAGTGGAAAATTATTGTTAACAGTCTGAAGCTCCAGCAAAAGTACCTAAGTAGAGTATAAGTAAGAACTTCAAACTTGGTGTTCTCTTGTGAGTTTCAATCTAAGCGAGATGTTAAATTTTCTCACTGCGTAAATGAGATACCAGAATGCCGTTTCGAATGCTTACGGTAATTTTGGAAGAAGCGAGCCTGGATGCTATTCCTTATGGATATGAATTGTTGCTTGATGCTGCCTTAATTAATTGCTTCAATTGGATGAAAAGTAATTGAAAATTACTTCTGTTGCGACAAATGTTCTCCAAAGTTATTTTCTGCAAATAAAAAACTGTTGCGTCAATTTGTACTAGGTTTGCAGTAGAAGATACAACTCTAGCAACGAAGGTCCAGCAGTTTCAGATGGAGCATACGGTTTGGCGGTATTTCAGCAGCATACAAGTTTACTTGTCTTGTGGGCAATTGATTTAAATTATCCTTAGCCGTCTCATAAAACGTATTTAGTAGACTTCATGATCATTAATACCAATTTAACCAAAATTTATGTTGGACGTGATGTGGATTTTGAACGCCATTATTGAAGTCATGATAAGTAACTGGCTTTCCATCAATTGTTACTACTTTGCCAAGGGAGACGTAGTAGTTTTGAGTTTCTGGGTATTTTATAAGCCAGTAGGTTAAAAGCTGGTGTTTGTCAAATTTTTTATTCTAAGGGTTTAGTGAACTTCCATCAATATATGTGGACATTAACACTTATTAACGTCGTGTTTGCCAAAAGGCCCTAGTGATGGTTACAAAATCTGAATTTTTTTAAGGGAAATTTGCTTTGAATCTTGTTATGAAATAAACTTTGTTCTTAACGTTAAATTTCAAACAAATTAACTGGGATTGGAGAATTTATACCACTTGCATGTGAATATTGAAAATTTTATTAAAAAAATTCCTAACTTTTATGAGATTTTCTTTTGCTTTTTCAACTCCTAACACTTGATACGATTTTATTTGTAAGGAAATTGAAAAACTATATATACGTTCATGTTACACAATCATTCATTCATTCATTCATTCTCAAAGAATTTCATTTAAAATGAACACTTCAACGTTCTTTTTTTTCTCAAATATTGTCTGTTGCAGGTTGAGATGTTGTATCAGCGATATTTTCTGCGCATGAATCAAAGCAATACTACACACATATTGGTCCTATTATTAGCACTTATTTTGGCTCTATCAAGTGCTCATATTGTTTTTACAACCATGCAAGTGAAACGTAACTTTTCGACAACATTTAACGATGATCCCACTGTAGGCAGTAGCCCTGAAACGGGCAGCAATAAAACCATTTTTATGCTGGCATCCCAACAGTTACAAACGCGACTAGAGAAGGAGGAAGACGAAGATGAAGGGGCACTTAAATTAAATGTTGCCAATGAAAATAAATTTGTAGCATCCTCTGCTTTGCAACGAAACGTGGAAATACTCTATCAATTACCGCCAAAATATTATAATACAACAAAAACAACAAGAACAACACCCCCCATAATGCCATACAGCAATCAAAATGATAAGACAAAACCAAAAACGTTGCTGCACACTTATGCCTCTTACAATATTGTTAATGGCAACACTACGTCCCCACAGCAGACATCAGGTGAAACCGTGGTGTCATTGGAAACTGAGCCAACAACGCGAGATGACAATATTGATATTGATGTGGGAGTGGGAGTGACAGTATCAAAACCATTCTCTACAACTGGTTCAAATAACCACAAAACACCACCGTCAACATCAACGCTAATTGCACCTGATGTTACTTTGCCAGCATCTGTAAGCCGTGCCAAAGTTGTAAATTTTAAACAGCAACAACAACAACAACAACAACCACATCATCTCCAGCATCTACATCATGGCCAACAAGAATTACATGAAAATTATTTGGCTGAGGAATCGAAAGCACCATTCGTTTCACAAGCATTTAAACGTCGCAAACGAAAATATTTGAATCGACATCCGCTAAAGCATCGTTCGAGGTAAGTTTCATTTGGGAAATTTTATTACATTTTAGGCAATACACTTTTAAATTGTGAAGGGGGGAGAGTGGGAATGTAGAAAATAAATCAAAATTTAATTACAATAAATAATTACGGCTTGATATTGAAGGTAAAAGCATTTTTATTTTCAAAGCCATATTCTTGTAGAGTTTTATGAAGCATTTGAAACGTGAGGTATAATATACAGTCAACCCTCCTATAACGCGATACTCTCAGAACACGGTTTCCATATAACGCAGGACTGCAATTGCGACAGCCCTCCTATAACGCGGTACTCTCAGAAAACGGTTTCCATATAATCCAAGACTGAAATTGCGACAGCCCTCCTATAACACGGTACTCTTATAGAGCGGTTTGCGTTCAATTTCATCCCATAAGTTCCTTCCGCACAGCCTATGAATGAATAGTAACTAGATATTGTAAGAGGGTTTAATATAAATTTTATTTTCGACATACAGTACCGTGCAAAACAATAGCAATTGGATTTTCAATTTAAAAAAAAACAATGAATGAAGATGAACCAAGTGAGGATAAATACTAAAAAAAAATTTCATCATTTTACAAGTCTTTCTTAATTTTGTTGGAAGCCAGTCTTTTAGTTTCGTTTTTATTTAATTTTTTTTTTATCAATCCTTATTTGAACTCTTGAATTCAATAAAAATAATTTATAATTTATATTGCCTTTCTTGGTCTCCGTATAACGCGGTACGAATGATGTGATTTGTACTAATTCTGTGTTTCTTATAGCGCGATCTCCATACAACGCGGTAGACGGTTTCCATAGAACGCGCTACGAATTAGTATGGTTTGTACCTGAAATCCGAGTTTCTTATAGCAAGGTTTCCATATAACGCTGTACGCACTCATCGTGTTATAGGAGGGTTGACTGTATATTATATGTATAATATTTGTAACCAATAAATGGCAAACTCTTCGATTCAGGGATATCCCTGATACATTATTTACAACCTTATGAGCTAAGAACTATCATTCAAAACTACATTAGAAATGCTTCACTTAGTTCAACAGCTTTATTCATACATACATAATTGGCCATT
Source organism: Sarcophaga peregrina (assembly GCA_014635995.1). Classification (NCBI taxonomy): domain Eukaryota; kingdom Metazoa; phylum Arthropoda; class Insecta; order Diptera; family Sarcophagidae; genus Sarcophaga; species Sarcophaga peregrina. Next base: position 90,202,139 of record CM025792.1, on the reverse strand, counting down.
GCAACCCTTCAGTCAGGATTACGATCTAGCTTCTCACACCACTTATGTTGTGCGAGTTAATTTTATACATGGGTGGCGGGACCTACAGTTTAAAGTCGACTCCGAACGACAGATTTTTGAGAAGCTTTTCATGGCAATTTTTACTCTCAGAGTCTTTGCCAGAAATCTGCTGAGAGGAAGTCGCCGAAGAAATATTTTTCGTTTTGATGTCTGGCCTGGGATTCGAACCCGGGCCTTTTGCCTAATAAGCCAACATACTACCCACTAGACCACGGCGACTTCATCAACAGCTTTATTAACTTTTCATATATAGCTGTTGCCTTATCTACCCATTACTTACTAACTTAATTGGCCATTAACAACTCGCTTATCGATGATTTCGGCCTGCTTAACACAGCTTTCCAGACGCCATTGCTTCTTGCATGCCTTCGCCTATTGTATACACAAAACGATGACAAGACTTTTCCAATTTAAACCTTCTAATGTCGTCCTTTACGCCGACTTCCGCTAATCATCGTATCAAATACTCGCCTCGTATCATACTGTTGCATACAAACTACATGGCCGAGCCAACGCAGCCACTGTATGTTTATATGCAGCACAACGTACATGTCATTGAGGAGCTCATGCATCTCATTAGTGGATCGTATGCGGAAAACATTTGGAATCGCTGTAGTCAAGTAGGCGGTGTATTGTCTTATTAGACGTAAGATCAGCTCAGAAATCAACACGAAATATGATAAAAAAATATTTCTTGTGGCAAAAACTCTGCCATTAAAAGTCTTTCAAAAATCTGCCGTTTGAAATCGACTTTAAACTGTTGGTCCCACCACTCATGTATAAAAACGAATTAACACACACAATATAAGTGGTGTGAGAAGTTGGGTCGTAATATTGCTGGAATTGTTGTAATGACCAATTGTAATATGTATGTATGTTATCGGATTACTGGTGCCTCTGATCTTCCATGCTTTCCCAGTCGTTTACACCATTCGATGATAGGATTTCCCCAATGTGAGCCTGTCAACGCAGACAAGATCGTAATCTGCACAGACTTCTGCTAATCCCCGCAACAAATTCGTATGTTCGTTGAAACATAATATTCTGTCTGAACTACATGGCAGAGCCAGCGCATTCACTAGATGTTAATGAGCTGAACAATAGTTCATGTCGTTGATTAGCTCAAACATCTCAGTATTGGATCGTATGCGGAAATCATTTGAAATCGCCGTAGTCTAGTAGGTAGTGTTTTGTCTTATTTGACGTGCGGCCACGGTACAAACCCTGTAACAGACATCAAAACGAATATATGAAAAAAAAAAAAATTCTTCGCAACAGCCTCTCATCAAATTCTGGCAAAAACTCTGAGGGTAAATAAAAATTGTCATGAAACTTTCTCAAAAATCTGTCATTCAGAATCGACTTTAAACTGTAGATCCCACTCTTCTGGTAAATAAAATTTCCTTGAAAGTTTCTCAAAAGTCTGTCTTTCGGAGTCGACTTTAAACTGTAGATTCCGCCACTCGTATATAAAATTAACGCAACATACATAAATGGTGCGAGAAGATATGTTGTAATTATGCCTGAAGGCGTATTTTGGTATGTATACGTAAATAATCGCCAAACTTGCAATGGGATGAAGATCTAACATAGAATTTTGGTGTCGAATGCTCTCAAGTCTGCTGCATCGATGCTTAATTGTGTCCATTTATCTGCGCCATAAAGAAGCACAGGAAGGATGAGCGTCTTGCAGAATATTAGTTTTATCGTACGTGAGAAGCCTCTGCTAGAAGTCGCCGTGGTCTAGTGGGTAGTGTGTTGGCTTATTAGACCAAATGGCTCGGGTTCGTATCCCAGTTCAAGACATTAAAACGAAAAAAATATTTCTTCGGGGACTTCCTCTCAGCAGATTTCTAGCAAAGACCTCTGAGAGTAAAAATTGCCATGAAAAGCTTCTCAAAATCTGTCGTTCGGAGTCAATTTTAAACTGTAGGTCTCGTCACTCATGTATAAAATTAACGCACACAACGTAAGCTAGGTCGTAATCCTGACTGAAGGGTTTGTAATAGCCAATTATGTATGTATGTGAGAGGCCTCTGCCTACTCAATTGCTTTCTGAGACCATTTTAGCACTAAGTTGGCAAGAACTGGCTCATACGTGAGATCTACAAACTCCATATAAATTTATCTATGTGGCTTCAGTCTTTCACATAATATGCTCGTGGAAACCTCGTATGCAATAGGGAGAATGATATGCTTAACCCCATCATTTGAATTCTATTTCAATCAATCAACAGTAGATAGGGAATGTTATAAGGGAGAATACAACCAAAGCAGTGGAATTAACGATCTGATTAACAAGTGTCTTTGAAATTACTTACTAAGAATAGTGGGAAGACCTTACTTATGTTAAATGTTGATAAATTGGAATTAGACCCCGTAGTCTAGTAGGTAGTTTGTTGGCTTATTAAATGCTTGACCACAATTCAAACCCAAGGTCAGACACCACATCGAAATATGATTTCTGGCAAAAACACTGACAGTAAATAAAATTGCCATGAAAAGTTTTTCAAAAAAATCTTTAAACTGCAAGTCCCTCCTCCATTCATGTGTAAAATTTGCACACATAAGATATGTAATAAACTAGGTCGTAAATCTGACAAATTAAATTTTTGAAAGAAACTAATATCCATTGAGATCCACGTTTCTGTGCCATAAAAGAATTACGGTTAAGGAGGATGAGTAGCTTGTAGTATATAAGTTTTGTTGTACGAAAGAGGTTTTTGCTACTTAATTACCTGTTCAGCTTATAATAGCACCTGTTGGCCAGAGTGATTCTATACTTGATGTCCTGACTGATATAATTTTTACATCTCAGCTTCAGTCATTCACAAGGTGGTTACCTTGTATGCGATAGAGAGAATCCTGCACTTAAAACCATCTCTTGAAATCTAGTGGATCCTTGTGGAATGGCATAAGCAGGGCACTGGCGAAACAGTGGTATAAAGGAGTTGATTAACAAATCGATTTGAAATGACATGCTAAGGATAATGGTAAGATGTCTTCTTGAGCTGGACTATTAAAAATAACATAATTAGCTGCGATATCTCAAATAAAACGAAATATGAAAACATATCTATCGATTTCCTCACGATCGATTTCTGAAAAAACTCTGAGATTAAATAAAAATTGTCATAAAAAGTATTTCAAAAATATGTCGTTCGGAATTGACTTTAAACTGCAAGTCCCTCCTCCACTTATATATAAAAAAATTAACAAACACAACATAAGTGTTGTGAGAAACTGGGTCGTAATCCAGCCTAAAGGGTTGTAATGAACAATTATGTGTACAGTGTATTCTCTCTTAAGCGGACATCTATGGGACTGACAATTTTGTCCGCTTGTGAGGAGTGTCCGCATAAGAGAGAAATATTTCTTCCTTAAAATTTTTTTGGTATTGAAAAAAGTATCCGGTTATTGAAGGTGTCCGCTTAGAAGGGGTGTCCGTTAGGAGAGAGTACACTGTATATAGGACTTCCAAGCTTGTAGGAACTATATTATTATATTTAAAAATACTCTTCATTGAGAACGATGCGCTGAAAGAAAACTCTTTCAGTTTCTTTCTTAATTTGCTATCGTCATGTGTTCGTCACCTTTATTCTTACGAAAAGATATTTTGGTGATTTCTTAGGTTAGGTTAGAGGACGTGTACTTGTCAGTTAAGACAAGTACAGTACAAGGAGGTCGAAATTGACCCATTGTACTTGCTGATATCTTCCTCTTTTCGATTTACAATGTGGCTGCTCATGAACTCGTCCTGTTAACGACATTTAGAACAGTTACAGTGGGCGGCAAAAGAAACTGTACACTAAGGATAAAATTCTAGCAATTACCAAACCTAACTTTTACCATTTAAGGAGAGAGTATCCGAAGAAATATTTCGAAATTTTTTGAAATTTTTTTCTAGTTTCAATTTTAAAAACTTGAAAAAATAAAAATAACCGGAGTTTATTAAAGTACTTTTTTTTTAATGTACACTGTATGTTTACGTTAACATAATGAAGAATTCAATTCAAAAACATTATTTCCCGGAATTTCATTTATCTACTCAAAACATAACTTACCATCACACTTAATGGGGCTTTAGTAAATAAGTTTTAAATTTCATTTCAATAACAATCCAACAAGCCATCAATATTAATCATTTTCAGCATTCAACCAAATAAAACGAACATGCCAATTATAATGTTCTTTAGAACACCCTGTGGTAATTTAAAAATCAAATTGCAATTATTTTAAAATACACTTACCAGCTAACCAAGTGCTGGTGCCATACCATGCGTATGATTGATTTCATTTCATACACAACACGAACACTCATACGCAACCAGTTGTTATTTACAAAATTGCTAGAGAAATATAGAAAACAAGCCATATTATGTTGGTTATTTTATGATTTTGAAAAATCATTGCCAAAAATAATGTTTCATTATTTATTAACAAGAGTTTTCTTAATTAACTTTTGGTTTTGAAAATCATTTGCAATGCAATGTTAGGCATGGACATGCATAAGAGTGTACAAACCATTATTGGCCGTGTGTAATAATTTATGATTTTAAACTGCTTTACTGGCAGCTGTGTTTTAAACTTCTCAACAAAGAAGTGAAAGAAGAAGGTAGAATAGAAACCTTGACTTTGCCTTTGAAACATGAAATTAATTGCATAGCAATTATCCAAGGAATACGTAAGTAATGCTTACAATTTCTTGCGATTCAATTCGATTTTATTCGAATTTCTTTATCTCGCAATTGAAAATGTTGTGAACAATAATAGAAGCAGCAATAGCAACAATTGCAAAAATAATTCTCTATCGTCTCTAGAGTACATTAAATAAATGAAATCGAACATTTAAATTTATTAATGGAAAGAAGGACACTTACTTGCACATTTATACTCGTATTCACATCCATTCAATGACAAAAGGAGAGTATCCTTTAATTGAAGTGATTTTGTCTTTCTTTCCTAGTATTAAGGATTTTTAAGGATAACATTTTTCATTTTCAAATGGAAATATTTAATTAGGAATTAATCGATAATATATTGGTTAAGAGGATTGCTGATAATTTGTTTCCTTAAAGCAATTAGAAAAGTAAAGGCAAATTTAATTATTCCCTCATATAAAATGTAAAATACAATCCTGTTCAATGATTATTATTTTTTGTATATCATAAAGTATATCTGAAGGAGCAAACTTAACTTGAAAACTTTCTGCCTTTAGCACATTCACTAAGAGGCATTCTTTCTCTTTCAATTTTGTTAAAACGTATGCTTACCCAGTAAAATCCAACACCTTGACAACTGTACACTATTAATCACAACCATACATACATATATACAAACTTGGTCATTACAATTCTTCAGTCAGGATTACAAGCTAGCTTCTCACACCACTTGTGTGTGGTAATTTTATATATGAATGGCAAGACCTTTAATTTAATGCTGACTTCAGTCACCGAAGAAATATTTTTCTTATATTTTGTTTCTTTGGGAATGCCTCTCTAATAGTCCATTGCAATATTTTCGATATAGCCAAGGAATTTATCTGAAGTCGCCGTAGTCTAGTAGGTAGTGTGTTGGCTTATTAGACATAAAGCCAAAGTTTGAGCTCCAGGCCAGACATCAAAACAAAATATTTCTTCGGCGATTTCCTTTCAGCAGATTTCTGGCAAAACTCTGAGAGTAAACAAAAACCTGCCAAGAAAAGTTTCTCAAAAACATTTGTCGTTCGGAGTCGACTTTAAATTGTAGGTCCTACCACTTTTGTAAAAAATTAACACACACAACATAAGTGGTGTGAGAGGCCAATAATCCTGACTGAAGGCTTGTAATGACCAATTATGTATGTATGTATGTCATAAAGTACATCTCAAGAAGCAAACTTAACTCGAAAAGTAAGGTTATATTCACTAAGAGGCATTTTATTAAACGGATTTTATTAAAACGGATGCTTACCCAGTAAAATTTTATACAAGAATGGCAGGGCCTATTGTTTAATCCTGATATTATTATATATCGTTTCGTTGCGGGTGATTCTCTGATAGTCGATCATATTTTTTCTTACTTTATTGGCCATTGCAATACTTTCGATATAGTCAAGGAATTTATTTATTTTGGCTCCGCCGTCAGATTAGATTAGGCTGGAGGACGTGTATTTGTCAACAGTACCCGGAAATCGAATTGACCAATTGTACAATGCCCTAGCTTCTCACATCATTCGTGTTGTGTGCGTTAATTTTATATACGATTGGCGGGACCTACAGTTTAAAGTCAACTCCGAACGCTAGATTTTTTTGAGAAGCTTTTCATGGTAATTATTACTCTCGGAGTTTTTGCCAGAAATCTGCTGAGAGGAAGTCGCCGAAGAAATATTTTCATATTTTCGTTTTGTTGTCTGATCTGGGATTCGAACACCGGCCTTTTGTCTAATAAGCCAACACACTACTTATTAGACCCCGGCAACTTCCGCCGTTACCACCACAAATATTGTCAGTCTGGAGATCAAGCGTAGGATCACTTTTGCCAACAGGTGCTGCTATGGTCTCAACAGACATGCTTCCACAAGACATGGACAGCAGCAGAGAATAGTCCTACGTTATATCTTCGGTCTAGTGCGAGTTGGCTATGATTACTGAATTCGATCCAACAGTGAGCTGTAAGAGTTTCTCAAAGACATAGAACTTGAGCAGCGTATTAACATCCAGCGCCTGCACTAGTTCGGCCATATCGTTCCAATGGAGGAGGATACTATGGCGAAATTGGTATTTAAGGCGGGGATCTGCAGGAGTCGACGAAGAGCAAACCTTGTTTGCGTTAGAAGGACCAAATCGAGGAAGCCCTGTTACCGATTGGTGTGAGCAACTGGCGTAGAAAAGCAAGAAGCAGAGGAGCCTGGAAAGATGTGTTCAGGCAGACCGAATTTCATTCAGCAAACGTATATGTTCGTCGAAAACATGAAATGTTTTATTATGCTTGTGGACATGTTTGTAGTTCTTTTGAGCGCGATACCTAGAGTTAATTTCTTTTATTATTTGAGGTGCTTTCGCACCACTCCATTTCTAAGCAGCTTAAACTTTGTAGATTTTCATTGATTTTTACGCGATTTCTGTGCTGGTATAAACTGTACCTCTTAAGGAGCGGGCATGAAAAAATTTTACAATATTTTGAAATTTTTTTTGTAATTTTTTTGTTTCAATTTTAAATCTTGGCAATGAAACAATTTTATAATAAAAATAACGGTAATTTATTATTGTATATTTATATTGTAATGTACATTTTCTTTTAAAGCCCATTGTATTCTTCGATAATTTTTCGTTGCCTAATTTTGCCTGCTTTTCTATACGGAATACTAGGGTTTAACTTTATGCTACACAATATAGGCTTTAGTGAGCAAGAGTATGTAGTAGAATAAGTGCAGTTTGTTCAAGGAGATTCCATTGCATTCAATATAAATCTGTACAGCCTATATGACTCATGTAAGACGTATCTACCCAAACTATGCCGTCATTAATTGATTTTGTAGCCTACAAATGAATTGTCTCTGGAGAGACCTGAACATTGAGTTTGGTACGGCTGGATAGCCAATAATCTGCCCTTTTAGACAATTAATGTATCCTCTAGGTTCTCAGGGATTACATATATTTGCAACCAGAGCATTACAGGAGTGTCAAAACATGTTTAACGATCTCAATCACAATTTTAACATACAGTTGCCGTGACAATGGATATGAGGTGGCGAACTTGAAATGGGTTTTTGGCAGCAACAAGAATCTCCTAAAAAAACAAAAACCTGAGGGGGCCTTCACTGGATGCAATTAGCCTCTTGGCTTCAACAAAAATTTATGCCAAGAAGAGAATATTGTAATGACTATCCTGACATCGACTATAGAAGTCGCCGTGGTCTAGTGGGTAGTGTGTTGGCTTATTAGACAAAAGGTTCGGGTTCGAAACCCAGGTCAGACATCAAAACGAAAAAATATTTCTTCGGCGACTTCCTCTCAGCAGATTTCTGACAAAGACTCTAAGAGTAAAAATTGCCATAGAAAGCTTCTCAAAAATCTGTCGTTCGGAGTCGCCTTGAAACTGTAGGTCCCGCCACTGATGTATAAAATTAACGCACACAACATAAGTGGTGTGAGAAGCTAGGTCGTAATCCTGACTGAAGGGTTGTAATGGCCAATTATGTTATGTAATCATGATATCCTTACAAAAAATGACATTAAAATTGAGTTTTAATCCTAGACTTTGATTCAAATCGATGGAAAGCAATTCATTTTTTTAATCTTCTTTAACGCAAACGAATTTTAAACTTTACATAGGAATTTTTCATGTCACATTCAAATTTAAATTTTATTCCTATTCAAATCGTATACATACTCAAGCCATTCAAGTTGATAAAGATAAAGAAATCAAATCAATTTCCTTTTTTTTCGCTTTTAAAGGCTGCCAAATGATTGAAAATATTTTTGTTTTCTTTTTAAAAATACGAGAACAAAAATTCCTAGAAAACAAGTGAATTTTCTTGAGCATGAAAATAAAAGGGGAAACATTTTAATGGAGTTTTCAAAAGAAAAGGAAAGGAAAAGGGAAAATAATGAAATATTTTCATAAGAAACCTAACAAATCAAAGCGTTAACAGAATTGTTATTAAATTTTATGTGTCTTTGTAGATTGAAAAGATATTCGTTGACAAAAGATGAAGAGCAGACAAGAGACACCTATGAACGAGAAGCACATCAAGCAAATGTCAACAAAATATATGCACAGCAAAGGCAGAAGCATCATAATCATCATCATCATTCTGGTTTTAATCACAATCCCTTTACTTATGACACTACTTATGATTTGTTAACAGCAAACACCAATGCCACCGCCAAAACAGGTTCATTAGGAGGGAATAATCATCATAAATTCAAGCATAATCATCACAATCATGAATACAATGATAATAACGAAGTGGCAACTGAAAATAATGGAAATAAATTTCACAATAAATTCATACAACGATTACAAGGACGACAAGGACGAGCAGAACAACATACAAGGCAACAGCAACAGCAACAGGTTTCCTATTCTCTGCAAAACAATGAAATGTTAAGGCAACGACTGACTGATGATGATGATGATTCTGATGATTCTGGCAACAGTCAAGGGGAATTGAAATGGAAAAACTTGCTTTTAATGACAGCTGACAACATAAAAGAGAATGTGTTGACAGCAAAACATCACAAACAAATTAAAGGGGTTGCAACAACTGCTGACAACTGGCTGCAATCATATAAGCAGCAGCAGCAAGAGCAACAACTAGGAGGTCAGCTACCCGGCCAAATGAAAAGACGTCAAAAGAAAAACATATTAAATAATCACATTAATAATCATAATCATAATCATTATAATAACGATGATAATGATAATGATGCTGTTAGTTCCTATGTTATTAAAAAAACCAATAAAATTCACCATCAACCCGCCACCCATCTTCAATCATCCACAACCCAGCATTATAATGCCGAAAATCATCATCAACAAACGGACAATAGTGATGATAATGACAGCAGCTTTATTGCTGTTACACAAAAGCCATCAAAAAACCGTTATATACAGAAAACTAATACTATTACCGTTACAAACAGTAACAATAAAAATAATTTCGAACATCATGACACAGACAATCATGCATTGGATACACCCTACACCTTAAGACTACAAGCCGACGCTGAATTAATCGATGAAACTGCAGAAGATAAAAAACATTTCCAAGATGTAGCATCATCACCACCACTAAGACCTTCACCACTGTCACCGTATGACAATAACTATGACAGCAACGGTGAGGAGTTAGTTGAGGCCGTCAATCAATTTGACTTGATTTTGGCCGTATTCCAGAAGATTGATGAAAAAACCATCGCTTTGCTGATTGTCATGACCATATGCGTGTGTGTCTATTCATGTAAGTAATTGCGTTAATGTTTACAATTCACATGTGTGTGTGTATTAGTGTGCGTATATGTGTTTGTATATGTGAATGTGTTAAATAATTCTTAATGGAAATTCATGTAATTTTCACATTTATTGTATAAAGTTAAGGGGATTTGTTATAAGATTTTAGGTGGCATTTCAAGGGAAAATAAAAGAAAAAAACTTTTTGTCAGGAAACGAATAGCAGTTCATTATGGATGTCAGAAAAAAATAAACTTTTTGAAAAAAGAAAAATTCCGACATAATCTAACCTTATTTGACATGAGAGTACGAATGTTATTCACCGTACTTATCATAGTCTAGTAGGTAGTGTGTTGCCTTATTAGATAAGCACCCGTAATTCAAATTTCAGCCCAGACATCCCCAACGAAACGAAATATGAAAAAGTCACATCTTCGGCGAATTCCTCTCCACAGTCTTCTGATAAAAACCCTGAGAGTAAAATAAAATGGCAATGAAAAGTCTCTCAAAAAAAATAAATCTTTTGTTCTAGGCTATGGGCCCTGCCTCTCATTTATAAAATTAACAACTACAACATGGGTGATTTGAGAAGATATATAGGTTGTAAGCCTGACTAAAGAGTTGTAATGAACAATTAAGTCAGTAAGTAAGAAAGTATGCAAAGTTATTCTATCCACCGCAATCATTTACTCGCATAAGTGTGGCTTATAGAAGAAATCTTTATTGGGATCACACCTTTTTATTTTAACCTATAAGGTTGACTATCTATCGCTTTAAATTTAAACCATCGTTACTTTCGAATCTGGCAATACTTATGTCATTATATTTAGTCACAGTATATTATCACCACTGAACGCAATGAATCGATTTGAGCTTGAGCAATGTTAGGATTTATTAGGCGCTAATATTGATTGAAGTCGCCGTGATCTAGTAGGTAGTGTACTGGCTTATTAGACATAAAGCCAGGGTTCGAGTCCCAGGCCAGTCATCAAAATAAAAATACAAAAATTATTTTTCGGCGATTTCTTCTCAGCAGATTTCTGGCAAAAACTCTGAGCGTAAAAATAAAATTGCCATGAAAAGTTTCGTAAAAATCTGTCGTTCGGAGTCGACTTTAAAATGCAGGTCCCGTCATATGTATAAAGTTAACACACACAACATAAGTGGTGTGAGAAACTAGGTCAATAATCCTGACTGAAGGGTTGTAATGGCCAATTATGTATGTATGTATTCTGTTCCAAAATTCAGTATATTATCACTACTGAACGCAATGAATCGATTTACGCTTGAGCAACTTTGGGATTTATTGGGGGGTGATATCAATTTCGCCAAAAAGCATCCTAATTTTGGGATGATCCGTTTTTCTGCATCCTGGTGGATACGCTAATAAGCAAAATTGCCGTATTTTATGGTTCAGAATACTCAAACATGGTAATGCACTCATTATGAATGACTGTTTGGTGCGGCATGGCATCATTGGTTTACATTACTTTGGAAATGAGAACGGCATAACCATCGCACCATGATTACTGATTTTTTTGTACCCGCTCTTCATGCTATTAATCGTAGACGAAGTTTGGTTCTAACAGGGTAGTGTAACTACCGTACAGCTTATGCCGCAATCGATTTACTGCATCAAACGTTTGATATACGTCTAATTAGCCGAAATGGTGATGTCAATTGGCCGCCAAGAAGCTGCGATTTGACATCGTTGGGCTATTTTTTGTGGGGTGCTGTTAAAGAGAAGAGTCGCTGTGGTCTAGTGGGTAGTGTGTTGGCTTATTAGACAAAAAGCCTGTGTTCGAATCCCAGGTCAGACATCAAAACGAAAAAATATTTCTTCGGTGACTTCCTCTCAGCAGATTTCTGGCAAAGACTCTGAGAGTAAAAATTGCCTTGAAAACCTTCTCAAAAATCTGTCGTACGAAGTCGACTTTAAACTATAGGTCCCGCCACTCATGTATAAAATTAACGCACACAGCATAAGTGGTGTGAGAAGCTAGGTCGTAATCTTGACTGAAGGGGTGTAATGGCCAATTATGTATGTATGTATGTTAAAGAAAAGTATTATGCCGACAAATCAGAGGCAATTGAGCATTTGAACAACAACATTCGTGATGCCATTGCCGAGATACAGCGCCATGCACTCGAAAAAAATGTACGAAAATTGTTCCGATCGAATGAGATACTGTGAGACCAGCCGCGGTAGTCATAAGCAAGACATAATATTCCATTTTAATTTTTAGAAAAATTTCAAATTGCTTTTGTTTTATTGCAGTTTTTAATTTAAACTTTTAAATTACACACTCTCCCTATATTTGAACTGTTTTTACTTCTTCAAGCTTAGCTTTAAAGCTTTCGGGCTTTAATTTCTTTTTTCCTTGCTTTATCGTCTGCTTATTTAAATTCTTGTCCTAAGAGCTATGCTTTCATTACAATCCCACCTCTTGGTATTGATAATTTGTGTAGTTAGAGTCATTATATAAGGGGAGCGCACAAAAAAATTTGGATTTACCTCTAGGCATATGTTTTTATTTATGCTTGAACAAGTAGCTGTGCAGCTGTGCTTATATCACAATCCTACCTCTTGGTATTGAGTATTTGTTTTGTTAGCGTCTTTATATAAGGAGAGCGCACAAAAAAATTTGGACGCACCTTTAAGGTATATGTTTTTGTTTGTGCTTGAACAAGTAGATGTGCTTATATTACAATCCCACCTTTATGTATTGAGAATTTGTTTAGTTAGAGCCATTATATAAGGAGAGTGCACAAAAAAATTTGGACGTACCTTTAAGGTATATGTTTTTGTTTGTGCTTGAACAAGTAGCTGTGCAGTTGTGCTTATATTACAATCTTACCTCATGGTATTGAGAATTTTTTAGTTACTGTCATTATATAAGGAGAGCGCACAAAAAAATTCGGACGCACCTTTAAGGCATATATTTTTGTTTGCGCTTACAATCCTACCTCTTGGTATTTAGAATTTCTTTAGTTACAGTCATTATATAAGGAGAGCGCACAAAAAAAATTTGTACGTACCTCTAGGCATATGCTTTTATTTGTGCTTTAAACAAGTAATTGCCATTACTTTACTTATGCTGCCACAGTCAATATGCATTGGCAAATGGGTCGCTTTACAGTTGTAATCATCTCATCGCTTATATTTTTAATAAACAATTCCTACAAGGATGCCTCATACAGTTTCTGTCTTCAGGAAACAAGTCATGAAGTTACGTTATGAATGAATACGACCATAAGACCTACATAAGGCGTCGTAAACTAGTAGGTAGTGTGTAGGCTAATTAGACATGAGGTAACGGTTCAAGCCACAGATTAAACATCGCCTGAAACGAAACGAAATTTTAATACAGTAGAAGCTCACAAATTAGAACCTCCAGTAGTTAGAAATTCCAGAAATTTGAATCAGTGATTGCAATACATTGTAAACTCTAAAATTCTAATTTTTAAGCGTTTTTTGCTATTTTAACACAAGAAATCCCCAAATTATTTTTATTCCGTAAAACTAAAAAGGGGAATCAGCAAATTATATACGTTTTTCCGTATTTGATGTTTTTTTTTGTCGCATTTAGGTATTTTGTGCTTAATTTATGAGTTACTAGCAGGTTGTACCCGGCGTTGCGTGGGTTATAAAAATCCGGTTTATCAAACAACTCAGTTTTATGAATACTCTAAGTCCTAAATATAAATGTATGCAATTTGCCCGTTTTTCGTCCCTTTTCCCCTTTCTGGACCCCTTTTGGTCCGGATTTTTAAACAGACCAACTCCAATAGCTATTTGGGAGACTTAACTAAGCTAAATCGTATGCATGAAGTACTAATTTTTGCCCTTTTTTCTCCCTTTGCGCCATTTTTTTCCCTTTGGTTCAAAATTTTTAAAATATTTATAGCATATAACCCGCACCGACAAAAGCTCGATCAATATCCCAAATTTCAAGAAAATCGGTTCAAGCGTTCAGGTGTGATTCGGTATGCACTTAATTTGCCCGTTTTTGGCCCCTTTCCCCTTTTTGGACCCTTTTAGTTCAACTTTAGAAACGGAACACCTCCAATAGCTATTTGGGAAACTTAAAAATTACCTATTACCATTTTTTCCCCTTTTGTCCCATTTTTTCTCCCCTTTTGGTCAAAATTTTAAAAATATTTATAGCCTATAACGTGCACCGACAAAAGTCTGATCTATATCCCAAATTTCAAGAAAATCGGTCCAGGCGTGATTGGCTAACGAACAAACCAACAAACATTTGGGAAACTTAACCAAGTTAAATCGTAAAAAATTACCTATTACCATTTTTTCACCCATTTGTCCCATTTCTCCCCCTTTTGGTAAAATTTTTAAAAATAATTATAGCCTATAACCTGCACCGACGAAAGTCCGATCTATATCTCAAATTTCAAGACAATCGATCCAGGCGTTCAGGCGTGATTGGTTAACAAACTAACCAACAAACATTTGGGAAGCTTAACTAAGCTAAATCGTAAAAAATTACCTATTACCATTTTTTCCCTATTTGTTCCATCTTTTCTCCCCTTTTGGTCAAAATTTTGAAAAGATTTATAGCCTATAACCTCCACGGACAAAAGCCCGATCTATATCCCAAATTTCAAGAAAATCGGTCCAAGCGTTCAGGCGTGATTGGCTAACAAACAAAAAAACAGACTTACAGAGAGATTTATAATATATATTAGGATTACGTTTTGTTTTATTGTTTTCATTGAAACAAAAAATTGCATCAAAAAAAATTTAATTGTTTTATTTTAGGTTCTGAAGGGAAATCTTTTTTATTTTTTAGTTTTTATTCGAAAAAAAACGTACAGAAATTAGAATTGCCTCAAGAATAAAGCGGTTCTAATTAGTGAGCAACTACTGTATTTCTTCAGTGATTTTCTCTCAGCAGATTTCTGCCAAAAGTTCTTTGAGACTGAATAAAATTGCCACAAAACTTTGTCGTTAGAAGTCATTTTTTAAGTTGTGAGTACCACCACTCACGTATGAAATTAGCACACACAACTTAAGTAATGTGAGAAGCTAGGTTGTGAACCTTACTAATGGTATGACCCATTATGTATGTTTGTATGCATGTTTTGGTAAATTTCTTTCCTTTATTGAGTGTATTATATTGACTTCATTCATTATTATTTGATTTCTCTTTACATTTGCCCAAGCAAATCTAAAAATTCAGAATCAAAATAATAAAAAAGAAGAAGAAGAATAATCATAATCTCATATTTTGTTTGCCATTAGCATAATAAAATTCTATTTATTTAACGTTTTTTTTATATTTTATTCTCTCCTTCTTTTTTATTTCGATTTTTATGAACACAATCTTTTGCTGTCTTTAGTTTGCCTTGCAATATTCGCATTTCTTTTCCTGTGCTGTGGCTTGCCTTTTTATTTATTTTGCTTGTGCTGTGTGTGTGCTTTATTTAATAATTTTATTTATTGGAGAATCTTTTTTTTTATTTTTTCTGTTCTCTACTGATTCTCTTGTTTATCTTGTTTTTGTTTTTTATTACAGTTTTGCTGTGCATTTTATCAAAGCCAGCCATGAATGAGATCTTTTTGGTTCTAGTGTCGTACGTCATTGTTGGCACATTTGTGGCAATACAAATAGCTGTGGGATATGCAACATTGCCAAGGTGAGTTACGTAACGAATGAAGAAATATCAAGAGATTTAAAGTATATTTATTGGCTATTAAATAAGTTAAGAATTAACTCAGAAGATATTGAAATATTTCAGAAAAGTTCTATTAAGAAATCGATTATCCACATATAATGGGAGTTTAAAATATTTTTCTTTTGGAAGGCAGAAAATAATTAAAATGGAGAAGTTAACTGCATAGGGATTTACTTATGCCTGAACAACTAAAGAAAATGTTAAATTAATCAATTACGAATAATTATGAAAATTATGTAGATATTCTCAATAAAAAGTAGAAAGTTTGTGAGGTATATTAAAAAAATGAATCTTTTTAGAAGCCCTTATGGTGTTTTCTTTTCTACAAAGAAAATGTCACCCTCTTACAAGGTGCATTAAAAATATTTTTGACCAACCCTGTTGTTATGTCATTTTTTATTTGAGAAGAACAGAACACAAATATTAAAAAAAGGGTATGCCCTGTGTTTACCACTTATAAAGAAAATGTTAACTACGTTGAAATAAATTCAATAATTCTTCTTCATCAGATGACGAAGATGAATCTAATAACTGATTTATTTCAATTTTCGCAAATCATATATATTATTTCTACAGCACTTTTTTTGTCGGTTGCAAATATCTCCCATACCACCGCATCAAATTTAATGAATGATATCTCATTTTAAAGCTTATATTTAACACTAATGGCGAAAAATAATTAGAAATTGAAAAATTAATATTTTCATTGATAAAAATTATATTTTATATAGAACTGCATAATAATACTGTTGTCATAATGATTATATGTTTTTGTTCGCGTGTGCTAATACAGGGTCGCTTAATAGTAATGCAGTTCTACATAATGTAGTATGTATTAAAATCCATTCTGGCAATACCGCTATTTACTATAATACCGTTTATATATAGTTTATATATATATAAGTCAGTTATATATAATATGCATATTGTAAAAAAGTTGACAATACTTTGCAGTAGTTGTTAGATCAAGTGCGATAAACAGGATCGCTTAATTGTAATGCTATTCCACATAATAATGTATATAAAGTTCTAAAAGCTATTTTGGTAATGTCGTTATTGTCATGGTATTGTTTGTTTTATGAAATGTAGTAATATGGTGTTGATATATTATGATTTCTAATATTTTTATACTTTTAATAAAATTTCTATTAATTTTTTCATTTTATGGTACCTAAATGAGAACTAACGGTGCGAAATATTCGCACGGGTCATCTAGTATTATATAATAACAATAGCCACATTTATATTTTTTTTTCCAAAAAAAGGTTTTATATCTAAAAATATGTTGTATTTTTTGATTTGTTTTCAATAAAAAATATAAATATTAAAAAAAGGTGTTGCCAGATCGCTAATTTTTCAACTTTATTTTTTGAGAGCTTTTTTTTATAATCAAAACAAAAAAATATTTTAACACTGTTCTAACATTGAATGCAATTTTTTATATTACTGACCATGTAGCTTTAATAATGTAATGTTTCCTTAAGGTTACTCAACAAAGCAATGAAAAAATTAACTTCAAATTGGATAACAATACCTGGCAGCTTTTTTAAATTTCATCTGGTAACCCTATAAATAAACAAAAGTCACCTGTTTACAGAGCATTATCAGCACTTTCGATTTATACAGGGCATTAAATGCAATGCCCTCCACCATTGGCAAGTGCGAATTATTTAGAATAAAACATACCACCCTTTTCGAGGGCGAAACATTTTTAAGAAACAAACGCAAAATTGTATTTTGCGTTACTAAAATGCACATTTTTTGGTAGAAAAGAAAACACCATTAGTTTCTAGCCAAGAAAGTTGAATAAACAAAGCCATTATAGCGATTTATGTAATGGTAGCAACAAAACCTTATCCAAAAGCAATTATAATTAGATTAGAAATGACTTTATCCTGCTTTAGAAAAGTACGGAAAATCGTAGAGAAATTCCAGAAACCCTTTTTCATGGCTTTGATAGAACAAACCAAATACGGAAGATCTAGGTAGGAAGAAGTGGCGTCCCCCCGATGTAGCTATAAGCGGACTTAGGCCGCATACAGAGCCCAATGTGATACCACAGTTTCATCTTCTCCCTTACTCCAGAAACCACTCGCAAACTGCCAATATCCATGCATGACAGTTCATCTAAGACTTCCATGTAGTAAGCACTCCGGTTTCTCTTTCTGCGCTGACCTTGGTCGGGCATGTGCACAGTACGTGAAGAACAGCTTCATCCTCTTCCTCATCTCCATAGCTTCTGCAGAGATCTTTCGCGAGGTATACAAGACCAATACGCCTCGCATGCGTTTCTATAATACAATGCCGCGTAATAACCCCGATAACAGTGCTGAGCCAGCCTGCTTCTTTGAAGTTTAAGCAGAGTAGCCGCACCTCCTATCCAGCCTTGGAGAGATTTTTATGCTGTTTTACTCTTATCGGAAGCTGCCTACCTACTGTGGACAAGGTCCACGATTGCATTGTAAATTATTAGCCCACAGGTACTTAAAGGGATCCCCATTGTAGAGAATTCATCAGAGAGCTCGATGGTCGTGCGCTTTTTGGCCAAATCATCCGCTCTGCAGTTGTCGGAAATGTCTCTATGTTCCGGTACCCATGTGTTACAAACATCACATCGGCTCGCCATCTCATTGAGACATCTGCGACAGTCGTACACCGCCTTGGAGTTAATCACACTAGAATTCAGTGCCCTAATGGCCGCCTGGCTATCGGAAAGTTTAGTGATTCTTCGTTTGAGAAAATTTTTGTCCACAATTTTTAACCGCAGCTTAAATTGTCGACACTTCCGCCTGAAAGACGCTGCAGTGATCTGGTAGCCTCATACACATACATACATAATTGACCATTACAACCCTTCAGTCAGGATTACGACCTAGCTTCTCACACCACTTATGTTGTGTGCGTTAATTTTATACATGAGTGGCGGGACCTACAATTTGTAGTCAACCCCGAACGACAGATTTTTGAAAAGCTTTCCATGGCAATTTTTACTCTCAGAGTCTTTGCCAGAAATCTGAAATGTCGCCGAAGAAATATTTTTCGTTTTGATGTCTGACCTGGGATTCGAACCCGGGCCTTTTGTCTAATGAGCCAACACACTACCAACTAGACCACGGCGACTTCACTGGTAGCTTCATAGACTTGGATATTCTGATTGTTTTCGAATAGATACCAATTCCAACGGAATACGGAAGATCTACATGAAAGGAAAATCTTTCTCTCATTTACTAATATATATACCTACCAGAGATCAGCGATACGTATTCAAAACGATGAGTAGATTCGAGTCATACTTATAATTTCAGATACTTATACGCATTCATATTTACTTTGATATCATACTCATACTACTCATACTCAAAGTTGGAAGAACTCGTCGTATTCATACTTAGCAATACGCATGATGTTATTGACTTCGACTCGTCTCTACTTAACATTTACACGAAGCACAAAATAAGTATGATTCGTGTACGAGCACTGTAATACTCACAAGAAGATTGTGTGTATGCTTTGTTTGTTGGCTTTGTCATTCCTTTCTTCTTTGTTTGTATATGCAACCAGAACAAAGGCTATAAATTTTGATGAATGATTCGATTAACTCGAATTACTTATAAGTATTTTTCTAAATTTATGAATCAGAATGAGTAGGCATATGAATCAAACATATTTCGAATGTTGTGGGTTTGATGCCAATGTTGTACTTATACTCATTACTACTTAAACTTATAAATCAATGTTATGGTTGTAGCGAGTATGAATGAATCAGAGTAGTTGAATCTCAATTCTGTTGATTCACTCATACTCAAATTTGCATGAGTGCTTATGAGTAGCGGAAAAACTATTCATTGCTGATCTCTGATACCTATATACACAATTCGTTATTACAATCCATTAGGAAAATCCATGGAAATTTTATTTACTTTCGAAGAGAATTGGAGATATCTGACCTGGGATTTGAACCGTGCCCTCACGTCTAATATGCTAACATACTACCGACTAGACTACGGCGAAATTATTTCATATAAATTGGAAGAATATGTAGAAACAACTCACCAAATATGCTTTTGGCGAGAAAGAGAAACGTTGGAAGTTTATTTTATGCCCTAGCTTATATAATCGATCACGGATGCAAGTCTTGTATTATTCAGAAGCCTATGGGCAATCAGCAGATTTCTGGCAAAATCTCTGAGAGTAAATAAAATTGCCAGGAAAAGTTTCTCAAAAATCTGTCGTTCAGAAACGACATTAAATTGTAAGTCCCGCCGCTCATGTATAAAATTAATGCACACAATATGAGTGGTGTTGAGAAGTTAGGCTGTAATTCAGACTGAAGGGTTGTAATGGCTAATTATGTATGTATGTATGAATCATGAGTACTTCTACTCAGTGTTAGTTTTATGGCCTACAATTCTTGTGATGGGGAATAATTCTTAAGTCTAACTGATGAGGTATCATGAAGTATGGTTTTCCAGAAGATTATGGTTGCGGTTGAAGCTGTAGTTGATTTGCTAGCGCTTCAAAAAATAGGAAAATATTTCAATATTTTTTATTACTATTAACTTGAAATATGAAAATTAAGTTAAGTCCACTTATTACAGTTTATCAACACTAATAGGAAAAAATGGAATGACAAAACTTAAACACTGCCACCTTATTTAGTTTGTTAAAATAAATTTTCATTGAATTATGCATGTTAGTCTTGTAGAAGAATTTTTTAATACAGTATTCCCTCGATTTACGTCGTTTCGATTAACGTTGTTTCGATTAATGTCGATAAAAATATTTGTTCCCTTCAACTTCGATTTGCGTCGCCATTCGATTTACGTTGCCTTTATTGTTTATAAACAAAATCAGGGGAATTCCCTTTTTTCAAAAAAAAAAAAAAATCAATACAGTAGAACTTCTATTTCATGAATTTTCTACAACTTGAAGCAAAACAACAGCATTTTGGAGAGAAATTCTATCAGGTTTTGCTTTTTGAACTTGAAGTTTTTATAAGTTGAAGTTTTTTTTCCTGGATAATGGTGATTCAATTTATAGAAGTTCCACTGTATATAGAATATAAATTTAATTATTTTAGTTTTTTTTTTTTTTTGTAAAATGTACATTAACAAATGCCTTTGATAGTATGAGTTATTTGAAATTCGATTTACGTCGTTTCAATTTACATCGCCTTTTTCCGTAACATTCTACAACTTAAATCGAGGGAATACTGTATTCTCTAGAAGACAGTAAAAGTAAGTCACTTTATTATTTTAAATCTTTCACTTCATTTTTCTTTTCTTCTTTCTTTCTTTCTTTCATGCTTCCATTTTGGCCTGGCAGTAAATCATTTAATGGCACCGTATGCAGTGTAATTTTTATTTACATGACATACACCATGTTGCCGTTACGTTTACGAGAATCATTAGTTGGTGGCATTATATTATCTGCCACACAAATCTATACCAGTTTACGTTATGCGGAGAACACCTACCAGTGGCAAGAGGTAAGTTGTACCCAAGTACCAAGTGTCGTTGACGCAGACATCGGCAAACACTCAGTATCCAGCTGTGAAAATGAAAAATGAAAAGTCCAATGTTGTTGCTGATAAAGGAGAATCATTAACATCCCTCTCCCCTTCCTTACCTCGCTTGGCAGTAATATTTATTTTTATTTTTTAATTTTTTTTGTATTACAAGAGAAATTATTTGGAATTTAGTTCACTATTTAATGGACTTTTGTTTACTTATTTGCAAGTAAAAAAAAAAGTAGGGACGACGACGAAGAGATTTTCTAAACAAATATTTGCTTTTTTCTTGTTTTCGTTTTAAAAACATATTTTTCTGTGAATTTATTTAACTGCCAACGTAACGTTAAATGCTGTTTGTTTGCAAGAGAAACTTTTTCTTTTGCATTCCAAAACTATTGCCGTTTGAATGAAATTGTTTGGAGTATGCCTTAGACAAATGCCGCCTCTCCACTAACTTTTGCTGTTTTCTAAGCGATAAAAGTTATGTCCAAAGGGAGGTATTTTCCTTTACTACGAAACTTTTTTATAATTTGTTAGACTAAACGTCTATCTATCTATCTAACTGCAGAAAAGAAAAAATTTTCATGGAATTAATTTAATTCTCTCCAAAAAAGAAAAAGGAAGATAAAAAGTTTACCCTCATCAAATGAAAATAAAATTAATTTTTTCCATTTAAATTTTCAACGACAAATATGAGTTTAATGAGTTGCCCAGCAATTCATTGGAATAGGAATTGGACCAGACTTGAGATAAGAAAATTAAATCCGCTTGACATCGGTTAACTAAGCATTTTTTATAGTCAATTACTGAAGGGCCTTTTCATTATATACAGCGACACAGGCCTGTCACAAAGCAACTCCCTTATTTTTTTTATTAAATTTTGGCTTCCTTTCTGTCTCATTAATTAAGGTTTCTTAATACTTTCTTGATTTCTTGTCTAGAAATAATGCTCTCTATGGGCATGAATTTGATGTACTAGTAGGGAACTCATGATGCATGAGTCTTTTCTTTGTCAAAAGTTAGAAATACAGTAGCGAGCACAAAAAATGCAACGTTGGGTAAAATTATCTTTAAGTGCGATAATTTTAAAAAAATGGTGACCAGTTCAAAATATTTCTTTGGGTTATTAATCCCTACAGTTATAGATACCTATTATCAATAACATTATGGAAATATTTTTAATTAATGATAGATTATTTTGTCATTTATTAAAAAGAGTGCGAATTTCATGGGAGCAATAAAAATGCAGCAGCATAAATTTTAATGTGTTTATTTAAATTAAATAGTAATTCTTCTTCTTCTTGCAACCTAGAAGGCATAGAGTCGACTAAAGCTATTAATGTGTTAATGGATATTTTCTCCCATTCACTTTTCAAAATTTCTTCTAATTGCCTCTTATTTGACGGATGTTTCCTCTTAACTTCCCAATCTAATAGCTCCCATAGATTTTCTATGGGGTTTAGATCGGGATACTGTGATGGCCAATCCAAAACATTGACATCATTGTCACTTAAAAAGTTTCGAGCTAAGCGATTTGAGTGCTTTGGATCGTTATCCTATTGGAATATGCTACCAGGAGGCATTTTTTCCCGCAGATGAGGAAGCATGTGTTCTCCAAGGATTTCACAGTACTTCTTGGCGTCCATTTTTCCTTCGATTTGAGTTAAGGGACCTACCCCATCACGGGAAAACGCACCTGTAAATACGTGACGTAAAATCAAGAATTTTTTTTAAACATATCGTTCCTTACCCCACACCATTATTGATCCACCGCCATGTTTTACGGTTGGAAGTTGATATCTTGGAGAATATCTCTGTCCAGGCGGTCTTCGAACAAAATTTATCCCATCGGAGCCAAACAAATTAAATTTGCTTTCATCGCTCCACAAGACTTTAGCCCATTGTTCATTTGACCAATCCTTGTAACGTTTTGCAAATTCCAGGCGCTTCTCTGGCGGTCTTGGCGAGAGGTAGTTTTTCGAGGATTACCACTACCTGGTTTCCTTTCCACACTATTTCTCAAGGAAAATCGAGATTTAATCCGACATACGGTTGATTGATTTACACCAAAGAGGTGTCCAACTTCACGCATGGATTTTCCTTCTTCTAAGGCTTTAATGATTGCAGTTTTGCTGTCAACTGAGAGCTGCTTCTATTACAAAACACATGTTGTATAACTTATTTAAGAAATTTTCAATTATAATTAAACAAATAACTTACTTTAACTATTTTTTTATTATTATTTTTTTTGCTCGCTAAAAATTTGCACCTTTTTCACTAATTCAAAAATATTTAACTTTTTAAAGCAGAATTTGGAATAAACTGTGGTTACTTTGAAAACTTATAATTGAAAGAATTAACAGCAAAAGAAAATAGATAAATTAGTTACCATTATTTTGAAACAGATCTTATTAAAGATCATATGGCACAGTGTTGCATTTTTTGTGCTCGCTACTGTACCTATATCATACTATTGATGCTCCTTAAATTTATAAATTCGAAAACGCCGATAAAAATTTTCATGATTTGAATAAGGATTCATCAAGTATTTTGTGTTCCACTTACCTGATCCCTTCTCGATAATTTCGGAAGCCTACAGAGCCAGCAAGCTCGCTAGAACCGGTGCTCTCCTTCCGGAATCCTCATCAATCGAATTGTGTGTGCCATTTACCTCGGTTAAATTGGCCTTTGTGCACAAATTCAAGGAGGAGTCCTGCTCCACCCCTCAATAGATAGAAGGTGTAGCAACCAGTTTGATCAAAGCGTCATCGCGTTAATAACTTGTGTTAAAGGAAGAGTTCGTTCATAATTCCTTTGCACAAGTCGGGTAATAAATCTAATATTTCCAATTACAGGGGTATTGCCAAGCTAAGTGCTATTCCCAAGTTGATGGAGAAACTAGTGACGGATTATCTCTTTTTTAATACAAGATCTTTAATATCTCCTTTCCAGCATGGTTTTTTGAAGGGCAGGTCGACTGTCACAAATCTTCTTGAATTTACTACACATGTTTTCAGGGGCTTTCTTGTCGGTGCTCGGACTGATGTAATTTATACTGATTTCAGTAAAGCTTTTGATAGGGTTGATCATAGTATTTTGATTCTTAAACTTTCACTAATCGGTATTCCTGATATTATTCTTCGTTGGCTAGACTTTTACCTCTCCCTTAGGACTCAGAGGGTATTGTTTACGAATGTATTGTCTAAGACTGTATGTGTTACTTCTGGTGTTCCGCAGGGTAGCCATTTGGGTCCTTTACTGTTTTTATTGTTTCTGAATGATCTTCCTTCTGCTCTTTCTGATTGTAATATTCTGATGTATGCTGATGACGTTAAATTATTTTATACTTTTGATGATGATCATGGCCAGGCTGTTCTTCAGCGAAATATTGATTTGTTTGTTACTTGGTGCAGGCTAAATTTAATGGATCTTAATTTGAGAAAATGTAAATGCATGGTTTTCTCTCGCCTTGGTGTAATCTCGTCCACTTATATGATTAATTCTTGCCCTTTGGAAGCTGTGCCTTCATATCTTGATTTAGGAGTATTATTGGATATTAAATTGTCTTTTATTGATCATATTAGTTTGATGATTGGCAAGGCTCGAGCTGTTCTTGGTTTTGTGAAAAGATGGGCTAGGGAATTCATTGATCCTTATATAACAAAACTACTGTACATTTCACTTGTTAGGCCTATTTTGGAGTACGCGTCTGTTATTTGGAATCCATACTATCGTTGTCATAGTGATTCAATCGAGTCTGTGCAGAGACAGTTTTTATTATTCTGTTTACGTGGCTTAGGATGGGATTACACCAATGGGCTTCCGTCGTATGAGGATAGATTAGCTTTGGTAAAACTTCCAACTCTGGAACGTAGAAGGTCTGTTTTAGGTGTTTGTTTTATTTTTAATTTGGTTAAAGGTGATATCGACTCTGAGTTTTTGCTTTCCAACCTGAATTTCAGCATTCCTGCAAGATTTACACGGCACTATCGTCCTCTTTCCTTAAATGTTTATAGATCGAATTATGCATGTAATTTTCCTTTCCGGAGATTATGTAATGATTTTAATTCGCATTATAATTCTATAGATTTTAATTGTAGTGTTTGTAACATAAAACGTATCTTGTATTCTCGCAGTAATTTATAAATTATCGTATAAAAACGTATTTTTGTTCTAGTCTTAGATAGTTCTGTTTTTTTTGTTACCTAGTTCAGCTTGTGATTAAGTTCTGTAGCTGTTTTTATGTTCTAGTAGCCATAGCTTTTCCTTTTCCCGCTACAGTCCGGACTGTGGTGTGTACGTGTCCCTGCGTAATGGGGACGAGCCCTCCGCGGTCGGGTGAGGGTGGGTTAGTGTGTGGCCGGGGACGTTCGAAAAAAAAAAAAAAAAAAAAAAAAAAAAGGAAGACAAGCTGAAAAGAATGCAATTCTTTCTAACGACTTCTGTGTAGGTCCATTATCCATTATCTTTGTCAATGCTCATCTCTTGCTAGGTGCAGATATAGATTACTTGGCTCTCCAATTCTTGTCAGCTTGACGGAGCTGTTATCTATTGGTGCTAAGTATTGATGCTGGTTTTCCACCTTTGGGTAGTCGTAGATGCAACGAGCCGCTATGCATACTCAATAGCGCTTTAAGTATAAAATTCCCAATGACGCATTCTGGGAACCTACAGAGTCAGCAGGCTCGCTAGAAATGGTGCTCTCCTTCCGTAATCCTCATCAATCGAATTGTGTATGTCATTTACCTCGGTTAAATTGGCCTTTGTACATAAATTCAATGAGAAGTCCTGCTCCACTGCAAAGCTCACTTGGTCCTCAATAGATAGAAGCTGTACCAACCAGTTACTGGGACTTGATCGTAGCATCATTGTGTTAATGACCTGTGTTATGGGAAGACAAGCGGAAAGAATACAGCTGCCTTCTAACGACTTCTCCGTGGGTGCTGTTGAGGAATAGGAGACACTTATCCATTATCTCTGTCAATGCTCATCTCTTGCTAGGTGCAGATATAGATTACTTGGCTCTCCAGTTTTTGTCAGCTTGACGGAGCTGTTATCCATTTTAGCACCACTGGATATAGTTTCGTTTTTCAAACTTTTGGGCTGGTTTTCCAGCTTTGGGTAGTCGTAGAGTGTGCAGCCCTTCTTCCCTAGTGGTGGAAGTCGATCAGTACAGGGACAGTGCCTACTCGTGGCGTCCCAACGAGCCGCTATGTATACTCAATCGAGCTTTTAGAATAAATTTCTTGACCTTTCCCATAATCCGAGCCGAGAAATAGAGTCCCACTATATTGGAAAATTAAAATTCTAACTTCTATTCCCTAATATTGTCATTACACTCCTCAAACGAATTTGTTTTTACCATCACTTTACATTCAGGATATTTGAGATTTTGATATTATCACTTACATGATTGTCCTGAGGTTCTATAGCACTGTATCCCACGATCTATTGCAAAACCTTCAATATCCCTTTTGCTTTAATAAACTTCAAGGAAAACTTTCTGTCCAGATCTTGACCGGAGCACTTAAATGTGTTCTTTTAAATATATTACCACTGCATAGGTTGCTAGTATGTGTTCTTCTTATTACAAAATTTATGAATAGGACTTCAAAGGATCCCTATTCTGGACAGGTGTTCTTTAAGACTACAATGCATTGTTAGAAATTTGATAACCCTACTTAGGTAACTTTTTTGGTGGTCTTATCCTTATCCATTGTAATTATAGAGCAAACGAATGAATTTTGTAAAATCCTTTTGGCTTGTAAAAAGTCTCTACTTCTATTTATCTGTGCTTTCTCTGATAATACTCTTCTAAAGTCTTCTTACTGTTTCCACACAAAGATTTTAGTTCCACTAGCGACATAGTATCTCCTTCGTCGTCATGTAAGTTGTCTGCACATGTCGTGACCTAAGATGCAACAGAGGGTGATTCTATTTTCCCTTCCCATTTGACTGAACTTATCCAGCCTTTTCCATCTTAATCTTGAGTCAATCTTATAGGGGTCGTCGTGGTCTAGTAGGGTTCGAGTCCCAGGCCAGACATCAAAAATAAAAAAATACAAAAAGTATTTTTTCGGCGATTTCTTCTCTTTCTCTTCTTGAAAAGTTGCTCAAAAATCTGTCGTTCGGAGTCGACTTTAAACTGTAGGTCCCATAAGTGGTGTGAGAAACTGCGGGCTTCTTGGGGACGATTGCTTTAGACTGTCTAATGGTGTAGGTATAGTACTGGCCATTTTATAGTCACTAGTAGCAACTCGTTTCCTTACCGTTCGCATCTTCCCTCTTTCTACCTGTCCTAAAACCTGCACAATGGACTGCATTAGTAGGGGTCATCCCCTGAGTGCTGGTTTTATAAAAAAAACAAAAAAATAATTGGTGTAAAGTAAAAACATGGTCGTCTGCCTATCACTTAGTAAAGCTATGTCCTGTTTTCTGTGCATCTTGTTCAAGTTAAACTCGTTACATCTTCAGCTGCAAAGCTACCTGCAAGTTGTCCAATGTGTTTTAAATATTTCACTCTGGGACTTTTTGTTCAAATTCACTCCTTGTAATCGTTCAAATATGGTTGCTCAGCAGAGAAGCATTGTCATAAAATTTAAAGCATTGCAGAGTCAATTCAATTACAGTCTAAAGCTTGCTTTAGTATAATGCCACAGGAAATTAATGGCCCTAGCTTATGTATTTATAAATATGGTAACCTTAGGCCTGAAGATAATTCCCTCAGTCGTTTGCTATTAAATTAAAATAAAAAACCTTTCCGCCTAATAGAAATGCTTTCAAAATCATTTACATTTTGTGACTTACACGGCAATTAAGTCCATTTAACCATTTTTAAACGAAATCTACATAAAAATGCATTTAAATATCCCTTGAAAAAACAACACAAAAAATTCTAAAAATTCATACGAGATTCATAAAATTTAAGAGGCCTCCCTTCGCTTATTTACCTAAAATACGCATAAAAACTCATGTTTATTAACAACAAAACAAATACAAATAAAAAAAAAACAAATACCCACACAAATAAAAAATAAAAAAAAGCAATAACAATAACAAAAATAAACATTTAACGAAGAAACAAAAACAACAGCAACGGCAACAGCAAACAATTCAATTTATTATGAAAAATAAAATTTTATTTCCACAAAATAATTCCCATAAAAATGTCTTTCCTCACCCCTCTGTTTGTTTGTTTGTTTTTTTGCTGCATATTTTTATTTCATTTTATATATTTTTTGTCTCTCTCTCTCTCTCCATCTCTATCTTTGTTATTGTAGCTGTTTAGCTCTTTAATGGCTTTATTTTTATCCAATCTGACCGGCATTTATACGCATTGGCCAAAGGAGAAGGCACAACGTAAGGCATTCATTGAAACACGTCAATGTATTGAGGCTCGTTTGCGTACGCAAAGAGAAAATCAACAACAGGTAAGAACAATTGATTAATAAAATACCGACAGAGTAGACGAAGAAGAAGAACAAGAAGAAGAGAATAATAAAATTCAAAATGTCATAAAGACATGCAAACTCACATACACACACACACACATACTATATAGTTACAGAGAATAAAAAAGGACAGCTGAGTTATAATAATAATTACAACACAATAAAAATACTCATTCACACATACACACTCAGGCATGTGTTTGGGAAATAAACCACCACCCCCACACAGTTATTGTTATACTCTCCTAAGTATGAAGCTCTCTTGTTTTTAGTTTCTGTAAAGAAG
The DNA here is from genome assembly GCA_014635995.1 of Sarcophaga peregrina. NCBI lineage: Eukaryota > Metazoa > Arthropoda > Insecta > Diptera > Sarcophagidae > Sarcophaga > Sarcophaga peregrina. The sequence goes on along the minus strand of CM025792.1, from coordinate 90,173,197 downwards.
GAGTTCGTTTCATTAAGCAATCGAAATATTTTTTAAATGTCTTGAAAAATATTTTAAATGAAGACAAAAAAAAAATCATTTTTTCAATAAATTCTTGAAAAACTGGTTAATTTAAATATATTGCATGTGTGTTGTATTGGGATTTAGAACAATGATTTGTATTCTAATATCGTCGAAATTTCATGGAAAGATCATCTTCGCCTTTTTACACACATAGGGCACTAATATGTTCGTTAAAAGAGCGTAAAACTGCATTCAGTTGCTTGTTAGCTTTCAATGAAGCAGGTTCTCGTCGCTTCTTTTTGAAATTTTTTTTTTTGTATTATCAATTATACACCCAAAGAAAAATTACAGTAGGATTCACTATTTTCAAATGAGAAATCACTAATGAGAAATGATCTCCAGTTTTGGAAGAATATTTATCAGTCTTTAGGAGTTTTGGTACTGTGCATTTTCCATTTTCCACTACATAAGCAGATTATTAGGTTACATACATACATAATTGGTCATTACAACCCTTCAGTCAGGATTACGACCTAGCTTCTCACACCACTTATGTTGTGTGCGTTAATTTTATGCATAAGTGGCGGGACCTACAGTTTAAAGTCGATTCCGAACGACCGATTTTTGAGAAAGTTTTCATGGCAATTTTTACTCAGAGTCTTTGCCAGAAATCTGCTGAGAGGAAGTCGCCGAAGAAATATTTTTCGTTTTGATGTCTGAAATGGGATTCGAACCCGGCCTTTCGTCTAATAAGCCAACCCACTACCTACTAGATCACGGCGACTATAGATTATTAGGTTACACTTAATAAAACATATTACTAACAATTTTCCTCTGGGTTATAAACATGCCTCTCACAAATACACTCACGTTTTTATCATGTTCTCTTTGTGCCGACGTCTGAATATGTGCCATATTGATAACTCCAGTGCTGTTAATATTTTTATTTTCTAAAAATATAATCTCTTCTGGACTTTCTATGCACTTTAAGACTTTGAGTGCATGCCGCCATACACTTAAAGCAAAGCTTCCTCAATTTATTTTATCGCTTCCAAAAGATATGATTTGTTAAAGTTTACAAAGTGGATTTGCTTGTAATATATTTTGAAATGGAATCAAATCTCCTTTTTAGGAAGTCCAAAGTGTGTATTGATCGGAGTGTAGCCCCCTAAGCCTAGTAAGTGTAGTGTATTGGCTTATTAGACGTACAGCCACGGTTCAGACATCTCCACTAAAACGAAAAATTAAAAAATATTTCTTTCTGTTGTTCGGTGTCGTCTTTGAACTGTAAGTTCTGTCACTCATGTATTAAATTAAAACACACAACATAAGTGATGTGAAAAGCTAGGTCGTAATCAAGACTGAAGGGTTATAGTTGTCAGTTATACCCGGTGAACTTCGTCCCGCGCAAAATTAATTTTTTTTATTGCTAAAAACAAGTCACATTATATATTTATTGTAATACGCTTCATAAAGCCCTTATGAAATGGTAGTTATTGTAATCACTCTAAAACAAAAACTAGCAGATATACATGTTTGTTTGTATGTACATATATAGTTGACTTATAGATATCTCTTAAAGGGGAAGGATTGAAACCATTTTTGGTGAGTTTGCCGATATCGATTCTACGAACTTACCCACCAAATTGAAACCGTCTACAATAACTATGTCCCGAAATATTCAGTTTTAAAGGTTTGCCACGCCTACTTTTTGCTATATCGAATTTTTTTAAATCATCTAAACCTGATAAGCTTTCGAACAAAAAAAGAATGGTTAAAAGCGGTTCAGTTGTTTAAAAGATATAGGTACGAGTATCACTTGAAGGGGGAGATTTGTCACGCCCATTTTTGGTGAGAATCTCGATATCGACTCTACGAAGTTACTCTTCAAATTATTTTCGTCTACGATCAATATGTACTTAAATATTCAATTTAAACGATTTGCCACGCCCTCTTAATCTATAGGGATATGAAAAATAGATATTGTCCGATTCTCAGACCTAAACGATATGCACATAAAATTTCATAAAAATCGTTAGATCCGTTTCGGAAAAGTTTAACCACTAACACCGTGACACGATAATTTTATATATTAGATAGATCGGATTGAGCCAAATTAATGGATTATTGACAGTGTGTAACATCGCATGTTTTAATTTTGTTCACGTAGAATTTTTTTTTTGCCAAATGCGCATTATTATACAACGTGAACTTTATTAGCTGGCAAGCCTATCTTGATCTACTTAGACGTCGACAAGTCTATAGAAATATTCTTAATTGGTGTTGCCCTGGTCCAGTAGACAATGGGTTGGCATATTACAAAACAGCCCATGCTACAACCGCTGCCTTAGATATCTCGAATAAAACGAACGAAATATGAACAAATATTTTTACGGCGATTTCCTCTTAGTAGGCGTCGCAACGGGGCGCTATGAATGCTCAGTCTCTCAGGCAAAAGCCTTGAGAGAAAATGAAATAAAATTGCTATGAAAAATCTGTCATTCGGAGTCGACTTTAAACTCTAGGTCCCGCCACACGCAGAGAACATGAAAAGTGTGAGAAACTAGTTCATAATACCCTGACTAAAGCACTGTAATGATCAATTAAGTAAGTAAGTTGTATGGTATGTCGTAGTGGAAATACGTTTTATCTAATATTACCGTGCAATAACACAGTGTTTGAACATACGTACATAATTGATCATTACAATCCTTAAGTCAGGATTACAACCTAGCTTCTCACACCACTTATATTGTGTGCGTTAATTTTATACATGAGTGGAGGGACCTACAGCTTAAAGATTTTTGAGAAGCTTTTCATGGCATTTTTATTTACTCTCAGAGTTTTTGCCAGAAATCTGCTGAGAGGAAGTCGTCGAAGAAATATTTTCATATTTTCGATTTGACGTCTGACCTGGACCTTTGAACTCGGGCCTTACGTCTAAATAAGCCAACACACTACCTACTAGACTACGGCTACCTTGTTGAAACCTGTTTATTGCTCAATCAGCCATGTAAGGTGCCTAAGGTTGCTACATTCTCCATATACAGAATATTCGACAACTGTCATGCGTATGGTATCAACAAAATTAAAAAAAAAACCCCTTTTTATCAACAAAATTTATGCTGCAGAGTTCTGACTAGGCTTGATTACTGAATTCTTTTTCAAAATAATATTAATTGAGCACTCAAAATTCATTTCATCTTCATTTTGTTCACAATAGGTGGCAGATACTAAGAAATTAATGCAGGTTAGGTTATGTTAGAGTACGTGTACCTGTCAATCAAGACAAGTACAGTACCCGGAGGTTCAACTGACCCATTGCACAACATCCTAAAGGAGGGAAGAATGAGGGGATAAGATGAAAGGAGGGTATATAGGAAGAAAGGAGGGAGTGGGCAGCGGATAGAAATTAATGCAACTTCTTCCAATTATAAAAATTAACTTAACGAACAGAAAATTAAGCAACGCAAAATTATCTGATTTATATACCCGCCCACGTATATTTAGCAATTGCCAATTGGAGCGATCTTGTGAATAGTCTTGCAGGCGTAAAGGCTTTGTAATCTCTCTTTATTATTGTTGACGCTGGCCACCCTAATTTTAAGCTTAGTTTTAAGTATTTATACAACCGTGTGTGTTAATTATAAGGACCCTATTGAATTAGGATACTAGATCGACTAGCAGTGACTACATTTGTGTGCTAGGATTGGTCAGCTCTGGATATTATAGAAACGCACAATAAAATCCATCTTTGCCTGTTGGAAATTTCGATCACAGTCACTGATAAGAGTGTTATGCAGCAATTGAATGAAATTTCTTGCTTAAACTCTTATAAGATCTTCAGGCTTTTATGAATATCCTAGATAGGACCTGGAAAGTTCAAAATTTTCATGAGCGATAATATGCAAGACTTATTGCGAAATACTTGATCGTATTGAACTTTCCAGAAAGAGTATAGACAGCTCTCTTAAAGAGATAGAAGAAGGTACTATAAGCCTACTTTTTATGATTGTTGAGCTCTTTTTCCAGAGAGGACTTTTTGTATCATTGCCCAATTTTTGCTCAAGATAATCCTAAAATTTTGGTGATGATAAGACATAACTCATCTCAGCAAAGTTGTCAAGAAAAAATTAGGGAAGTTTGTGAAAGTTACGGACTTTCTATAGAGAGTATGGTGGTATTCCTGCTGGTGGGCACACAACTAGCCTGCATCATGTAATAGGTATATGAGAAGAAGAAAGTTAAGAAAGTTTGTACAAGATACAGTCCTCCTATAAAAAGTAAGGTGGTATTGCTAATAGTGAGCCCACAACAAGCCCACAAAATGTCTTGGACACAAAATGAAGTATTCTTTTAATACAAAATATTTTGTTTTTTTTTTTTTGCATAAGAATATAAAATACATGCCAGCCTGTTGTAGTTTTCCTAACTATTTTTCCTAAGAATAAAATTGTTTTAATTTGAAATTGTATTGTTCTGAGCGACATAATCCTAAATCATCATGATTGGGTATTCATTTCATTCGAAATCAATTCAATTAACATTCCATGAATCCTTTGCTATTTTTTCTTATGTTTCCCAATGTTGTCACTGACCCAAACGAGACCTTTTCTTATCAAATCTTTCATCAATCTTATGTGCATGACATACATAGTGTATGGTAAAGACATGATTAAATACAATTAATTTTGATTTCATTTCGAAATAATAATTTTATTTAAATAATATATGTACACTGAGCATCAAAAATGGGTAAACACAACTGAAATAATTCATTTTCTTAGGATAGCAAGAAAATTAAATGAGAATAGTCGAATAAATTTCCAATAAATAAAAAAATTATAGTGGGTGTTGACTCACTTATGGCTCTAAGTGTACATACATATGTATGTAAGATTGTTTATGGGCACTTGTATTGTTTGTTGATTCTTTCATTTGATATTGTCACAATAATAACATGAAATAAAAGAAAATAAAATAAACATTTTAGCAAACGGGCCTATTTCATGCCATTTCAGTTTAATCCATTACAATTGCTGTGTTTGCTTTTGCTTTTGGGCTTTTTCTTGACAGGGCATCTTTATCTTTTGGCTGTTAAGGGTTAAATTGAAAATAAACATGACCCTTGTCAACGCCATTAAAAAACAAACAAAAATTAAATATTTTTTAAATATTCATGCTTAAAGTCAAAAATGCTTTTAGTTTTAAATGTCAAAATAAAAAAAATACAAAATAATAAACAAGAATATGAGAAGAAATCTATTTTTAAGCAAGTTTTTCTTAGGAAAACAAATCCAATTTGATTGAGTTTCGAAAGAAATACAATAAATAGAGAGGTATTTTGGACCTCTGTTTAAGTATTTCCAAAAAATGTATATTTTCTTTACATTAGACACGCTTACATACATACAGTGAGCGTCAAAAGAAACTGTGCTTTAAGGATACAATTTTAACAGTCACACAACAATACAGGGTGGTTGATATATAATCCAACAAAGTAAAGCGCTATGTTTTTAATTTTTTTTTTTAATTTTATTCCTCAAAATAAAAAAATGTTGGAAATAACATCAAATTTTAGGATCAGTTTAGATTTGGCCGAATTGGCCACCTTTGGTACGAATTATGGCCTTGAAACGGCCGACAAAGCCATTATAGGCTGCACGAGATTGGCTCTGCGGTATTTTGGCCCATTCCCGGCGAAATGCACAGTCTTGAGATGATCGACACTTTGCTATTTTTTAGCGAGAACTTTACTCTCCAAAATAGCCCAGGCACAAAAGTCCAACGGATTGAGATCCGGAGATTTTGGTGGCCATTGTGCGGTAGAAATGAAGCGAGGAACCTCCTTTTTAAGCCATTCTTGGTTGACGGGTGCTGAGTGCGGTGGTGCTGAGTCCTGTTGGAATGTCCATGGGCTTCAATACTATCTTTAACATATTTTTCCGATAATATTCGGTATTTATTTGACCCCACGGCCGATGAATACGAGCGGGAAGCGACCATCGGCCGTTACGACGGCCCACACCATTACCATCGGCTGCGCTTGAGTTCTGGTGGCCAATCGCAGGTGTAAATTTTCTGCTGACCTCTTTGGCAAATAAACTCGAACTGCTTAATGTGGAATGGCATCTCATCGGAGAAAACCATATTCGGTAACTGGCCATATCGTGCAAACGAAGTAACTCCTTGGCTCTTTCCAGTCTAACTTTTTTTTTGTCCATCGGTGAGCTCTTGCACCTTTTGCAACTTCAATGGCTTTAGTCTAAACTAATTTTTCAATATGTATTGCACTCGTTCTCGCGATATATTCAGTTCACAAGTAATTTTTCTACCACTGCAGCGAGGATTTCGATTAAATCTGGCCTTCACTTTACGGATCATTTCTGGTGTTGTTACCGTTTTTTTCGTCCACTTTTTGGACGCGATGCAACACTGCCAATATCACGGTAACGAGAAACAAAAGATTTTTTTCACATTTAAATGCTGGAGGGCTTTAACGATAGCCACCAGGGGTTTTTCAGCCAAATATAAAGCAATTACACTATGCTTGAATTCCATAACGAATAACTTTTTTTCTGAATTCAATAGATCAAAATGCTTTTGTGAGCTTGTAAATAATAAAATGAACTGTCACTGGAATAAATCTGTCAGCTGTCAGACGAACAGTTTACAAATAATAACAACCTGAAGTTGGTTGCAATACATATCAGCTATCCCGTACATAACAATAATTCGAAATTTTTTGTAATTAGTTTTGTTTCAATTTTAAAAACTGGCAATGAAACAATTTTAAAATAAAAATAACCGTAATATGTACACTTTCTTTTAAAGCTCACTGTACATATGTAGCTGCCACAAATGATGTATTTTCAATACTCAAAATAATATTTCAATATATTTTTTATATTTCTTAGGAAATGAAGTTGATTTCCTTTTAAATGTAAGGCCATGTAGGCATTTATTTTACCGCATCAAGAGTTTTTTTTTTTTTTTCTTCGAATAGAAATAATATTTTAAAGGATTTGTGTATTTGAAATCGAAAATTGAAACAATTTCCACAGAATTTGTATAAAAAAGTATACGTTCCAGCAACGGATCATACATACATAATTGGCCGTTACAACTCTTGAGTCAGGATTACGACCTAGCTTCTCACACCACTTATGTTGTGTGCGTTAATTTTATACATGAGTGGCGGGACCTACAGTTTTTTAAAGTCGACTCCGAAGGACAGATTTTTGAGAAGCTTTTCATGGCAATTTTTACTCTCAGAGTCTTTGCCAGAAATCTGCTGAGAGGAAGTCGCCGAAGAAATATTTTTCGTTTTGATGTCTGACCGGCAACGGATGATTAAATTTAATATTCTTTCGCTTAAAGCAAAGGATATCAACCAAAAGTCTCATGCTTATCGATATATACCTAGGCCAGTGGAGTGGGTGGCATTAGCAGGACCACGTTGTTCTCTATAGAAACTTAACGTAACTTCTTCTCATACAAAATCCACCATCATGAAGGCTTGTTGTGTGCTCACCATTAGCAAGACCATCTTACTTTCTATAGAAAGTCTGTGTCTTTTACAATGTTTCTTAACTTCTTCTCATACAGCTAAGTCATGATGCAGGCTTGTTAAAAGCTCACTAGTAGGAAGTCGCCGTGGTCTAGTGGGTAGTGTGTTGGCTTATTAGACAAAAGGTCCGGGTTCGAATCCCTGGTCAGACATCAAAACGAAAAAAATATTTCTTCCGCGACTTCCTCTCAGCAGATTTCTGGCAAAGACTCTGAGAGTAAAAATTGCCATGAAAAGCTTCTCAAAAATCTGTCCTTCGGAGTCGACTTTAAACTGTAGGTCCCGCCACTCATGTATAAAATTAACGCACACAACATAAGTGGTGTGAGAAGCTAGGTCGTAATCCTAACTGAAGGGTTGTAATGGCCAATTATGTATGTATGTAGTAGGAATACCTTCTTACTCCCTATAGGAAGTCCGTAACTTTATCATAAACTTCCCTAATTTCTAGTCTAGTCCACTCCTCTGAGATGAGTTGTGTCTTATTCAATATCATCCCCAAAATATTTGGATTAGCTTGAGCAAAAACTGGTCAATGATACCAAAAATGACTCACAGTTTCGATGTCTTCACTGCATGCCCTTCATTCACCATTTTTTCCTATGCCAGGACAATTTAAATGTGCATGTAAGGCGGCGTATCCGGTAAGGACGCTAAGCAGTGTGCTTAAGTCTCCCTTAGTGGGTCATTACAACTCTTCCGATAGGATTGCGAACTAGCTTTTTACGCCACTTATTTTATGTGTGATACTTTAATATATGAGTAGCGGGACCTAAAGTTTAAAGTCGACTCTGAACGATGGATTTTTTTTTTACTTTTCATGGCATGAATAAAAAACAAAAAGGAAGGAAAGAGGTGACAAGAAAAGAAAAGCTAAAGAGTCCGAAATAGCTGTCGGAGATATAGAATGTAGTTTTTCCTAACAAACTGACAACAAACTTCGATGTAAAGGAATATGAATTAAAACACATAAATGGGAATGTTGTAGAAATTGCCGGTAATGTAAAAATATTTGAAAGTAACGTCAGTCATGTGAAAAAGATTCCAACATGCCTCAAGGACACTTGGCCCCTTTCACTGGAACCGCCATCAACATCAATCTCTCCTATAGATGCAACGACAAAAAATCTAACTTACTTACAGGAACCTTCTCCAATGCCAGGTAACACAGTGGAAACGGATATTCTAAGGGAATCACCAGAAGACTTAAAGCAACAAGATGGTCCCTTGATAAAATTGCTGAGAGGAAAGATCTGCAAAAATATTTTTATATTTCGTTTTGTTTTGAGATATCTGAACTGGGAATTTAACCCTGACCTTACTAAATATAAATATTGGACTATAGAGACTTCAGGTTGCTTTTTTTTTAAAGTAGTCATGATTCTCTCCTCATTAGGATCACCTCAAAGTATTCCTTCGGTGTTAGTATTCCACAATTGTCGAAGTGACCTTTCCGCCCACTTTCCCAGCTTGGTCGTTATAACACTGAAGGTCATTGAGTTGTTGAAATTGTCCAAATATATAAAATTCGGTCTCTCTAAGCCAGAATATACGCTTCCTCATTTACAATGATTCCATGAGGGCTAGGAATTCATGTACAGTCTTCCCCGTTTAATGGGGGGGGGGGGGTTACATTCCAATAAGTTACAACGCTAAACGAAACAGCATTAAACCAGGCAACTTAACGTATAGATATATAAAAACCTTGCGGCTGCAGAAAGTGCATTTGGAAGCTTTATTCTGGACAGGGTAGCAAAAGAGAGGCGAAAAGTGCACCGCTTTTGCTAAGGGTATGGCCGTTTCTAGTAGTAGGTTGTCGCCGTGGTCTAGCAGGTAGTGTGTTGGCTTATTAGACGTAAAGTCAGGGTTCGAGTCCCAGGCCAGACATCAAAACAAAATAGAAAAGTATTTCTTTGGCGATTTCTTCTTAGCAGATTTCTGGCAAAAAAAACTTTGTAAATAAAATTGCCATTAAAAGTTTTTCAAAAAAATCTATCATTCGGAGTCGACTTTAAACTGTAGGTCCCACCACTCATGTATAAAATTAACACATACAACATAAGTAGTGTGAGAAACTGGGTCAATAATCCTGACTGAAGGATTGTATTGACCAATTATGTATGTATGTATGGCCGTTTCATTCGCATACATATACACCAAGTATTTAATACAGTGTGCGATTTATGGGCATCCCAATACTACCGCGTTAGCGGGGTTTTACTGTTATCCGTACTGTTCCATGCCTGAAGCAATTCTAATTTACCTTTTTACACTTCAGAATGGTTTTTAATCCCATCTCCTGAAAGTTTTCCCCTGCTAGTCTATAAGAGTTCGATTACTTATAATTTTTTTGAGTGTAACATTCACGTCGTTGTGTCAATGTATGTATTTCTGTGATTGATGAAGAAATTTACGATAAAATTGTTTCATGTATTAAAATTTTCCCTTACTTCTGCTATGATTCGAAATTATCCTTTGACAAAATAAGAAACGATGTTTCTATTTTAAATGCCTACATGATTTCATTTGATCCACTTAAGTGCCTTAAAGCTCACACACCTTTTTTATTGTCAAGAAATTCGATTACGGAACACCAGCAACCATATTCAGTCGTAACAGGCAACACAATTTATAACAGCACAGAATGTCTATTTTTGTATATAAAATATAATAAAATTTATTTATTTTGTATGAAAACACATTCAAATAATTGAATTTCCTGAAAACAAATAAACACACACACACACGCAATAAATCAAAAAAATCAAAATGTTTTTATTCATTCATTCATGTCTTATCAAGATCAAGTACTTGCATCAAGTACTTGTACATTAAATTGGTGTTGAGAGCAGGCAAAAAACAAAATGGAAACAGACAGAAACGTCAAATGAAATAAAAATAACAACTTCACTTCAAAGTGTACTCATAAAACAAAACAAAAGAAAAATCAAAATCAAAATAAAAATTAAATTTCAAACATCATATCACACACACATGTTGTTAACAAAGAATAATGGCCCAAAGCCAATAACAATGTTCATCTAATCATCTGTACAATGCGATTACATCACGTTATATGGAAACCTCGCTATAAGAAACTCGGATTTCAGGTACAAAACAAACTAATTCGTAGCGCGTTCTATGGAAACCGTCTACCGCGTTGTATGGAAACCGCGCAAAGAATTAGTACAAATCACATCATTCGTACCGCGTTATACGGAGACCAAGAAAGGCAAGATAAATTATAAATTATTTTTATTGAATTCAAGAGTTCATATAAGGATTGATAAAAAAAATTAAATAAAAACGATACTAAAAGACTGGATTCCAACAAAATTAAGAAAGACTTGTAAAATAATGAAATTTTTTTTAGTATTTATCCTCACTTGGTTGATCTTCATTCATTGTTTTTTTAAATTGAAAATCCAACTGCTATTGTTTTGCACGGTACTGTATCTCGGATAAGCTTTTAAGTCGAATATAAAACTTATATTAAGCCCTCTTACAATATCTAGTTACAATTCATTCATAGGCTGTGCGAAAGGAACTTATGGGATAAAGTTGAACGCATACCGCGTTACATGAGGGCTGTCGCAATTTCAGCCCCGCGATATATAGAAACCGCGTTCTGAGAGTACCGCGTTATAGGAGGACTGTTGCAATTTCAGCCTAGCGTATTGAACCGCATTCTGAGAGCACCGCATTATAGGAGGGTTGACTGTACATACCTTTAATACCGTTTGATAAAATATACTCACATGCATGTATATGTACCGGGTTATCCATTTCGTGGTTTCAAAAGTAAACGTAAATAAAATACATAAAAAAATATTTTTCTCATGATCTTTCTTTTTTATTGTAAAGTTTGAACGTTGACATTATATGTGAAACACTACACCACTTAAATGACCTCCGAGAGAAGAACCGAAGAGTTGCAAGCATTAATACTTTTGAGATAATTTTCGATTACATTTTGACTCATATTGGTCGGTATCAGAGATCAGCAATGTATCGTTTTTCCGCTACTCATAATCACTCATGCAATTTTGAGTATGAATGAATCAACAGAATTGAAATTCAACTACTCTGATTCATTCGTACTCGCTACAATATTGATTTATAAGTACAAGTAGCAATGAGTATGAGTACAACGTTGATATCAAACTCACAACATTCGAAATATGTTTGATTCATACGCTTAATCATTCTGATTTATAAATTTAGAAATATACTTATAATAATTATAAGTGATTCGAAAGAATCGAATCATTCATTTACAGCCTCTGTTGTTGTTGCTTATATAAACAAAGAAGAAATTAAAGACAAAAACAACAAGCAAAGCATACACATAATCTTCTTGTGAGCGTAGTAGTGTTCGTACGCGAATCATACTTATTTTGTGATTCGTGTAAATGTTAAGTAGAGACGAGTCGAAGTCAATAACATCATGCGTATTGTTAAGTATGAATACGACGAGTACTTCCAACTTTGAGTATTAGTAGTATGAGTATCATATTAAAATAAGTATGAATGCGAATAAGTATCAAAAATTATAAGTATGACTCGAACCTACTCATCGTTTTAAATACTCGTTGCTGATTTCTGGTCGGTATCTCAGCCATAACTTGACGAATGTTGCTTTTTAAGTGCTCAAGAGTAGGAGGTTTATTTGCATAAACACGGTCTTTCGCGTAGCTCCACAAAAAAATGGCTAATAGTATCAAATCGCATGATCTTGGTGGTCAGTTGATATCGCCACGACGAGAAATTACGCGGCTAGGAAATGTCTCTTGCAATAAAGCCATATTCGCTCGAGTTGGGTGGCATGTGGCACCGTCTTGTTGAAACTACACATTCCTCAAGTCGTATTATTCAATAGCAGGCAAAAACAAGTCGGTTATCATATGGCCATAACGTTCCGAATTGACCGTGACAGCCGTTCCATCGTCGTCTTCGAAGAAGTAAGGTCCAATCATACCTTCGGACCAAACAGCACACTTTTTCTGGATGTAATGGCCTCTCTTGAATTGTTTGAGGATTCTCAAACCCCCCTCCCCCCAAATACGACAATTTTGTTTATTAACTGCTGGCTTTAGTTGTTGCGTGAGCTAGACTTTATATGGATATAGTTGTAGATCTAAATGCAAAATACGCCATAATGTGACATACGTACATACATATGTACATAAATGGTCATTACAACCCTTCAGTTAGGATTATTGACCTAGTTGCTCACACTACTTATGTTGTGTGTGTTAATTTTATACATAAGTAGCGGGACCTACAGTTTAAAGTCGAATCCGAACGACAGATTTTTGAGAAACTTTTCATGGCAATTTTATTTACTCTCAGAGTTTTTGCCAGAAATCTGCTGAGATTAAATTGCCGAAGAAATACATTTTGTTGTTTATTTTTGATGTCTGGCCTTGGACTCGAACCCTGTCTTTATGTCTAATAAGCCAGCATACTACCTACTAGACTACGGCGACTTCAATAATAAGATAGTCCTAATTCCTGAGAACGACAAGGAATCAACACATTCGACAATACTTTCACTTACAATAGCAATATTTTCAGCGGAACAAGTGAGACAATGATCTACAGGCCTTTCATTATTTGTAACCACTCCAGTGTCTTCCAACTTCTTCACAATTGGATGATTATGTAAACCATAATCTCCTTTTAAAGCACGATACATGGCTCTGGCAGAATCACTATTTTTGTAGTAGGGTTTTGATAATTTTTAAGCGTTGTGTGTTAGTTAAGCGAGCCATTTTCGTCAATGTCCGACTTTCAACTGAAAAGAAAAAAAATTGGTTTCACAACGTAGTTTGAGAGATGTCGAATTCCAGTAAAATACTTTTGAAACCACGAAATGGATAGCCCTTTACTTTAAACAATAACAATTGCTTTGTTTGTTATTCCTGTTTGCAATCTTTTGCATAAACACTAACAATTACTAGTTAATTGTTTGACTAATCATTGTAACGGAGATCTTCAAACCATGACAGGGTAAACAGTCTGATGAATGTACTTGAAGGCTAATGACTTCGCCATCTTCGAAATCTCTATAAATGTAAACATGTTGTTTACATTATTGTTGTTTGTGTATTGTGTTTACATTTGTTCTTGCAGAGTTTGTTGTTGCACATTTTGTTTACTTGTTTATTATGTAAACAAGTTCATTGTTATTGTTTTTGTAGCTTTTGTAATAAATATTAAACGATGTAACTAGATTTTCGTAACAATAATTTTGTTTTCTAGATAAGAATTTATCCACTTAGGATTTCTTATAGTTTTTATACGATAAAATATTAATTTGGTTTGCTAGTCCTTTCCTTATTCATTTAATGCAGAGTATAAAACCACAACGATACGAACACATTCATTTATTCTCATTAATACATTAAATATACGAACATACACTCTTAATATACATTAAATTACATCTCAACAGTAACAAGTCTGTAATAAGTTTAAAGAAATTTAATAATTGAACACTTTACTCGTTTACTTATATTGTAAGCTGTTTAATAACTTCTCTCCTCCATTGTACGAGTATTATTTTCTTTTTAATTCTTTTGTTCGCTGTTTTTCTTTCGTTTCGTCTCTCCTGTTTTCTTTGGATCTTAAAACCATGTCGGCAACCTTGAACATCTTTAAAAAACAATTTCAATGGTTTTTCATTAACAACTACAACTACAAATACAACGAAAAAACAAAAATGAAATCAAACCATAAAACAATTACCGTCTATGATGGTGTATGTGGATGGGGATGTGCTGGATATGATTCTGTGGTTATGACTGTATGCGTATGTATATGATGCTGTACTGATGCCATGGGAATACAACAATAACTCCGTATATAGGAGCGTCTTTTATTGTCGGTATTACCGCGCCATGTTGCCATGGAAATGAAAGATGATATCGCAGGTCAGCCGCGTGATACACAATTTCACAAGATTTATATTCAACGCCATGAAAATGTCAGGTGAGTGTAGTGGAGAACATTTTAAAATCATAAAATTTTTTTGTTTTATTTTTTTGTTGTTGTTGTTGTTTTTGTTTTTTTATATTTTTCTTATTAAGATTACTTATTGTATTTATTTATTATTTATGTTGTATTTATTTAATATGAAAGGAAGAAATAAAGCTTCTTGTGTTTAAACATGTTTAAAGTAAATGGACCTGTTAAAACAAGTCAAGCGTATTAAAAATTATAATTGATGGCAGTATGTTGGGTTTGTTGTGAAGTTTGTTAGAAACATAGGAAAAATTTGGCTTACAGGACAAGGGTGCCTAGTACAAAGCTCTGCTTAGACATCTTCAGAAGAACACCTATTGTTAAGTTTTTGTCTTGCAAAATTACCGTATTTGGGGATTAGAACAGCTGCAAGTGGTCTTACATAAGGCAATGCACTCATTACGAGTGACCGTTTGGTGTGACTTGGCATCATTGGCCTATATTTCTTTGAAAATGAGGACTGCGCAATCATTGTGGTCAATGAAGGCACTTATTGCACCATGATAACCGATATTTTTGTACCCGTCCTTCATGGTGAATAATGTTTGGTTTCAACAGGGAGGTGTAACTTGGCATACATCTCATGGCAAAATCGATTTTTTGCGTCAGATGGTGATGTCAATTGGCCGCCAAGAAGCTGAGGTTTGACACCGTTGCACTATTTTCTATCGTTTAAAATTTAAGCTCGTAGATTGGAAATAAAAATAAATTTGTATTTAGTTTTAATTACACTTTTTATTATTTGCACAATTTTGTGTACCACGTTTTACAACTTGATGTAAACAACAACAATTGCTTTCTTTGATATTCCTCTGTTTACACTCTTTTATGTAAACAATAACAATTACTAGAGAATTATTCAACAAATCTTTGTAACGGAGATCTTCAAACCACTATTATTCTCTCCAAACACACCGCGTCTTCACACAAGATTGACTGAATTTTACTGATTCCGTTGGCTGCTTTGCCTTGGCTTTTATATGGCAACGTAAACAGTCTGATAAATGTTCTTGAAGATGATTGTTAGTGGTTTCTATAAATGTAAACATCGTTGTTTTGTTAAGGATGTTTGTGTATTTTATTTACATTTATTCCTGCAGTGTTTGTTGTTGCATTTTTGTTTACATTTTTATCATTTTTATTATGCTGTTATTTTGTTGGTATATTTTTGTTTACTTGCTTATCATGTAAACAAGTTCATTGTTTCTTTTTTGTTTTTGTAGCTTTTATTTACATTTCCATTTTCATAACAATCTGAAAAAGAGTGTTATTTTCGCCTATTCTTTTGTAGCTGTATTCTGGTAAAAGCTCTTAGGGCAACCTCCAAAAGTTCACAATGCAATTACGATAGTAAAAAGGAAATTTATAGTAAATTGCGAGTAGTTTTGTCCATTTAGGTGGGCACTTTAATAAGCAAAATTACCGTATTTGGGGATTAGAACAGCCACAAGAGGTCTTACAAAAGACAATCCACCCATTACGAGTGACTGCTTGGTGTGACTTGGCATTATATTTGGCATATATTTCTTTGAAAATGAGGACTTCGCAACCATTACGGTTAATGAAGACACTTATTGGACCATGATAACCGATATTTTGTACCCGTCCTTCATGGTGAATAAAGTTTGGTTTCAACAGGATGGTGTAACTTGCCATACATCTCATGCCAAAATCTATTTATTGCATCAAACGTTTGATGAGCGTTTAATTAACTGGAATTTTGATGGCAATTGGCCGCCAAGAAGCTGAGATTTGACACCGTGGCATTATTTTCTATGGGGTACTCTTAAAAAAATGTATTATGCCGGCAAACCAGAGACAATTGAGCATTTGACCGACAACATTTGTGATGCCATTTCTGAAAAGGTGCACGAAAATTGCTCCGATTGAAAGAGATCGTGTGAGGCCACACGTGGCAACCATATGAATGAAATAATATTCCATTATTAACCCGAACAATTTGCAAAAATTTCAAACCATTTTTGTTTTATTTCATTTTTAAATTTCAACTTTAAATGTTCCATAGCCTATGTACTGTACTGTACAGCATTGTATAGTCGTCGTGGATCTGCAGCAAATTTTTCTTTCTTTTTTTATTCCATTCGCTATAGCTCAGTTGAATGAGATTTCATTTTCAAATAAATATTTATAAGATTGATGGCCTAAGCTTTTGTATTTAAACTGTTGCCGAAGGTTCTTCAATTTATTTTTTATTTTATTGCTCCGGAGCCCTGTGAAAGATTAAGTTATTCCAGGTAATTTTTTTTTTAAAGATATGTCAGCCTACATACACACTCTACTACTCTACTACTTATATGCTATTTTTAATGATAAATTGAGGGAAGAAACATTAAAATACTGTTACGTTATGATAAAACCAAAATTTTATATTCATTTTAAATCAACTTCATTTTATATTTGATGAGTTGAACTTCATCTCTTACGTCTTCTTGAAAATCGGTTGGGGGTGAGACAATATTAATCACGAATAAAAATTAAACAGGGACAAATCACTTTACTTGCGTTGAGCATATTTCGTTATAAAGGGTGGGTCATTTAAAAGTATAAATTTAAAAATGGAATTTGAAATTATGCCAAATTTGTTCTTTTATAGTGGAGCACAATTGATCCGGTTGGGAACGAAATATTATTTCATTCATATGGCGGCCGCTGCTGGCCAAACAGTAACTCATGCGATCAAACCAGTTTTCACGCACTTTTCCGAGTGTATGTGGTGGTATCTGGGCATGTCATGAATATTGGCCTTCAAATACTCTATTGTCTACGGTTTGTCGGCCTAACACTTTTCCTTAACGGCCCAAAGAAAATATTCCAACAATATCAAATCGCATCTTCTTGGCGGCCAATTGGCATTACCATTTCGCTTGATTAAACATGCATCAAATGTTTGATGCAATAAATTGATTGTGGCACGAGCTGTATGGCAAGTTGCATTATCCTGTTGAAACCAAACATCGTTCACATCAATACTATGAAGAGCGCGTGCAAAAAATCGGTTATTATGGTGCGATAGTTTTCTCCATCGACTGCAATGGTTGAGCCGTCCTTATTTTCAAAGAAATACAAAACCAATGATGCCAAGTCGCAAAAACCAATCACTCGTAATGAGTGCATTGGTTTCTGTAAAACCATGTATGGGTTTTTTAAGCCACAAATTTTTCTTATTAACGTACCCACCAAGATGAGAATGGACTCTATCCGAAAAGATGATTTTTTTTTGTTAAAATCAACATCATCTTGCAATTTGAACCACGTAAACTTTGCAAGGCTTCATACCGAGATCATACGTACATACCAGAGATCAGCAACGAGTATTCAAAACGATGAGTTGATTCGAGTCATACTTATAATTTCTGATACTTATGCGCATTCATACTTATTTTAATATGATACTCATACTACTCATACTCAAAGTTGGAAGTACTCATCGTATTCATTCTTAACAATACGCATGATGTTATTGACTTCGACTCGTCTCTACTTAACATTTACACGAAGCACAAAATAAGTATGATTCGCATACGAACACTACTATACTCACAAGAAGATTGTGTATATGCTTTGCTTGTTGTCTTTGTCTTTTCTTTCTTCTTTGTTTGTATATGCAACAACAACAAAGGCTGTAAATTTTGATGAATGATTCGAGCCACTCGAATCACTTTTAAGTATTATAAGTATTTTTCTAAATTTTTGAAGCAGAATGAGTAGGCGTATTAATTAAACACATTTCGAATGTTGTGAGTTTGATGTTAACGTTGTACTCATACTCATTGCTACTTGTACTTATAAATCAATGTTGTAGCGAGTACCGATGAATCAGAGTGGTTGAATTTAAATTCTGTTGATTCATTCATACTCAAAATTGCATGAGTGCTTATAAGTAGCGGAAAAACGATTCGTTGCTGATCTCTGACACATACATACTTGGTCATTACAACACTCCGGTCAGAGTTATGGACCTAGTTTCTCTCACTACTTATGTTGTGTGTGTTAATTTTATACATAAAATGGCGGGACCTATAGTGTAAAGTCGTCTCCGAATGACATATTTTTTTTTTGAGAAACTTTTCATGGGAAATTTATTTACTCTCAGAGGTTTTGTTAGAAATCTGCTGAGGAAATTGCCAAAGAAATACTTTCTGTATTTTGTTTTGATGTCTGGCCTGGGGCTCGAACCAGGCTTTACGTCTAAAAAGCGAAAACACTTCGACGTAAATTGGTGCGTGAAATGTTCAATGAGAATGATGACGAGTTGATATTATGGGTACACTCACAATCTTGGTGCATCAATAATGAAACCAGTTTCACGAACTTTAGCTATTAACTTGAGCATACTGGGCACTGTTGATCCATACCTGTGACCAAATTTTATACATTTTCGTGCAATTCCCGGTCAATTGTCATTGTTTTGGAAATAAATGTCCAATAAATTCCAACGTTGCTCAAGCGCAAATCGATTTATTATGTTCAATGGAGGTAATAAACATAAGTATTGCCAAGAACCGATGGTTCAATGGGCCCATGTTTTAGTCATCGTGGTCTACTAGGAAGAGAGTTGGCTTATTAGACGAAAGGCCCGAGTTCGAATCCCTGGTGAGACATCAAAACAAAAATATGAAAATATTTCTTCGGCGACTTCATCTCAGCAGATTTCTGGCCAAAACCTCTGAGAGTAAAAATTGCCACGCAAAAGCTTCTCAAAAAATCTGTCATTTTGAGTCGGCATTAAACTGTAGGTCCCGCCGCTCATATATAAAATTAAGGCACATAGCACGAGTGGTGAGAGAAGCTAGAACGTTGTACAATGGGTCTATTCGACCTCCGGGTACTGTACTTGTCACAGTTGACATGTACACGTCCTCTAACCTAACCTAATCTAAGCTACAAGAGATCAATCAAGATGCAGAAAAGACTTTTAAGTCAAGCTTATTATCCTTAAATATCATAGTTTAGGCGAAATTAACCTTCAAATCCTATCTTAAACGAGTTTAATGGGCCTTTTCTATAAACCAACGAATCTTTAATGATTTTAGTTTACTCAAGAAACAACTTTTTCCCCTAACCAATAATGTAACCATTATTCCTCATTCAATTTTTGCTTGCATGAAGAGAGATTATTTAATATTTAATGCCTTCATTGATTTATTCTTAGGCTCCTTTGTCTTTGGGTTGCCAAATGAAATATTTTTTAAGCCTCTTTGTGGTTTGTAATGTTTTTAAAAGACTCGATATTTGTTGTAAACGTTTACCTGTCATGCTGTTGATTTAATGCGAATTTTAAGGGAAAATTTCACTTTTAACGCCATCAGTTTTATGTTTGATTTTTATGGTCTCTTCATGACTGTTGCATATTTTTTTTTTTTGGGGTTTTTCCGTGTTTTTCCTCTTTTTTATGTTTCCCTACGCTGTTGATTTTACAACTTGTTGATGACATTTTCGTGTTTCCTTTCAAAAAGTTGTTTGTAAGGAAAAAATGATTCTTGTTTTCTGTTAACGATACCACTATACTATACTCTACACAGTATAAAGATCCTTACACATCCTTTTTCTTTTATCCTGTTTCTTCATTTAAAGAAACGTACGTAGTTTTCCATTTTTTTTTCTCTCATCATCCTTTTGTGTTGGCATTAAATTACTTTTAAATGAGGCGTGCTGCATGGTAATGCGGTTGTATTCACTACTTCTCTATCCATAGAGAACGAGTTCGGGTAGAGAAAAATTACAAATTCTGTGGCTTTCTATTGTTCAACATGTGTTTTCCCAGAAAAGTATGTTCCTTGCTTCGGTTTCTGGCCAAACTCTAGTCATTAGTAGATACGCACGCACATTCTTTATGAGTTTTCGTTTCTTTTGTTAAGATTTTCTTATTAAAGCTTTAAATTCCGTATTCCATAGCAGTTTAATGATTGCCACATAAAGGAAATGAATTTTAAAAATTTAAAACATAAGATTCGTCTAACAAACAATGTAGAAATTTTGCTAGAAAACTCAAAAAAAAAACAAGAAACAAAAATTTTTCATTAAACCACGTCTCCTTTAAAATACTTTTCAAAATTAATATCAAAAGCAAAAACTAAAATTAAAAACTTTCATATGCAAATGAATGAAATGAAAACTACAACAGTTGCTGTATGTTTAATTCATTAACTTTCGCCACATACTATGTACGTCATCTCCAATTTTCACATTTAAAATCCTCACAGTGCATCCATTAAATAATCGCAAACAAAAATCCACTGTTCTGTTCATTAATTATCTAAAAACACATCACAACAATTCTAAAAAATATCACACATTCCATGGCATCATCAACACATCACAACATATTGTTACGAAAATGCAAATAATCTAGATACTGGTGTTTGACTTTTACATCGTTTACCCTTAAAATTATAAACATAATGAACTTGTTTACAAGTTATCGCACAACGTAGTATAACAACAAACACCAGCATAAAAAGTATAAACAAAAATATAACAACAAACACCACAAGACAAAATGTAAACAAAATACACAAACAACAATAATTTAACAATGATGTTTACATTCATAGAGATCTCGAGAAGGCAATGACATGAACATTCACCTTCAAGAACATTCACCAAACTGTTTACGTTGCCATATAAAAGGCAAGATCAAGCAGGCAACGGAGTTAGTAACAGTTCAGTCAATCTTGTGTAAAGACGCAATGTATTTGAAAAGAGTAATCTGTGTTATTGTTTATGCAAAAGTTATAAACAGAGGAAGAAGTCGCCGTGGGCTAGTAGGTAGTGTGCTGGTATATTAGACGTAAAGCCAGGGTTCGAGTCCCAGGACAGACATCAAAATTAAAAATACAAAAAGTATTGTTTCGGTGATTTCTTCTCAGCAGATTTCTGGCAAAAACTCTGAAAGTAAATAAAAATGCCATGGAAAGTTTTTCAAAAAAATATTTGTCGTTCGGAATCGACTTTAAACTGTAGGTGTTCCGCCACTTATGTATAAAATTAACACACACTACATAAGTAGTGTGAGAAACTGCCGGCTTCTTGGGAACGATTGCCGTAGACTATCTAATGGTAAATATATAGCACTAGTCATTTTATAGTCACCTATCAGCAACTCATTTCCTTGCCGTTGACATCTTCCTTCTTTCTACCTTTCCTAAAAACCTACACAATGTACTGCATGAGTAGGGGCCATCCCCTCAGTGCTGGTTTTATATAAAAAAAATAAATTAAACAACAATATTTACATTTATAGAGATCTCGAGAAGGCAATGGCACGAACATTCACCTTCAAGAACGTTCATCAGACTATGTTGGTATATATTAGGCAACGGAGTCAGTAACAGTTCAGTCAGTCTTATGTGAAGACGCAATGTGTTTGAAGAGAGTGATCGTGTTTTAAAGACAGTAATCGTGGTTTGAAGAGATCAATTGTGGTTTGAAAAGAGTAATCGTGGTTTGAAGATAGTAATCGTGGTTTGAAGAGAGTGGTCGTAGTTGGAAGAGAGTAGTCGTGGTTTGAAGAGAGTATTCGTGATTTGAAGAGAGTATACGTGGTTTGAAGAGAGTAATCGTGGTTTGAAGAGAGTAATAGTGGTTTGAAGAGAGTAATCGTGGTTTGAAGAGAGTAATCGTGGTTTGAAGAGAGTAATCATGGTTTGAAGAGAGTAATCGTGGTTTGAAGAGAGTAATCGTGGTTTGAAGAGAGTAATCGTAGTTTGAAGAGACTAATCGTGGTTTAAACAGAGTAATCGAGGTTTAAAGAGAGTAATCGTGGTTTGAAGAGAGTATTCGTTGTTTAAAGAGAGTAATCGTGGTTTGAAGAGTGTAATCGTGGTTTGAAGAGAGTAATAGTGGTTTGAAGAGAGTAATCGTGGTTTGAAGAGAGTAATCGTGGTTTGAAGAGAGTAATCGTGGTTTGAAGAGAGTAATCGTGGTTTGAAGAGAGTAATCGTGGTTTGAAGAGAGTAATCGTAGTTTGAAGAGAGTAATCGTGATTTGAAGAGAGTAATCGTGGTTTGAAGAGAGTAATCGTGGTTTGAAGAGAGTAATCGTGGTTTGAAGAGAGTAATCGTGGTTTGAAGAGAGTAATCGTGATTTGAAAAGAGTAATCGTGGTTTGAAGAGAGTAATCGTGGTTTGAAGAGAGTAATCGTGGTTTGAAGAGAGTAATCGTGGTTTGAAGAGAGTAATCGTGGTTTGAAGAGAGTAATCGTGGTTTGAAGAGAGTAATCGTAGTTTGAAGAGAGTAATCGTGGTTTAAAGAGAGTAATCGTGGTTTGAAGAGAGTAATCGTAGTTTGAAGAGAGTAATCGTGGTTTGAAGAGAGTAATCGTGTTTTGAAGAGAGTATTCGTGATTTGAAGAGAGTATTCGTGATTTGAAGAGAGTATTCGTGATTTGAAGAGAGTAATCGTGGTTTGAAGAGAGTAATCGTGGTTTGAAGAGAGTAATCGCGGTTTGAAGAGAGTAATCGTGGTTTGAAGAGAGTAATCGTGGTTTGAAGAGAGTAATCGTGGTTTGAAGAGAGTAATCGTGGTTTGAAGAGAGTAGTCGTGGTTTGAAGAGAGTAATCATGGTTTGAAGAGAGTAATCGTGGTTTGAAGAGAGTAATCGTGGTTTGAAGAGAGTAATCGTGGTTTGAAGAGAGTAATCGTGGTTTGAAGAGAGTAATCGTTGTTTGAAGAGAGTAATCGTGGTTTGAAGATCTCCGTTACAAAGCTCTGTCATATAATTGCTTAAAGATTGTTATTGTTTATGCAAAAGGTATAAACATAGGAACAACAAAGAAAGCAATTGTTGTTGTATACATCAAGTTGTGAACAGTGATACACAGAATTGTGCAAACAATAAAGAATTTTAATTAAAACTAAACACAAATTTATTTCTTTATTTCATTTGCAATCTAAGAGCTCAAATTTTAAAAATTTTTCAAAGGTGAAATCGTAACAATATCACCATCACCGCGATGAGTATACATCCTATCAGATCACAGTACATTCTCTCTCATTTTCTTATTATTTGTTTGGGAGGTTTAAAATCCCATTGAAGTATTTTTTGTATGTACGGTACATGCTATATGACAACAGCAATAAATTTCAAAAGGATATCGACTAATAAGAAATGCTATTTTAAGCTGCTATTTGTAAGTCGTTTAAATCCTTATTTTTTCCATTTTTTTTTTTGTTTGTCAATGAGACACTTAAGCCGAGGGATTACGCATGTTTTTAATTTATTTACATTCCACTTCCACTGTTTCTTTTTTGGAATAATAACTTAAAGACTTTCTTTTGCAAACAGCAACTTAAAGTCTAGGTTTTTTAATTTTTTTTTTTGTTTTCAATTTTAGCATTTTATTTGCCGATATTTGCGGCTTTACTAGCCTCTCGGATCAATGTACAGCCGAGGAATTGGTGCGTTTGTTAAATGAGCTGTTTGCCAGGTAAGTAATGAAATTGAAAATACAATTTAAAATATTTTATCAAGTGGGTTATAATACATGGAAGATAGCGATAAAAATATGGTCCTCTACATCCATATTTAATATTTTTATTATGGTCTACGGTGCGGATGAGTAATATTTTAATTGAAGGTTTCACATACTGCGCACTTGACGCATTTTGACGCATATATACAGTGAGTGTCATAAAAACTATACATTAATGATAAAATTCGAACGACTATAGAGCTCAACTTTTAACACTTAAGTAAAGTGCCCGAAAAAATTTAGCAATATTTCGAAATTTTTTTGTAATTTCTTGTTTTTTTGTTTCAATTTTAAAAACTGGCAAAATGAAACAATTTAAAAATTAAAATAACGGTAATTTATGAATGTATATTTTTTAATGTACAGTTTCTTTTGACACTCACTGTACATGGGATCGCAAAAAAGTAAGCGTCTCCTCTACTAATTTTTTGTAGAAAATTTTTTCCGTTTAATTATTCTATTTAAGTCTGCCGTACAAGGTACAAATGCTATATCAGCTCTATCAGTATGTGGCTAAAAAACAATGTCCTCTGTGATCCTTTTCTTTGGGGCTACTGGTGAAAATCTTTTCAAGATACACGGTACTGCTCGACCTTATACATACATACATACATAATTGGCCATTACAACCCTTCAGTCAGGATTATGACCTAGCTTTTAACACCACTCATGTTGTGTGTGTTCTTTTATACAGAATTGTAGGGACCTACAGTTTAAAGTCGAGAGTTCAGAGAGTTTTTATGTGTAGTAATTAATGGGGCTTAAAGCTTTTTTATACTAAAAATTTGGAAATCATGATGAAATATTCTTTTGCCTTCTGCAGGATTTTAACTGGCATTACTTATGCCTCCGGTCAAGCGTTGTAGCAACTGCAACACGTCATCCCAATCGTGAGATATTATGTTGGTGCTATATTACAAGAATTTGAATGATTTTTTTTATAACTTTTTCAATACAAAAAAAAAACTTTTTTCCATGTGGTTTATAATAGTTCCAAGTGACCAAGATTCTACAGGAATGGATGTCATGGAAGTTTTCCCTTTGGAATCAAATTTTTTATAGCCATGAATAAAAATTAAACTCCTTCATCTGGATTAATGGTGTTATCAAAAATAAAGTTCACATTGCCACAGTATTCAGAACCTTTTTAGAACAAAAAAAAAAAATTGCATTCCAAAAATTTTGCTGGATTTAAGTTCAAGTTATCGAATTGATGGTCAATGTATGTCATGAAAAATTGCCAAAGATTGTTGATATTATTTATGATACTGGCAATTGAGTTGTGGTCACTTCCATTCCGATTTACTTTTAAATTTCTCTTACCATTTATAACATTAAAGTCGCCGTAGTCTAATAGGTAGTGTGTTGGCTTATTAGACATAAAGTCCGGGTTCGTATCCCAGGTCAATATCAAAATGACAAAATGGCGCCGATTCTTTTGCTATTCTTATGTGGCTCATTGGGGATTTAGGTTTCAAGATTTCATTTACTTTGTTTGCACATGTTAAGTATACTTCACTGGAAATAAACCTTAAATAGTCTGCCTATTTTGGTATTTTTCATTTTGCAATGAAAGTAAATGAAGACAAACTACAGAAATCATCCTGTAAAGTATAGTCGGCCTAGTCTAGTAGATAGTGTGTTGGCTTATTAGACGTAAGGCCATGGAAATGAAATTTGAAAGAAAAAATTTCTTCGATGACTTCCTAGCAGCATATTTCTGGCAAAAACTCTAAGAGTAAATAAAATTCCCATCAAAAGTTTCTTAAAAATTTGTCGTTCGAAGTCGACTTTAAACTGTAGGATCCTCCACTTATGTATAAAATTAACACACACAACATAATCCTATCTGAATGCTTATAATGATCGATTATAAGGAGTGCGCACAAAAAAAAACTGGACTTATACTTTTCGTTATAGAAATAAAACTAAGTGGCGGATTTTTTTCGTTTTATATTTCAATTAAAGTAAATAATATTTGAATTCCTTTTGTGTATAAAATTTTTTTCTGACCAAGGTCTCAGAGAATCCACTTTTCTTCCAGACATTTTAGGATGGTTTTGAAAAATACGTATTATTTTACATATTTGCTTTGTTTTGGTTGGCAAATCCTTTTTTTCTCCCACTTCCATCACGTTTTCTCTCAATACTGAAAGACTCCTAATATTGTATTACTAGATGATCCGTGCGAATATTTCGCACCGTTAGTTGTCATTTTTGTAACATAAAAATAATTGCCAAAACAGCTTTTTACAACTTAATATGCATCTTATATATAACTAACTTAGTAATAAACGGCATTATAGTAAATAAAGGTATTGCCAGAATGGATTTTAATACATGCATACTATATTATGTAGAACTGCATTACTATTAAGCGACCCTGTATTAGCACACTTGAACAAAAAACATGTAATCACAATGTTAACAGTATTATTATGCAGTTCTATATAAAATATAATTTTTATCAATGAAAATATTAATTTTTCAATTTCTAATTATTTTTCGCCATTAGTGTTAGATATAAGCTTTAAAATGAGATATCATTCATTAAATTTGAAGCGGTGATATGGGAGATATTTGCAACCGACAAACAAAAGTGCTTTAGAAATAATATTGTATTATTTTTACCTTAGAAACTATTTTTCGGTTAACACTTGCGAACCTAGCAATCCTCTTTTGTAAGCGGCACGGTTTTTCATTGAAAATTTCAATTATTTTTTTACGACATTCTTGTTGGGTGGCCATTTTCAAAAAACTAATTTTGCTATTGCAATGAAATTTAGCAAAAGGATTTTGAAACAGATGACTAACAAAAGCAATCTAACGGTATTAATTTTTTTCAATTATGATAAAAATTATAAGCTTAAAAGTAGGCCCATTTTTTTTTCGTGCGCACTCCTTACATATGTCTGCCGATTTTAAATTTCTCTGCTGATGTACCTGGTAAACATTTTGTGGCTAGTCAATAAAAAAAAAATTTTAATCCATTAGCCTTCTTATTCGAAGTAAAGATAAGAAAATTTATTATTACCAAACAAATAAAATAGTTTTAAAAGAAAAACTCCAGGTATTTGGGTTTTTTCAAAACATTAAAAGATTCTAAACTAAAACCAGCATGTTTTTATCAGGACTATGTTCCAAGATTAGCTGGCCAGAATGTTATTTCATCTTAAAGTTTTGATGTATTAACCCTTTTTCGTTTAAAAAAGTATGCAAAAAAGAAAAGAAAATCAATATTTTCATTATGAAATTGTTACATTTTCATAAGAATTTAATACACTTCAATACACTTTCATCGTAAAGAAATTTTAAAATTTCAAAGGCCTTCTTAAAAAAATTCAAAAACATTCGTCTACACACTGCTTTAAAACAGCACAAATGGGGATAAGACTATATGCGAGTGTGTATGTTTCTGTGAAAGAGTTTGTATAGATGTATGTGTGTGTATAATTCTAACGGTATTATTTGTGTATGCAAATAACGTAAATCGATTTGTTCCATTTCGTAGATGAAATTCCCCACACACAAATATGTAACCATAACGCACGTCAACATATTTTCAACATTGTTTATATACGCACACACATGCCCTACATACGTATATACATACATACATACAGGCATACATACATACAGTAGCGAGCACAAAAATGCAACGTTGGATAAAATTATCTTTAAGTGCGATAATTTTAAAAAAATGGTGACCAGTTCAAAATATTTCTTTGGGTTATTAATCCCTACAGTTATAGATACCTATTATCAATAACATTATGTAAATATTTTTAATTAATGATATATTATTTTGTCATTTATTAAAAAGAGTGCGAATTTCATGGGAGCAATAAAAATGCAACAGCATAAATTTTAATGTGTTTATTTAAATTAAATAGTAATTCTTACAAAAAAAAATCTTAAAATTAATATTTAGTGGCGTAGCCCTTATTTTTTATGACTTCTTGCAACCTAGAAGGCATAGAGTCGACTAAAGCTATTAATGTGTTAATGGATACTTTCTCCCATTCACTTTTCAAAATTTCTTCTAATTGCCTCTTATTTGACGGATGTTTCCTCTTAACTTCCCGACCTAATAGCTCCCATAGATTTTCTATGGGGTTTAGATCGGGAGACTGTGATGGCCAATCCAAAACATTGACATCATTGTCGCTTAAAAAGTTTCGAGCTAAGCGACTTGAGTGCTTTGGATCGTTATCCTGTTGGAATATGCTACCAGGAGGCATTTTTTCCCGCAGATGAGGAAGCATGTGTTCTCCAAGGATTTCACAGTACTTCTTGGCGTCCATTTTTCCTTCGATTTGAGTTAAGGGACCTACCCCATCACGGGAGAACGCACCTGTAAATACGTCTTGGCGAGAGGTAGTTTTTCGAGGATACTACCTGGTTTCCTTTCTACACTATTTCTCAAGGAAAATCGAGATTTAATCCAACATACGGTTGATTGATTTACACCAAAGAGGTGCCCAACTTCACGCATGGATTTTCCTTCTTCTAAGGCTTTAATGATTGCAGTTTTGCTGTCAGCTGAGAGCTGCTTCTATTACAAAACACATGTTGTATAACTTATTTAAGAAATTTTCAATTATAATTAAATAAATAACTTACTTTAACTATTTTTTTATTATGTTGCATTTTTTTTTTTGCTCGCTAAAAATGTGCACTTTTTTCACTAATTCAAAAATATTTAACTTTTTAAAGCAGAATTTGGAATAAACTGCGGTCACTTTGAAAACTTATAATTGAAAGAATTAACAGCAAAAGAAAATAGATAAATTAGTTACCGTTATTTTGAAACAGATCTTATTAAAGATCATATGCCATAGTGTTGCATTTTTTGTGCTCGCTACTGTATTTGTATGCTTTTTTTTGTGTGAATGTAAGTAAATTTTCCTTATTTTCCGATTTCGTTTCTCTTTCTCTTTTTTTTATTCACAGATTTGATCGATTGGCCGCCGAACATCATTGTTTACGTATTAAATTATTGGGCGATTGTTATTATTGTGTATCGGGGTTACCAGAGCCTAGACCGGATCATGCTCATTGTGCTGTCGAAATGGGTTTGGATATGATTGATGCGATAGCGTAAGTATAATAACAAAGAATGTAAAAGAAAAACAACAAATTTTTTTTATAGAAAATTCATACAACAACAACAAGAAATGGAAGAAAAAAAAATACCATGAAAGCATGATTTAGTGCAGGATACCCCATTTAATGGTTTTAAAGGCGATAATAAACTTTCTATCAGCAATACACTTACTAACACATACATATGCATACATAAAATGAAAACCAAAACATACTTATAGGCTATAGTAGCACAATACAAACAATAGACCGTTACTTTTACTTTCACTTTCTAAGCCTTAAGATTAGACTTTTCGAACACAACTACACAAGAATTGGCAACAACAACAACAAGTATAACAACAAAAACGGATAATAAACTTTTAGTCTTAGAAAGTCAGTTAGAAAGAGGAAAAGTTGTTTAATTTAATCGAAGGAAAATCGAAAAACTTTCAATGGAAATTAAACCGAAAAAAATTACAAACAAATTTTCCAAACAAAATATTGAAAACAAAGCCAAAAGCTTAACCCTCTAAGTTATTGTAAAATATTTAATAAACAGGCAGGGGCTTGTAAAACTTTTTGATGAATAGTAGTAATCCCTTTTAAATAATATTTAAGAGACTGAAATGCTCCACAGAAAAATATAAAATCGGCCATTAGGCTATTACAACGTTTATATCTTTACATCGCTTACGATTTT
The DNA here is from genome assembly GCA_014635995.1 of Sarcophaga peregrina. Taxonomy (NCBI): domain Eukaryota; kingdom Metazoa; phylum Arthropoda; class Insecta; order Diptera; family Sarcophagidae; genus Sarcophaga; species Sarcophaga peregrina. Next base: position 90,143,316 of record CM025792.1, on the reverse strand, counting down.
CATATGTCTTCGAGCCAATCTTCTAACTCCTGCTAATGCTATGGCCCTAGAATTGCTTAAAGCGGGAGAAAAGTTTAAAAATTCTTAACTGTAACATGATTAATCCTAACAGCTAGTTAAAGTCACTTTATACGAAAACTACACATGTTCTACAGGGTGGCTGATATATATTGCAACCAACTTCAGGTTGTTATCATTTGTAAACCGCTCGTCTGACAGCTGACAGGTTTATTCTAGTGACAGTCTCCTTCTGTGGAAGTCGTTAGCAGGGTGTCCAAGACCAAAGTGCCTCGCATACGTACCCATAATTCAATACCCCCTAATGACACCGACAACTACACTGAGCGCGCCTCTTTGAAGTTTAAGTAGGCTCATTGTGCGCCCCTCATCCAGTCTTGGCCAGATTTTACGAGTCGTTCTACCCGTGTCCGAGGCCGCCCACCTGTCGTTGACGGAATCGATGATCGCATTATCAATTATGAGCTTGCAGGTCCTCATAGGGATGGCCAAATTCGAGAATTCATCGGAGAGTTCGATGGTCGTGACCCGCCTGGCAAGTTCATCAGCTCTGCAGTTACTGTGCCCCGGTACCCATACGATTTGGATATCAAATCGATCCGCTATCTCGTCGAGATATCTGCGACAGCTATACACCATCTTGAAGTCGCCGTGGTCTAGTGGGTAGTGTGTTGGCTTATTAGACGAAAGGCCCGGGTTCGAATCCCAGGTCAGACATCAAAAACGAAAAATATTTCTTTTTCGGCGACTTCTTCTCAGCAGATTTCTGGCAAAGACTCTGAGAGTAAAAATTGCCATGAAAAGCTTCTCAAAAATCTGTCGTTCGGAGTCGACTTTAAACTGTAGGTCCCCGCCACTCATGTATAAAATTAACGCACACAACATAAGTGGTGTGAGAAGCTAGGTCGTAATCCTGACTGAAGGGTTGTAATGGCCAATTATGTATGTAATACACCATCTTGGAGTGCATTACATTTGAACTTAGAGCCTTGATACCCGCCTGGCTATCAGAAAGTATTGTAACGTTCTGCTTGGAAACCCTTCCATCATCAATAATTCTCGCCGCAGCCTGTATTGCTACCACCGCCGCCTGAAAGATACTGCATTGGTCTGGTAGTCTTATAGACGGGGCTATACCAACCGATTCCGAAATAATTCCACTGTCAACAGCTCCATTCTGCCTCGGACCGTCGGTGTAGATATGTGTGGGGTCCCTTAACAGGTGGGTCACACCACTATTTTAAACCCCGTTGTACGGAATCGCTGTCTTGTAACACCTCGTGAAGTCGTACCGCGGTGTCATGCTAAAGCAGACACCTTTGCAGTGAAGTACACAAGTAGTCTTACAAAACCACCAGACAGATCTGGCCCAACATTGAGAAATGTAAAACAGAATTTGTATGCAGCTAACAAAATTCCAACTTAGAAACCTCATAGCAATGATAATAGGACACTGGTCTTTAGGTGCTCATGCCAGAAACTAATATAGAAGCTACAACATCAAAGAAGAAAAGGAGGCTATACTTCTCTGTCTTTAACTTCCCTTCTATTGTCCGGTGCTAGGAAGAATTTATACATCCAAAATTTAGTGTCAAAACATGACTAGCCAAAGGTGGCTTGAGAATAATCCACATCTTCATAAGGCTCTGGAAGTGATTGAGAGATATCTACTAGAAATGCTAATCGGGAAATCCCGAAATCCCGGGATTTTCGAGATTTTCAAATCCGCAATCCCTGGATTTTTAAAAACTTGTCCCGGTATTTTTCGGGATTTTCGGGACTGTAAATTCATACGTCTTTTGACTCTACAAAAGGTCGTGAAAAAATTTCTATATCACTCGACTTCGATAATACCATCTCAAATGAGAAAACCCCTACTTCCATTGATAAAAAGTTACTTGATGCCATCGAAGAATGCAAACGCCCTATAAAACGAATTAAAGGAGTAACTGATTTAGTCAACTGTCCAAAGAAATAGATTTATTTACATCAGGAGGTGGTAGAGGTGAATATTTACAAGGTACTTACAGCCATCTTGGAACTATTTTACCAACAAATGTTGGTTGCGAGAAGTAAAGAGTCCGCCAAATAACTACTATCATCCAATTTAATTTTTTATTTGATAGTACAATTTTTCGGTTAATAATGGGAAATAATTTCATCAAAATGGCTTCCTCGGCTGGCCATGCAGTAGTCTACACGATCGGTCCAATTTTTAAGCACATTATCGATTGTGTGCAGCTGTATTTTACCAATAGATTTTTGAAAATTGTCCTTTAGAGCGTCAATTGTCTCTGGCTTGTTGGTAAAACACTTATCTTTGATGGCACCCCACAAATAATAGTTCAACGGTGTCAAATAACAGCTCCGAGGTGGCCAAACGACATCAGCTCTGCTGCTGATAATGCGATCTTCAAAAACAGGGCGCAAAACATCGGGTGTAGCTTCGACTGTGTGGCATGTTGTGCCGTTCTGTTGAAACCAAATGTTGCAAATATCCTCCTCTTTAATTTTTGTGAACAAAAATTCGTTCAACATGACTCGATAACGATCGCCATTGACTGTAACGGCTACTAATTGCTCATTTTCGAAGAAAAATGGCCCAATTATGCCTCTGGACCAAAAATCCGCACCAAACAGTGACATGTTTTGGGTGAGTCGGCTTTTCAATGCATGCGTGTGGGTTTTCTGTGCCCTAAATGCGACAATTTTGTATGTTTACATACCTGCACAGAATCGTGATTTTTCGGCAGTTTTGGATCCCAAATTATCCCGGGATATCGGAATCGGGATTTACAGAATCCCGAATCCTGGAATTTTTATAAATCGATCCCGTTTGGCATCCCTAATACCTATTGGAAGTTATAATTATAATGGAATAGGTAATTTCAGTATTACAATGGTACCTTATAGAGCTAAAATCAGTTGTGCCCATTGAAGCGACTGCGGGTGAATCCAGAGTACAATAATTAGTTCCTTCTTCTTTGGTAGAATAAGCCATGTAACCTCATTTCGTTAACTGTAAAATGAAGGCTTTACGTTTAGATGGCATACGTTTTGTCGCACACGCTGTTACGATGTGAAATTGTAGAAGTTAAGCTGTGGTTTCGATAACAATCCATAAACTTGAATCCATTACAGTCAAACTTCTATAATTCAGACTTCTATTACTTAAATTTTCTATAAGTTGAAGCACATCAACAGCATCTTGGGGAGAAATTCTATCAGGCTTTCTTCTTAACTTGAAGTTTCTATAAGTTGAAGTTTTTTTTTGGATAATACATACATACATAATTGACCATTACAATCCTTCTGTCTGGATTACGACCTAGCTTCTCACACCACTTATGCTGTGTGCGTTAATTTTATACATGAGTGGCGGGACCTACAGTTTAAAGTCGACTCCGAACGACAGATTTTTGAGAAGCTTTTCATGGCAAATTTTACTCTCAGAGTCTTTGCCAGAAATCTGCTGAGAGGAAGTCGCCGAAGGAATATTTTTCGTTTTGATGTCTGACCTGGGATTCGAACCCAGGCCTTTTGTCTAATAAGCCAACACACTACTCACTAGACCACGGCGACTTTTCTGAATAATGGTGATTCAATTTATAGAAGTTCGACTGTATTTCTGGATTCAAATTACCGTATTCTGTTTAGTTGTATCAGATGTCACAGAAGGTTGGTAGGTAGTGGTGGTAACAATACAGAGACTTCTTTAAAAATCTTCTTTCTTCAATGCTTAAAACTTATTCGAGTTTACAAACTTTTTTATGATTTTCTAAAAAGAAAAGCTAACTATTTTTGGTTCTTGTACTTTAAATACTAAAGTAGTATGATTTATTACCTCCTTGCCACTACCCTTCTATATGGAGTAATACCCAATATTTCTTTATTATTTCAAAATGTTCAAAAAACTCTCTCGAATTTCTTTCCCAAGATTGTGGGTATAGGGTGGGTGGTGGTCTTTAAAAACCATCATAAATTTGCATATGAACATTGTGTGGATATTTTCCACAAGATAATGTATTTTCAATTTGAAAAGTATTGCTATGGCATAGACAACAACAACAACAATGTATTGTTATGTAAGCACAAATAAAAATAAAAAAACAAACAAAATTCATTGAATTGCGTTGTTTGGTAACGCAATTTTTAAATTTAAACGCATACGTAAAAATATAGAAAAAAAAATTATTATTGATTTCGCATTAAAAAATAAATTTTTCGAAATGATTTTGTTTACATAAGCAAACTTATGTATAAGCTACAGGATCTCAAAAAAAAAATTCGATTTTATTTATTTAATAGAGTTAGACATGTTCAGAGCCTCTATTGAATGTTAACATAATTGGTTATCACATTCACCTTCAGTCAGGCTTACAACCTAGCTTCTTACATCAATTATGTTGTGTATGTTAATTTTAATGCAAGACTCCGAACGACAAATTTTTTGAGAAATTTTTCATGGAAAATTTTTGCCAGAAATCAGCCGCATTAAGTCGCCTAAGAGATATATTGATTTGATCGTGATGTCTGACCAGGGTTTTGAACGGTGGCCTCACGTCTAATAAGCTACACATTACCTACAGCGACTTCATATTGTCTATCTATATAACATAAAAGCCAATGGCTTTAAAAGCACCGCCGATTATGCCAAATCACTTAACTTAAATGTAGCGCGATACCACTTACTCTAGAAGATCAATACATCGAAGCAAACCACAGCTTTTCACTAATTAGGCCATGAAATGCCTTACAGAGTGCTAAAGCTTCTTTTGCTAGCTTAAACAAGATTTGGAAATCTAAATAAATTAGCGTCAAAGCAAAAATACATCTCCTTAAGACATTATATTGCACTATACTATTCATATGCGGTCGCTGTAGTTTCATAAGTAGTGGTGTAGGCTTAAAAAACTAGAAACCGTGGTTCATACCCTGGCTAAGACGTCTTGAACAATGCGAAATATGAAAAAATTTGTTTATTTCGAAAGAAAGAACGAAACTTTCTCAAAAATCTGTCATTCGGTATTGACTTTAAAGGTCTCCTACTCAGGAATAAAATTAGCGCACACAACATGAGTGCAATCCTAACGAAAAGATTCTAATGCCCAAATATGGGGATAGTTTACTCCCTAGTTTTCTGAAAATCATTGGTTATCCATTTGGATATTTTTTTCATGATATTTGTCATTATGTGTGAAACCCTATATCATTTAAATGACCTCCACGCGAAGTGTTGCAAGCATTGATACTTTTGAGGTAATTTTCAAGAACTTTTTGACACATATTGGCCGGGTGTCTCAGCCATAACTTGACAAATATTGGTTTTTAAGTGCTCAAGAGTTGAAGGTTTATCTGCCAAAACACGGTCTTTCGCGTAGCGCCACAAAAGAAGTCTAATGGTGTCAAATTGCATGATCTTGGTGGTCAGCTAATATCGCCAGGAAATGTTTCTTGAAATATAGCCACATTCGCTCGAGTTGTGTGGCATGCGGTACCGTCTTGTTGAAACCTCATATTCTCCAAGTCGAATTCTTCAATAGCAGGCAAAAAGAAGTCGGTTATCACATGACCATAACGCTTCGAATTAACTGTGACAGTCATTCCATCATCGTTATCGAAGAAGTAAGGTCCAATCACACCTTCGGACCAAAGAAGGTCCAAACACACCTTCGGACCAAAGAGCGCACCAACTTTGTCTGGATGTAATGGCCTTTCTTTAATTATTTGAGAATTCTCAGAACCTCAAATATGACAATTGTGTTTATTAATATACCCATCGAGTGTGAAATGTGCTTCATGGCTGAAGAAAATTTTGTTCGAAAAATTACCCTTCACCGCCTGTTGTTCAAGCATCCATTCCACGTATCTACAACGTTGTAAACGGTCATCTGGCTTCAATTGTTGCGTGAGCTGGACTTTATATGGATGTAGTTGTAGATCTATATGCAACATACACCATAACGTGCCGTAAGACAGTCTTAAGTCCTGAGAGCGACAAGGAATCAACACATTCGGGTCTTCGGCAACACTTTCACTTACAATAGCGATATTTTCAGCGGAATGAAAGAAACGATGATGCATAGGCCTTTCAATATTTGTAACCACTTCAGTCTCTTAAAATTTCTTCACAATTTTGACAATTGCTTGCGTAGTTGGACGATTATGTAAACCAGTATCTCCTTTTAAAGCACGATACGTGGGTGTGGCAGAATCACAATTTTTGTAGTAGGTTTTGATAATTTTTATGGGTTGTGCGATAGTTAAGGGATCCATTTTCATCAATGTCAGACCTTCAACTGAAAAGAAACAAATTGGTTTCACAATTTAGTTTGACAGATGTTGAATTCCACTCCCACACTTTTAAAACCACGAAATGGATAGCCCTTTATTTTCATGATTTTAGGGCAATAGAATTAATTTACAAATCAGGAGAAAAATGTGTCCATATTTGTTCGAAATCCCTTTTTTCATGCAAGCGAATTAAAGTTCTCTTTACCAACTATTGAATGCAAACAAGTACGCATCCAAACACTATATGCCACTGTTATAATATGAAACATTTTATTGAAATTTTTCTGATATTTTGCCTACGTAAGCAATTTGGCAAACAAAAATTAAATTTTTTGGCTAAAGGATTGTCTACTTTTAAGGGCGCTTTAATAAAATAGTTGTCCAGCACCAACATATATAAATGTAATCACATCTTACTTCACTAATACATATTAAAACATACAAGGTCAAACACAATGGGCTTATTACAACTACTGTACATAGGCATACACCTAACAAATCAATAACAACATGGCAGACACATGTGCGGTGGATAAACACTCTCGCTTACTTAAACAGATTCTCTCTCTCTCTCTCTTTGTTATTGCTTTCATATTAATATGCCGATGAAGGTTTTTCAATGTAAAGTGTTAGGGCAGAGTATTTTGCTGTATAAGGACAGCCAGTACTTAACGTTTATGGAAGTTTTTGAATTTTTTTTTTGTTTTTTAAATGAAAGCAGGGGCAGGAATATTTATTAATTTATGAAAAAAAATCATTAAATTTGGAATTTTTTACTTAAAGAAATATCTATGGAAACCCTGATTGGAACAATTTTAGTAATTAACATGTTTTTTCTTTTCATTTTTCCTTTTTCATCTTTTTTGTGTATAATTTACCAGTTTGGTACGTGAAGTAATGGCGGTTAATGTTAATATGCGTGTTGGCATCCACACGGGACGTGTTCATTGTGGTGTATTGGGTTTAGTTAAATGGCAATTTGATGTCTGGTCAAATGATGTGACACTGGCAAATCACATGGAGAGTGGCGGTATACCAGGGTAAGTCTAACACAGATTTTCAATATAGAAAATAACACATTTGCAGTCAAAAAAAATTACAAAAATATCCACAAAAATTTTGCATAATTAAATGAGTTTTAATGTTTTTCTATTTTGTTTTTATTTTCAAAACAAAAAAATCAAATTTCAAAATTATTTTCATGTTCAGCGACCATGCGTACTCTCGTTATACTCGTTATACACATTGTAGCCGTGTGTTGTTCTTTATTTTCATTTAAAAAAAAATAAAAAACCATTAATGTTATGACACTTGTTTAAAATGTGCTTTTAATCATCAACGTTCTGTGGTGCTTCCAAAGAGTGAATGCTGTGCTGCTGCAATGTACTTGTATAATGAAGGTGGTGATGCAAAGTAAATTTGTTTTAAATACCACCCTCCATTAGAGAACATTGTTTGGTTACCATATTTGCAACTCTAGATTCCAGAACATTAATTCAGTTTGTGTACATGATGACGTTAAATAATTATTTTTCATATTGTAATAATGAACAGAATATATGAATACATTAAAAAGCAAGCTGCCTTAAATGCTTTTAGTTTAGTTTCAACATTACAAATATTGTGTGGAAAATGTTGTATGGACTTCAAGGAGTTTGTGTTTAAATGAACAAAATGTAGGCGAAATAAACTAATTTTTTCATACATGATACAAGACATCTTATTCATCGTGTTATAATTTGTTTCATACATTCGTGCATGACCTATTAGATGGTCATTACAACCCTTCAGTCATTATGATCGTATAGCTTATCACACCACTGATATTGTGTGTGTTACTTGCATACTGATGATGGTGTATGACCAATAGTTTAAAGTTTACTTCGAACAACAGGTTTTTGAGAAACTTTTCATAGCAACTTGATTTACTTTCAGCGGGGAAGTCGCCGAAGAAATATTTTTTTCTCAGACCTCACGCCTCACACTATCCACTAGATTATGGCGACTCTGTTTAGTTAATCAAGAGTTCCCATGCCAACAGTTTTCCATTTGTTGCTAAATATTATCTGTGGTATGAATGAATATGTTGTCGCCGTGGTCTAGTAGGTGGTGTGTTGGCTTATTAGACAAAAGGCCCGGGTTCGAATCCCAGGTCAGACATCAAAACGAAAAATATTTCTTCGGCGACTTCCTCTCAGCAGATTTCTGGCACAGACTCTGAGAGTAAAAATTGCCATGAAAAGCTTCTCAAAAATCTGTCGTTCGGAGTCGACTTTAAACTATAGGTCCCGCCACTCATGTATAAAATTAACGCACACAACATAAGTGGTGTGTGAAGCTAGGTCGTAAGCCTGACTGAAGGGTTGTAATGGCCAATTATGTATGTATGAATGAATATTTTATAACGTCTAGTGATAAAGAACTTTCATTATTGAGTTCTACATCGTCTCTTGAAGTGGCGTTGCCAGATTTTCCTTTGACATTCGCTGTTGAAGTCATCCAGACTGGGTATTTAGAAGCCAATAAAGCCTCTTTATTTTAAAGATGAATATCTTGAACATGTTTTCTTAACTGAACATTACAATTCTTTAGTGAATATTACAACCTAGTTTCTCATACCATCCACTTAAATATTTCAATATATTCTTACATCTTTAATTATTTTTCCATAAATATTACAAAGTACTAACATTAAATGAAAGCTATTCAAATAGTTTAACTAATAAAATAAAAATAAATGACTACAGGGTGGCTGATATATAATACAACAAAGTAAAGCGTAATATCTTTTAATTTTTTTAAAATTTTTTTTAAAATTTTTTTTTTTAATTTTATTGTTCAAAAGCAAAACATATTGGAAATAACATCAAATTTTAGAATCAGTTTAGATTTGTTCGAATTGGCCACCTTTGGTATGAATTATGGCCTTCAAACGCCTGACAAAGCTATCACAGGCTGCACGAAAGTAGCTCTGCGCAGCGTTACCGCTGGAAATTTTTACAAAGTCGCACAAAAAGGGGATTTTTGAAAAAAAATTCGCACAAAAAGTGTATTTTGGCAGTAAAAAGGGGAAATATTTTTAAAAGAAAAGCAAATGTCTATAGTCTAGTCTATAGTGTAGTCTCTAGTCTAGTCTCTAGTTTAGTCTATAGTGTAGTCTCTAGTCTAGTCTATAGTCTAGTATATAATCTGGCATATAGTCTAGTCTATAGTCTAGTCTTTAGTCTAATCTGTAGTCTAGTATATTCCATACTATAGTCTAGTCTATAGTATAGTATATAGTCTAGTTACTGTCTAGTCTATAGTCTAGTATATAATCTAGCATATAGTCTAGTCTGTAGTCTAGTCTATAGTCTAGTATATAATCTAGCATATAGTCTAGTATATAATCTAACATATAGTCTAGTCTGTAGTCTAGTCTATAGTCTAGTCTGTACTCTAGTCTGTAGTCTAGTCTGTAGCCTAGTCTATAGTCTAGTCTATAGTCCAGTATATAGTCTAGTCTGTAGTCTAGTCTGTAGTCTAGTCTGTAGTCTAGTCTGTAGTCTAGTCTATAGTCTAGTCTATAGCCTAGTCTATAGTCTAGTCTATAGTCTAGTCTATAGTCTAGTCTATAGTCTAGTCTATAGTATAGTATATAGTCTAGTTATTGTCTAGTTTATAGTCTAGTATATAATCTAGCATATAGTCTAGTCTATAGTTTAGTCTTTAGTCTAGTCTGTAGTCTAGTCTATTCCATACTATTGTCTAGTCTATAGTATAGTATATAGTCTAGTTACTGTCTAGTCTATAGTCTAGTATATAATCTAGCATATAGTCTAGTCTGTAGTCTAGTCTATAGTCTAGTATATAATCTAGCATATAGTCTAGTATATAATCTAACATATAGTCTAGTCTGTAGTCTAGTCTATAGTCTAGTCTGTACTCTAGTCTGTAGTCTAGTCTGTAGCCTAGTCTATAGTCTAGTCTGTAGTCTAGTCTATAGTCTAGTCTGTAGTCTAGTCTATAGTCTAGTCTGTAGTCTAGTCTGTAGTCTAGTCTATAGTCTAGTCTATAGCCTAGTCTATAGTCTAGTCTATAGTCTAGTCTATAGTCTAGTCTATAGTCTAGTCTATAGTATAGTATATAGTCTAGTTATTGTCTAGTTTATAGTCTAGTATATAATCTAGCATATAGTCTAGTCTATAGTTTAGTCTTTAGTCTAGTCTGTAGTCTAGTCTATTCCATACTATTGTCTAGTCTATAGTATAGTATATAGTCTAGTTACTGTCTAGTCTATAGTCTAGTATATAATCTAGCATATAGTCTAGTCTGTAGTCTAGTCTATAGTCTAGTATATAATCTAGCATATAGTCTAGTATATAATCTAACATATAGTCTAGTCTGTAGTCTAGTCTATAGTCTAGTCTGTACTCTAGTCTGTAGTCTAGTCTGTAGCCTAGTCTATAGTCTAGTCTGTAGTCTAGTCTATAGTCTAGTCTGTAGTCTAGTCTATAGTCTAGTATATAATCTAGCATATAGTCTAGTATATAATCTAACATATAGTCTAGTCTGTAGTCTAGTCTATAGTCTAGTCTGTACTCTAGTCTGTAGTCTAGTCTGTAGCCTAGTCTATAGTCTAGTCTATAGTATAGTATATAGTCTAGTTACTGTCTAGTCTATAGTCTAGTCTATAGTCTAGTCTGTAGCCTAGTCTATAGTCTAGTCTATAGTATAGTATATAGTCTAGTTACTGTCTAGTCTGTACTCTAGTCTGTAGTCTAGTCTGTACTCTAGTCTGTAGTCTAGTCTGTAGCCTAGTCTATAGTCTAGTCTATAGTATAGTATATAGTCTAGTTACTGTCTAGTCTGTACTCTAGTCTGTAGTCTAGTCTGTAGCCTAGTCTATAGTCTAGTCTGTAGTCTAGCATATAGTCTAGTCTGTAGTGTAGTCTATAGTCTAGTATATAATCTAGCATATAGTCTAGTATATAATCTAACATATAGTCTAGTCTGTAGTCTAGTCTATAGTCTAGTCTGTACTCTAGTCTGTAGTCTAGTCTGTAGCCTAGTCTATAGTCTAGTCTATAGTATAGTATATAGTCTAGTTACTGTCTAGTCTATAGTCTAGTCTATAGTCTAGTCTATAGTCTAGTCTATAGTCTAGTCTATAGTCTAGTCTATAGTCTAGTCTATAGTCTAGTCTATAGTCTAGTCTATAGTCTAGTATTTAGTCTAGTTATTGTCTAGTCTATAGTCTAGTATATAATCTGGCATATAGTCTAGTCTATAGTCTAGTCTTTAGTCTAGTCTGTAGTCGAGTCTATTCCATACTATAGTCTAGTCTATAGTATAGTATATAGTCTAGTTACTGTCTAGTCTATAGTCTAGTATATAATCTAGCATATAGTCTAGTCTGTAGTCTAGTCTATAGTCTAGTATATAATCTAGCATATAGTCTAGTATATAATCTAACATATAGTCTAGTCTGTAGTCTAGTCTATAGTCTAGTCTGTACTCTAGTCTGTAGTCTAGTCTGTAGCCTAGTCTATAGTCTAGTCTGTAGTCTAGTCTATAGTCTAGTCTGTAGTCTAGTCTATAGTCTAGTCTGTAGTCTAGTCTGTAGTCTAGTCTGTAGCCTAGTCTATAGTCTAGTCTGTAGTCTAGTCTATAGTCTAGTCTGTAGTCTAGTCTATAGTCTAGTCTGTAGTCTAGTCTGTAGTCTAGTCTATAGTCTAGTCTATAGTCTAGTCTATAGCCTAGTCTATAGTCTAGTCTATAGTCTAGTCTATAGTCTAGTCTATAGTATAGTATATAGTCTAGTTATTGTCTAGTTTATAGTCTAGTATATAATCTAGCATATAGTCTAGTCTATAGTTTAGTCTTTAGTCTAGTCTGTAGTCTAGTCTATTCCATACTATTGTCTAGTCTATAGTCTAGTATATAATCTAGCATATAGTCTAGTCTATAGTCTAGTCTCTAGTCAAGTCTAGTCTATAGTCTAGTATACTGTCTAGTCTATAGTCTAGAAAAAATGCTTTTTAAAAAAAGGGGAAAAAAGGGTCAGAAATCTTGAAAAGTGTCAGATTTAGTTCATTTTAGTAAGGGGGCACAAAAAGTGGCGAGGTCGCTGAAAAAGTGTCAAATTGCGACTTTAGTCGCTCAACGGTAACGCTGGCTCTGCGGTATTTCGGCCCATTCCCGGCGAAGCGCCGTCTTGTGATGATCGACACTTTGGTATTATTTAGTGAGATCATTACTCTTTAAAATACCCCAGGCGCAAAAATCCAACGGATTAAGATCCGGAGATTTTGGTGGCCATTGTGCGGTAGAAATGAAGCGAGGAACTTCCTTTTTTAGTCAAACTTGAGTGCGGTGCTGCTGAGTTTTAAGCCATTCATGGTTAACGCGTGCTGATTGCGGTGGTGCTGAGTCCTGTTGGAATGTCCAAGGTCTGCGGCCGAAATGTTTATCTGCCCAGGGCTTCAATGCTGTCTATAAGAAATTTTCCCGATAATATTCAGCATTTATTTTGACCCCACGGTCGATGAATACGAGCGGGGAGCAACCATCGGCCGTTACGGCGGACCACATTATTACCATCGGCAGCGCTTGAGATCTGGTGGCCAATCGCAATTGTAAATTTTCAGCTGACCTCTTTGGCAAGTAAACCCGATCATTTTGTTTGTTCACAAACTGCTCAATTTGGAATTGGCTTCTCATCAGAGAAAACTAAATTCGGTAACTGGCCGTGCAAGCGAAGTAACTCCTTGGCTCTTTCCAGTTTAACTTTTTGGAACTTCAATGGCTTTAGTCCAAGCCCATTTTTCAATATGTGTTTTATCCGTTCTCGCGATATGTTCAGCTCACAAGCAATTTTTCTACCAATGCGGCGTGGATTTCGATCAAATGTGGCCTTCACTTTTCGGATTATTTCTGGTGTTATTACCGTTTTTCTTCGTCCACTTTTAGGATGCAATGCAACACTGTCAGTATCACGATAACGAGCAATGGTAGGAGAAACACAAGATCTATTCACATTTAAATGCTGGAGGGCTTTAACGATAGCCATCTGTGGTTTTCCAGCCAAATATAAAGCAATTACACTATCATGTTTGAATTCCATTACGAATAACTTTTTTTCTAAATGCAATAGATGAAAATGCTTTTGTAAGCTTGTGAACAATAAAATGAACTGTCACTAGAATAAATCTGTCAGCTGTCAGACTAGCGGTTTACAAATGATAACAACCTGAAGTTGGTTTCAATATATATCAGCCACCCCGTATTGTACTCAAGAGACAGTAATTTAAAGTTTATAACAAGCATACAAATCAGCCACCCTGTGTGTATGTAAATATGAATGTAGTCTTTGTAGTCTAGTGGGCAGTGGTGTGTCGGCTTATTAGACTTAAGGCCAGGGCTAAACTCCAGGTCTCCAAAAAAAAAAAAACGAAATATAAAAAAATATTTCTTCGGTGACTTCCTCTCAACAGTTTGCTGGCAAAAACTCTGAGAGTAAATAAAATTGCCATGAAGAGCTTCTCAAAAATTTGTTATTCGCAGTCGACATTAAACTGTAGGTCCCGCCATTTATGGATAAAATTAACGCACACATAAGTAGCGTAAGAAGATAGGTCGTTATACTGACTGAGGGGTTGTATTGACCCATTATGTATGCATGTAAGCCTGTCACTTCCATTGTTCTCTAAGAAATGCTATTCTTGCTGTTTAAGTTTACATGTCCTCCTTCTGTTTCCAATTATAAATTTTCTTGATCGCATTTAAAATGCTTATCACGGAATAATAAAAAACCAATATTTACTATGTGTTCAATTTTCTTTCCATTTTTTTATTTAAAAAAAATTAAAATTCAATAAAAATTTTATTGTACAACAGAAAAATGACAAGCACTTAAGGTGGAGCCATAAAATTTATGGTCATTTAAAGAGAGAAAAAAATGTCCTTTTTTTATGCAACTCGTCATCATACATTCGATTACAATTGCTGATGTTGGCTTTCGATATTAAAAAAAATATTTTTTTTATTGTCAAATTGTATTGTGTTAGATTATTATCGGCAATTGTGATATTTACGGTTTGTAAATTGTTAACAAATTATTTAAAAATTATTGTCACATTTTCATTACAAATGGATTGGAAAGAAAGGGGGTAGTGTCCTTACTTGTAAATTGTAAAAATGGATTTTTATTTCTAAAGGGCACAATGAAAGTGGAACATTTGTTGCATTGTCAACAAAAGTGAAGGCTGTAATGAGGGTATTTAAGGAAAAATGAAAAATTTTATAAGGCCAGTGTCCTAATAATATGATAGTAAGGATTCGAATAGATTTTTTTCCTTAAAAGATAAAAAGGTTCAACACTCTTTTGTATTGTTATATATTGACAATTTTATAAAGGGTCCGCTAAATAACTTTTTTTGAAAATGCTTTAAAAAAGAGCTAAGTACTGAAAATTTTCTGAAATTTCTTTTTTTATTTGAAAGTATAATCCTTCCGGTTAATAATGGAAAATAATTTCATTCAAATGGCTGCCTCGGCTGGCCATGCAGTAGCCTACACGATCGGTCCAATTTTTAAGCACATTATCGATTGTGTGCAGCTGTATTTCACCAACTACTTCACGAATATTGTCCTTTAAAGTGTCAATTGTCTCTGGCTTGTCGGCGTAACACTTATCTTTGACGGCACCCCACAAATAATAGTCCAACGGTGTCAAATCGCAGCTCCGAGGTGGCCAAACGACATAAGCTCAGCGGCTGATAATGCGATCATCAAAAACAGGGCACAAAACATCGAGTGTAGCTTCGGCTTTGTGGCACGTAGTGCTGTACTGTTGAAACCGAATGTTAAAAATATCCTACTTTTCAATTTTTGTGAACAAAAATTCTTTCAACATGGCCCGATAACAATTGCCATTGACTGTAACGGCCACTCCTTGCTCATTTTCGAAGAAAAATTGCCCAATTACGCCTCTGGACCATAATCCGCACCAAAGAGTGATTTGTTATGGGTGTGTCGGCTTTTCAATGTATGCGACAATTTTGCTTGTTTACATGCCCGCACACAATTAGCTGCTCACAATCGATACTGTGCTTAAAAATTGGACCGATCGTGTAGGCTACTGCATGGCCAGCCGAGATAGGCATTTTAATGAAATTATTTTCCATTATTAACCGGAAAGATTGTACTTTCAAATAAAAATGAAATTTGAGAAAATATTCCGATTTTTTTTTTAACATTTAAAAAAGGTAATTTGGTGGACCCTTTACAAATACTGTTTAGCTTTTGCAGTGGTAATTACCACAAATTATTACGTTTTTATCTTTTAAAATATACGCTCGTAGAAAAATAAAAACAAATTTGTGTTTAGTTTTAATTTAAATTGTTTATTGTTTGCACAATTCTGTGTTCCACTGTTTACAACTTGATGTAAACAACAACAATTGCTTTATTTGTTATTCCTTTATATACACTCTTTGCATAAACGTTAACAAATCTTTGTAACGGAGATTTTCAAACTGCGATTACTTTCTTCAAACACATCACGTCTTCACACAAGACTGACTGAAATTTTACTTACTCTGTTGCCTCATTTGCTTTGCCTTTTATATGGCAACGTAAACAGTCTGAGCAATGTTCTTGAAGGTGAATGTTTGTGGCTTTGCCTTCTCGAGATCTCTATTAACACTTTTTGCATAAACGTTAACAAATCTTTGTAACAGAGATCTTCAAATCACGATTACTCTCTTGAAATACATCATGTCTTCACACAAGACTGACTGAACTTTTACTTACTCCGTTGCCTGATTTGTTTTGCCTTTTATATGGCAACGTAAACAGTCTGAGGCATGTCCTTGAAGGTTAATGTTTGTGGCTTCGTCCTCTCGAGATCTCTATTAACGTAAACACTGTTGTTTCATTATCGTTGTTTGTGTATTTTGTTTTCGTCCACTACAATGGTCGTTTTCACAGTTATTTTTCCATGTAACGTTTGAGTTGTAAATAAACCACAGTCCGCATGTAATATACACAGGCACAGAAGTACATTCATAAGCAACTACATCCAGCAGCTTTAACTCAAACACATATTTAAACGTGTTGATGTCCAGACATTTATGAGTTATTGTACAAGCATACGAATACATGTGTTTGTATTCGTACTTCATTGTGTGTATGTATGTGGGCGTGAGAGCACTAGGGTTTCTGTATGAATAGCCATTGTTTGAGAATTTAATGGAGTGTAGAAGTGTCGGCCATTTTCTGTTTGTTTATGTCTTTAATGACAAAATCACACAATCGTGACACTAAAGAGAGATTGGAACGGGTGTTAAGCATATCCTTTTGGAAGGATATAAAACAACTTCCGCTTTAATACCCTCACTGTTAAAGGAGCTAACATTTCATAATGAGAACTAAAACAACAATAGGACAAGAGGAGTCGAGCAAGTTTTTCTTTGAGAGCAATTTTCTTTTTTTCAAAAAATTTTATTTAATTTCTGAAAAATCCCCTTTCCCTCCCCCTTTCTTTTATTTATTCATTCTTTAAAGTAGATTTCAAAAAGTGCCATAATTTATTACATTTTAAATTGATTTGAATTGTGGCATTTGATTTGACAGCATAATTATGCGTTATTGACACGTCCTCGTTTTTGAATTTTAATGGTTTTCCATCTAATTTAACAGTAAATTTCATTTGTGATTAATTTTAATAACCATCATAATGTCCTTTAATTAAATACCAAATAACGTGATTAATTTTATAAATCTTAAGGACAATAAAGGCGGATGTGGGTGGTAGGCCTTAATACTTACAAAGTATTTTCCAACACAAAACGAATTGAATTTGAAGGGTGACTACTTAAGGAGCTTTAATGACATTTCTCTTCCCATTTCTATTCTCTTATAATATCATAAGACAGCCTATAATTGAAATCGTAATTCAAAACATATTTTCAAACAGAATAGTTAATGTAGAGGCTCCATTAATACGCATACAGGATTATGTAAAAGACAAACGGAGTTGAAGGTTAAAAATCGCATTACAGACTTCGTTGAATAATTGTCACAGAGAACTACAATAGATGACAAATATATTGTTACGTTTTTACCTTTTAAAAACATTTAAAATATTACCTCGTATATTGGAAATAAAATAAATATAATTCTGAGTTTTGTTTTAATTTAAATTCTTCATTATTCGAACAATTCTGTGTGCCACTGTTCACAACTTGAGGTAAACAACAACAATTGCTTTATACAATCTTTGTATAAACAATAACAATTACTAAAAAATTGTTCGGTAAATCATTGTAACGGAGACCTTCAAACCATGTTTACTCTCTTCAGAAAAACTGCAACTTCACACAAGACTGACTGAACTTCACTTACCCCGTTGCCTGCTTTGCCTTTTATATGGCAAATTAAATAGTCTGATGACTCCTTTTGAAGGCAAATGATTCCACATTTGTTATTGTATTTATATTGATGCTGGTGTTTTTTGTTATATTACGCAAACAATAATTGGTAAACAAGTTCATTGTTTTGTTTTCGTAGATTTTGTTAATAATTGCAGGGTGGCTGATATATAATGCAACAAAGTTAAGCGCTATAATCTTATTGTTCAAAAGCAAAAAATTTTGGAAATAACATCAAATTTTAGAATCAGTTTAGATTTGTACGAATTGACCACCTTTGGTAGGAATTATGGCCTTCAAACAGCTGAGAAAGCCATCACAGGCTGCATGAAAGTGGCTCTGCAGTATTTTGGCCCATTCCCGGTGAAGCGCCGTTTTGAGATGGTCGACAGTTTTGTATTTCTTAGTGAGAACATTACTCTCCAAAATTCCGTAAGCGCAAAAGTCAAATGGATTGAGATCCAGTGATTTTGGTGGCCATTGTGCAGTAGAAATGAAGCAAGGAAGCTCCTTTTTAAGGCATTCTTGGTTGACGCGTCGTAAGAGCGGTGGTGCTGAGTCCTGTTGGAATACCCATGGTCTGCGGTCGAAATGTTTGTCTGCCCAGTGTTTCAATACTGTCTTTAAGACATTTTCGCAGGCCAGACATCAAAAATAAAATACAAGAAGTATTTTTTTCGGCGATTTCTTCTCAGCAGATCTCTGGCAAAAACTCTGAGAGTAAAAAATTTGCCATGAAAAGTTTCTGTCGTTCGGACTCACTTATGTATAAAATTACCACACACAACATAAGTAGTGTGAGAAACTAGGTCAATAATCCTGGCTAAAGGATTGTAATGACCAATTATGTATTTATTTTGTGACGTTGTGACGCCCCACACCATTACCATCGGCGGCGCTTGAGTTCTGGTGGACAATCGCTGGTGTTAATTTTCAGCTGAGCTCTTTGGCAAGTATACCCGATCATTTTGTTTGTTCACAAACTACTCAATTTGGAATACCTTCTTATCGGAGAAAAACATATTCGGTAACTGGCCACATTCGTGCAAGCTAAGTAAGTTTTTGGCTCTTTCAAGTCTAACTTTTTTTTTGTTTATCGGTGAGCTCTTACACTTTTTAGAACTTCAATGGCTTTAGTCCAAGCTCATTTTTCAATATTTATTATATCCGTTCTTGCGATATGTTCAGCTCACGAGCAATTTTTCTACCACTGCGCCGTGGATTTCGATCAAATCTGGCCTTCACATTTCGGATAATTTCTGGTGTTGTTACCGTTTTTTTTTCGTACACTTTTTGGACGCAATGCAACACTGCCAGTATTACGGTAACGAGCAATGGTACGAGAAACACAAGATCTATTCACATTTAAATGCTGGAGGTCTCTAAGGATAGCCACCTGCGGTTTTCCAGCCAAATATAAAGCAATCACACTATCACGCTTGAATTCCATCACGAATAACTTTTTTTGTCTGAATGCAGTAGATCAAAATGCTTTTGTAAGGTTGTAAATAATAAAATGAACTGTCACCGAAATAAATCTGTCAGCTGTCAGACGAGCGGTTTACAAATGATAACAACCTGAAGTTGCCACCCTGTATAATGTGAAACAATTTAATAGCAAAATACCTGCATTACGAATCCTTTCATTTCCGTAACAATGTTGTCAAAGGAAATATGAAAAAATATTTCTTTGTCTGCAGTCTGCTGAGCAAACTTGTCATGAAATTTTTAAGAAAAGTCTATCGTTCGAAGTTTAAAGTTAAAATTGAGGATTCCGCCAGCTCATGGATTAAATTAATACACCCAACATAAGTGGGTGGTGGTAGAAACTAAGTCGTAAGCCTGTCTAAAGGGTTATTAAGTGTTAAGATAAGGTTGTGAAGATATTTTTATAAAGCCAGAAATGAAATTATTTTATTGCTCTTCAAATTTCTTTTATTCAAAACGAAATCAAATGAAAATCTATGCTTCAGAAGCAACCAGAACCTCCTTTTGTTCAATAAATCTGCCTTAAAATGTTCCGTAGCCTTGGTTTTAGAACAAAACTTTTCTTGAAATATCTTGTCAATATGTTCGCTTATTAATCTTTAATCGAAATAAATTTTGTACACCAATAAGTGTAATTATTAACCCCCCCAAAAACAAAAATTCTTTGTAATAATTTCAGAACCTTTTTTATTGACAGCAAAACCCTTTGGCTATAAAGACAGCAAAAGTTTCCAATTTTCACCAATTTATTGCGTATTTTACTGTGCCAAACGTAATACGCTTAAAAAGTTTTCGGTTTTCGGAATATTCCGGGATTCCAAAATCCCGAAAAATCATAGAAAAAATCGCGATTTTCTCTTAATAATAAAAATATTTTCTTAAACAAATCATTTATAGTCCAATTATATTAGAATTATATGCCTTTAAAAATAAAAAAGTAAAAAAAAAGCGAGACAAAAAATAACAAAAAAATTTAAGTTTTAAGAAAATTATTTGGATTCCAACAAAAAGATTAAAGCATCTAACATGTGATCTGGTAGGGTTGAACGAATTTTGTTTTCAACATACCCTGTAGTTGAAAACACTTCTCGCAATCAACATTTGTTGGTAAAATGGTTCCAAGATAGCTGTATTTAGCTTGTAAATATTCACCTCTACCACCTCCCGATGTAAATAAATCTATTTCTTTGGATAGTTGACTATCTAAAGTCCCCGTGGTCTAGTAGGTAGTGTGTTGGCTTATTAGACGAAAGGGCCAAGTTCGAATCCCAGGTCAGACATCGAAAAGAAAATATGAAAATATTTCTTCGACGACTTCCTCTCAGCAGATTTCTGGCAAAAACTCTGAGAGTAAAAATTGCCATGAAAAGCTTCTAAAAAAATCTGTAGTTCGGAGTCGACTTTAAACTGTAGGTCCCGCCACTCATGTATAAAAATTAACGCACACTACACGAGTGGTTGGACGTTATACAATGGGTCAATTCGACCTCCGAGTACTGTACTTGTCGCAGTTGACAAGTACACGTCCTCTAACCTAACCTAACTATCTAAATCAGTTACCCTACTAATTCATTTTGTAGGGCTTTTGCATTCTTCTATGGCATCAAATAACTTTTGAGCAATAAAAGTAGGGTTTTCCTCATCTGAAATGCTATTATCGAAGTCGAGTGATATAGAATTTTTTTCAGGACCTTTTGTAGGGTCAAAATACATATGAATTCACAATCCCGAGAAATTCCGGAATAAGTTTATAAAAATCCCAGGATTCGGGATTTGTGAATCCCGAAAATCCGGATATTTCGGGATTCGGGATTTCCCGGTTGGTATCCCTGATGTGTATCCTGTGTGAAAGAATTTTTAAAATTTCATTTAAATTCTTAATCAATAGGGTATGCAATAATTCTTTGATACAAAATGCATTGCTTACGTATATTCCATAATCAAATAAGTTTTGTTAATAAAGTGGGATTTTGGTTTGGATTTCGGGCTTTTGAACAAAACCTCAGTATTTTTAAGGCATTTTCAAATTTAACAAAGAATACTGAAGTTGCCGTTGTCTAGTAGGTTGTGTATTGGTTTATAAAACGTGAGGCCAATATTTTTACGGCCGTTCCTCGTCAGTAGATTTGTGGCATAAATTGTGAAAACAAAATAAAAAATTCCCATGTAAAGTTCCTCAACAATTTGTCGCTCGAAATCGACTTAAACTGCCACTCATGTTTAAACTGAACACACACAACATAACTGATGCGTAGGTTTAGCTTAAATTAGAGGATGTGTGGAGGTCAAGCTGACCCAAGTTACAAAAGTCCTTAAGTTGAGAGGATATTATGTGAGATAAGAAAAATATAGATAGATAATGAATCTATGGAGATCCTTGATATCGACTGTTGACACAGAATTTCAATCCTCTTAGAAGCCCCTAGCATGAGTCTTCAACCTAAACCTTCTAAAGTCTGGTCAGTTACAGAGGAGATGTTCGATAGTCTCCAACTCCTTCTCATTGCAACATACCCAGGAATAATTTGGCTGGTATCTGTTCAGATCCTTGTCAGCGACCTAATCTCGCAAATAGATCCAAATACTAACCTCAAACTGGCCTTATCTAAGCCTAGCAGACAATCCGTTCTTACACTGTTTATAGCGGCCCATTTTTTTTACGCCGAGGAGAGGTAACTGTGCCTAAACGTGCCATAGAGGAAATTGCCACATTCTCCGTGTGTCGGGCCTTCACTCACAAAATTCCCCCCTCGTCCCGTGGTCTGCTGCGACCACTCCGAATCTACGGTGGTATTACTACGGAGTGGATTCCTTTTCACCCTTTCTTTGGCCCCTGAATGCACATATCCGCGTTCGAATTGCGTATCGAAAGTTGAGGAGCCATCTAAGTATCTCCACTATTTCCTCTTGATTGATTCCCGAATGAAATTTCGTTTGACACGTGTCCCAGTGTCACCTATGCCGGCGTGCCTACACGTTTCGCGGCCTGAAGATGTCTTTTCTTCAGTCTTAGAATGCGCTCCATGTAATTCGCCACTGATTCCCAATTCTCTTTACTTGCAATCATAAAACCGGCAGTGTTATCGGCCATGATCGTTTCATGATCATCGACGTCAGTACAGAGCGATTGCTCTGCCAGCAAGCACATTCGAAAACAGTGTGTTCTGCATCATCAATTACTTCCTCGTCCTCGTAAAGACAGTAAGGGGAGGCGG
This sequence comes from Sarcophaga peregrina, assembly GCA_014635995.1. NCBI lineage: Eukaryota > Metazoa > Arthropoda > Insecta > Diptera > Sarcophagidae > Sarcophaga > Sarcophaga peregrina. The sequence goes on along the minus strand of CM025792.1, from coordinate 90,120,887 downwards.
TCTTGCCCTTTGTGTGCAGATATTTCCTAAAATATCCGTGACCCGATAGCATCTACGTAACGTAGTAATTTACCTCTTCAAATTTCCGACCAATCCATAGCTTTATGTCCGGAATAAGTCTCGCCGTCCACTTTCCTCTAACTTCATCGTTCCATCGTCGTTGCCATTATGAAATGGTGTTTTACCTAGAATGAACGGTTATGTGATTTCCAGCCGATTTCGCCTTATAAATCTCCATCCATTTTGCTGCCAATAGATCCACAGGGATTGTATCTGCTGTCACAAGTACGGCTGGGGCGGACACGATACGCCATGCAGCTGTTCTTCGTACCGATTGAAGTAAATTTGCCCGTTTTTTAACCTCTAGTATTTCGGCCCAAATTTCGCTACCATAGAGCATAACGTTGCTTCCAACCTCAATCAGGAGTTTCCGTCCCGCTGGTAGCGGACCTCCAATATTCGCCATTAAACTGCTGAGCTGTCCAATGATCTTCGGGCTTTGTAAGCCGAGTACTGAATCTGATAGGAAAATGTCAGTCTGGGATCCAGCCTAATTCCCATAGACACCTAGGGCCATAGACACCTAGAAACAGAAAAACCCGATATATTCCCCCAAAGCCTCTACTCTTCCCACCTGACCCATCCATTGATGAAGTCGTAGAGGTGGCAGTTTGGAGGATCAGGACCACCTATTAAATCGCCCTAAGAAAGTAAACCTAAACCAGCGAGAACATCCGCCGTCCCATTACCTAGTATTCCTAGCATGACTCGAAATCCAACACAAATGGATTTGGTTTGGTCCAAAACTCCTTAACGATTCCTTGTGCTTGCGAACGTCTTGTAACTTGTACCAGACCAACAGAATGGCCCTTAGGGTAGCCTAACTGTCCAAGAAAATCATATAAGAGTTGCTTTAGGGTTAGTTTTATTGCAGTTTTTATTCGAATATCTTCCGAGCTTATGTTCAATGGCTTATATCGTATGGCTACGCACATTCAGTTGCATAAATTTAATTGGAAATCACTGCTAAAATTATGGAAGCGCGGAAAAATTAAATTTCCAAAATGAAATGCTTAAAGTGGTTTCATTTCATTCCACAAAAAAAAAAACTGAATTTAAAACACTACGGAATACATTTTATAATGATTTTTCCAAATTTCCTTTTGCCGAACGTGTCCTTGATGCAAATGCTGCACTTATTAGCTGCCTGCCAGCTACTGCAAGCGAACGTATTAAATTCCATGACATGACGATGCTGTTCTATTTGCTTGCTTAAGGCAATGCTGCCATTGTTAAATGGATGACAGGACATTATTAAAATTAAAATTAAAGAGGACCCACTGTTCTCTGAAAATAATTACAAATTGCTTTAAAGTTTTTTTTTTTAATACGTAGTTTTTTTCAGGATTTAAAAAAATTAATTACAAAGTGTTGCCAACGTTCCATTACATTCTTTACTTTCAGGCGTGTTCACATTACCAAAGAGACATTGAAGTGTCTCGATGGCGACTATGAGGTGGAAGAAGGCAAAGGAGCAGAGAGAAATTCTTACTTAAAGGATCATCAAATTGAAACGTATCTTATTGTGCCAGGCGATATCTATAGGCCGGTATTTATTAAACAATTTGTTAATAAAACATAACCTCAAATTTAAATAAAAATTTCTATTTCAAGCATAAAAAATCACGCAATCGCTTGCAAGTGAATGGCAATATTTCAAAGGAATTGCGCATGATGGGCCATGGCAGCATGCAGAAAAATAGTTCCAAGTAGGTTATAAAGAAAGTTTTCTTAAAACCGTTTTGCAATAATTTTTGTTATTCCTTTTCCAGATTCGGTTTCAATGACTCTAGCGAAACCACAAAAGATCCTGAAGATGAAGTCAATGAGTATCTTATGCGAGCCATTGATGCCCGCAGCATTGATCATTTGCGTTCAGAGCATTGCAAATCCGTATTGTTATCCTTCAAGGATAATTCCTTGGAAAGAAAAGTAATTTCTTTACATAACTAAAATTGAAATGAAAATCTTTTTTCTATTTTTCCTTCTCTTTGTTTTTTTTTTAATATTTTAGTACGTCACCGAGCCGGATCGTATGTTGAGTGTGTATTTTAATTGCAGTTTCATAGTTTTAATTGGCACCACCTTTATACGTTTGTGTGTTTTTCAAAGGTAATCTAAGCTAAGCATACTGTCATGTTTGTTTATTTTTTACTCCTTGTTTATCTCTCTCTCTCTCTTCGTTTTTTAATACCTAAATTGTAAAACTTTGTCTTGTTGTTGTTTGTTTTTTTATTTCCTGTTCCTCTAGCAATGTTTATACGATAGGCATTTCCTGTTTAGCTATTGCCGTTCTCTTCCTCATATCCTTAGTGGTGGCCTGTCATAATCTCAATGCCAAAGTAAGTTTTGTTATGAAAATACACACACACATACATACACATATACATACACATACACATACATAATCACCCCATTGTTTAAATATTTATACGTAAAAAGGACTTCTTTAACTAAAAATAAATACAACTCAGACAAGAATGCCAAGCCATTAATGTTGGCATTAAAAAAAAAACAAAAACAGAAAAAAAGGAAATATTTTTAGCAACATAAACTCATAGCCTGTGTAGGTTTTTCTTTAATTTCCTAGATTATTTTTTACATCAATTTGCAAAAGGTTTGACAAGTTTTCCCTTTTAAATGTTGAAGATGATTCAGAAGAAGTGAGAGGCTTCTTAAAGAATATTTTTTTCTTGGGATGGAATGATACTGGAAAAGCATAAAGTGTTGTTTGTAAATATTTTGACCCAAAAAACCTCTGCTTCCAAGAAAGCCATGAACTTAGTAACCCTCATTAGCTAGTGCTACCTTTATTAAGGGTTCTTGTATTAAACTATCTTATCGGTTGCCTGAAGTCGCTGTGGTCTAGTAGGTAGTGTGCTGGCTTATTAGACGTAAAGCCAGGGTACGAGTACTATTCCAGACATCAAAATAAAATACAAAAAGTACTTTATCGTCTAGGTAATGAGACGGTGAATGTTCTCACTGGTTTAGGTTTACTTTCTTAGGGCGATTTAATAGTCGGTCCTGATCCACTAAACTGCCACCTTTACGGCATCGTTAATGCATGGGTTGTCAGGGTGGCATAGATCGGATTTTTATGTTTCTAGAAGACGCCGTGGTCCAGTAGGTAGTGTGTTGGCTTATTAAACATAAAGCCAGGGATCGAGGCCCAGGCCAGACATTAAAATAAAATACAAAAAGTATTTCCACGGCGATTTCCTCTCAGCAGATTTCTAGCAAAAACTCTGAGAGTAAATAAAATTGCCATGAAAAGTTTCTCAAAAAATCTTTCGTTCGGATTCGACTTTAAACTGTAGGTCCCACCACTTACGTATAAAAATTAACACACACAACATAAGTAGTGTAAGAAACTAGGTTAATAATCCTGACTGATGGGTTCTAATGACAAATTATGTATGTATAGGTTGCCTGCAGTGATTTCCAAGCACAAGTCATGGCTGCTTTTTAAGCGCCATAATGTTTGTTGGTTAGCAGAATTTTCCCTAAAAATTTCGTGATATACTTGGCAAGCCACGCTAATAGTAAGTCTCTAATGAACGTAGTTTCAACGTTCGTCCTTGTACAGGAATGTCGAAGTAAGGTTAGATTAGGTCGAAGTGGTAGCTTTGATTATCCCACTTGAGCATGTGTAGCTGCTACAGATAAACGTAGTCCCTGTACTACCAAATTCCACCAAACTAGGAAAGAAATTGGTCATCGCAAAGGCTGCACAATGTCGAGGTTTTCTTAGAGAAATTTTGAATCACTTAAAAAGGTAACTCTTAAATTGGATTTTACAATGTTGATAAGCTAGCCAAGGCCAGTACCGTGCTGGCAATCTCCGGCCTGTTACAGATATAGGTATTCCGATTGCCTCAGTTAATTGCGATTTTATTCACCTGTTTTACAGGGAATGCCCATTCTAGTTGGAAGCAAGAGGATACATGCAAAATAATGGAGGGCATGGATAATGCAAGAGGGTTCTTGCAATCTTGTTGGACTATGCTAGACATGTACGAATAATAAGAGTACCGACTCACTTCTGTCCCTCAATCGGATAGCCATTCATCGCACAACAGCGGCTGGTTGTGGTCGAATGTTTTAAGCATACGACTGAGAAACATATAGTGCGCGGTTCTATTCCCGTTATAGTTACAAAGTGTTCCGATTGCCTCAGTTTATTTCGATTTTATTTTCTTGTTTTACGGGAAAGCTTACACTCGTAGAATACGTATTAATTTGCTAGACTTTGTCTGATACGTATGCATAACAAGGGGGCCAACTCATTTCTGTCTTTCAGTACGATAGGCAGTCATAGTAGCAACACTATCGTTATGATAGGCATGGCTTAAGACTTGATCTTCCGGGAAATGATTTCTGCAGAAGCTATGGGTCTCAGGAGAAGAAAGAGACTGTCTTTCATGTCAAGTATCAGTATCCTGGCCTTTGTAGGAAAGATTAATTTTCCAACCATTCTCTGTGGAAAATTTTTATAAAATAAAGCCAGGATCACCTGTGAGCACAGCTTATGGTACCACTTTATTGAAATCACATACAATGCAGTTCATAAGCTTCAATTGCAGATCAAAAAAAGTCAGCTAACTATAGCCAAGTAGCTCTAAATTGAGGATTACGATTTTTTCATTTCATTTTGTCATTTTGCTTTCGGCACAATTCCTTTTATGTACTCCACAGCCTTCTAAAACGTTAGTTTTGCTTGTTGCCTTAACCATACGTACATAATTGGTCATTACAACCCTTTAATTAGGATTACAACTTAGCTTCTCACACTAACTATGTTGAGATTATAATTTTATGGAGGGACCTCTAGTTTAAAGTCTATTTTGAACGACAGATTTTTGAAATACTTTTCATGGCAATTTTATTTACACGCAAATTATTTTTTGCCAGAAATCTGCTGAAAGGTAGTCGCCATTTTGTTGGAGATACTAGACTGTTCTGAATTGAAGTTGCCGATTCTTCCATTTCACTTTGCCATTTTGATTTTCCACAATCACTCTAAGGTTCTCCAAAGCCTATTATAGTTTTGCTTGTTAGCATAACCACCAAGTGAGAAATATGCTTCATTGCTGAGGAAAACTTTGTTCGAAATCGCAGGCTAGAGATATCAAGCCCTTGTTCGAAATCGGAGGCCCTGCAAATTTGGACTTTTTTGTGCAAATAGGATGGCTTCAGGTGTTTCCGTAGGCATTGAGAGCGCTTTAAAAAATTTTAAAAAAACTCAAAATGGCGGATCCAATATGGTGATCGTAAATCTAATTAATTTTTATAAATCTCGACCGCCATATTGGATTCGCCATTTTGAATTTTTTAAATCTGAATGAAGATCTGCAATCAGCGACCGCAAAAACCTTTGAGTAACAATTTTCAAGTAAATCTGATTCATTTTTAAGGACCTCAGTAATGTGTTTCTTTTGCTCTTGCATCCCTTGCCATTAACCCACCGCCTACTTTAATCAATTTGGCTTTGGGCTCATTTTAAAGAGCAAAGATTTATTTTTAATTTCTGCCAATAGCGATGGTTCTAGCAAGTCATTGTTTAGCTTTACAATTTTTCAAAAATGGCCAAATAAGCTATTTCTAGGGCTTTCAACTCCCTTTTTCTCGAAAACCTAACGTGATGGAAAGTTTTTGATTCGTGTTCAGTGCACAAAATGCCTTCGGAAACACCTGGAGCCATCTAATTTGCAAAACTTATGCAGGGCTGTGTTATCTATTGCTCTAGCAACCATTCAGTTTATTTACAGGGTTGGTTATCCTGCCTTAAATATTGCGTGAAGTATGCCATAAAGAGACGTTAGGTATGCCCATTATTATCCGCAACACTTTAATTGATTGATCAACTATGCGTTGAGCTAAAAAATGTTAACAAAGTTGGCGATATTGCTTTAATGTTTCACAGCAGCACAGTTTAATACAGTAGAACTTCTATAATATGAACTTCAATTATTTACTTGAATTTTCTATAAATTGAAGTACAGCAACAGCAACTTGGAGAGAAATTCTACTAGGTTTTGCTTCTTTAACTTGAAGTTTCTGTAAGCCGAAGTTTCTTTCTAAATAATGGTGATTTAATTTATAGAAGTTTCACTGTAATCAAAGGATATTGAAAGACTTAATTAATATGATGTTTTGTTGCTATTTTCCCTGCTATTTCGTTATTTTAAAATCCATAACATCCAAGTGAAAATATCAAAGAAAATGGATGATTTTAATAAAAAAAGGACACATTTTGAATATTAAAACCAGACTCGTATGTTTTTAACGATTTGATTACTTGTTCATCTTTTAATATTTTCTCATTCACCACTCATTCATGCGTTTATTACTTTCGTTATAAATTTCTCTCATTTTTTTCAGCTTCCAAATGGCATCAAAGAGTTTTCATTACAGATTCACAGCAATCGCATGTTGTCGCAATGTTTTGCATTTTTAACGGTTGCACTGATTGCACTCACAACAGGACTATCAATGGTAAGTGTGAACACACAGATTTTCATTTCCTCTTTTTTTTTTGTTTTTCATCTAAACGCGGCAAAAATTCTGAATATTTCCTATTCCCTACTAGTTGTTGTTTGTGTTTCTTTGTATATAAACATTCTGATTTTACGTTTTACTTAACGTTACGTGAGTTAAATGACAAAAAATGTGGAAATACAGTAAGACCCCGCTTAACGCTGTTTCAGTATTACGCGGTAGTATTAGGATTCTCCGAAATCGCGCATTGTGCGCTATATAGCGACCGTAGTTTTTTCAACGCTCTTTTGTTACCTTGTCGAGAATAAAGATTCCAACAGTATTTTTCGAAGTTTCCACGTTAAGCGGGGTCTTACTGTAGACAGGGAGTGTGCGAGAAAGTAAGGAACAAAAACGACAAAATAGTTGAGTTTGAAAGCAAAGCCATTGAGGTGTATAAAAACACCTCTTTTGGGAACAATTTTGTAGCAACAGCTGTTGATATTCACAGAGCTACTGTAACGACAAATTGCAAGTGCTTACGTTGAATGTTTATTAAAAATTTACAATTCAATGGGCTTCCAGAGAGTATTTATGAGAAACTTAAATTTAGAAAATAAGATAATTTTTCTTAAATCTTTAGCAAAGAGTTGGTGAATTAATTTAAACAAATTAACTTGCATTTTAAAGCGTTATGTACGTAATTAATTATTAAAACCCTTTAGTTAAGATTACGACGTAACTTTTCACACCACTTATGTTGTGGATGTTAATTTTATACATAAGTGGTGGCATCTACAGTATAGAGTCGACTCTGAAAGATGAATTTTTTGGAAACTTTTTTTTCACTGAAGGAACATTTTTTCATGTTGACGATGTCTGACCTGGGGTTTGAACAAAGGCGGCCTCGATTTTCAAAGCTTATCTGCTGTAAATCGTTTAATGCTGCATTGTCGACCACTTCTTGGTGACTAAGTACAAGAGATCAGCAATAAATCGTTTTTCCGCTACTCATAAGCATTCATGGAACTTTGAGCATGAGTGAATCAACAGAATTTAAATTCAACTACTCTGATTCATTCGCACTCGCTACAGCATTGATTTATAAGTACAAGTTGCAATGAGTATGAGTAGAACATTGACATCAAACTTACAACATTCGAAATATATTTGATTCATATGCCTACTCATTCTAATTCATAAATTTAGAAAAATACTTACAATACTTATAAGTCATTTCAGTGAATCGAATCATTCATCAAAATTTGCAGCCTTTATTGTTGTTGCATATACAAACAAAGAAGAAAGGACATACAAAGACAACAAGCCAAGCGTACACACAATCTTCTTGTGAGTGTTGTTGTGTTCGTACTCGAATCATACTTATTATGTGCTTCGTGTGAATGTTAATTACAGACGAGTCGAAGTTATTAATACCATGCGTATTGTTGTGTATGAATACGACGACTACTTCCAACTTTGAGTATGAGTAGTATGAGTATCATATTAAAATAAGTATGAATGCGTATAAGTACCTGAAATTATAAGTATGACTCGAATCTACTTATCGTGTTGAATACTTATTGCTGATCACCAACTTCCTTTTTTTTTTGTATATTTGAAATTGCCATATCGAAAATATCATATGATATGGCAATTTAAATATAAAGTGACCTTTAAATGTTAAAAGTAGGAGGATCTTCCCTTTAGTTTAACGCTCACTTCTATCTTATTGGGTACTCGTAATCAGCGTTACCGTTGAGCGACTAAAGTCGCAATTTGGCACTTTTTCAGCGACCTCGCCACTTTTTGTGCCCCCTTACTAAAATGAACTAAATTTGACACTTTTCAAGATTTTTGACCCTTTTTTCCCCTTTTTTTAAAAAGCATTTTTTCTAGACTATAGACTAGACTATAGACTAGACTATAGACTAGACTATAGACTAGACTATAGACTAGATTATATACTAGACTATAGACTAGACTATAGACTAGATTATATACTAGACTATAGACTAGACTATAGACTAGACTATAGACTAGACTATAGACTAGACTATAGACTAGACTATAGACGAGGCTAGACTATAGACTAGACTATAGACTAGACTATAGACTAGACTATAGACTAGACTATAGACTAGACTACAGACTAGACTATATACTAGACTATAGACTAGACTACAGACTAGACTATATACTAGACTATAAACTAGACTATAGACTAGACTATATACTAGACTATAAGCTAGACTATAGACTAGACTATAGACTAGACTACAGACTAGACTAGAGACTAGACTATAGACTAGACTACAGACTAGACTATAGACCAGGCTATATGCTAGATTATATACTAGATTATATACTAGACTAAAGACTAGACTACAGACTAAACTATATACTAGACTATAGGCTAAACTAGAGACTAGACTATAGACTAGAGTAGAGACTGGACTAGAGACTAGACTAGAGACTAGACTATAGACTAAACTAGAGACTAGACTAGAGGCTACACTATAAACTAGACTAGAGGCTACACTATAGACTAGACTAGAGACTAGACTGCAGACTAGACTAGAGACTAGACTAGAGACTAGACTAGAGACTAGACTAGAGACTAGACTAGAGACTAGACTAGAGACTAGACTAGAGACTAGACTAGAGACTAGACTAGAGACTAGACTAGAGACTAGACTAGAGACTAGACTAGAGACTAGACTAGAGACTAGACTACGGACTAGACTAGAGACTAGACTAAAGACTAGACTGTAGACTAGACTAGACTATAGACTAGACTAGAGACTAGACTAGAGACTAGACTATAGACTAGAGACTGGACTAGAGACAAGACTATAGACTAAACTAGAGATTAGACTAGAGGCTACACTATAAACTAGACAAGAGGCTACACTATAGACTAGACTAGAGACTAGACTGTAGACTAGACTAGAGACTAGACTATAGACTAGACTATAGACTAGACTACACTATAGACATTTTCTTTTCTTTTAAAAATGTTTCCCCTTTTTACTGCCAAAATACACTTTTTGTGCGACTTTTTTTTTCAAAAATCCCCTTTTTGTGCGACTTCTTAAAAATTTCCAGCGGTAACGCTGCTCGTAATAATGAAAAACAATTTATCTCTCCGTTTAAATCCTCCCTTCAGTTAACGGGAAGTTGTAACAATGGCCCTTAGAGTTTTTGTAATTTAAAATGTTCCCTTTTATCACGTTTTGATGTTTATTTTAAAATTTTCTTTTTAAAAGAATTTTAAAAAAATAAAAGAATGCAGTAAATTTTCAATTTAAATTATTCAAAGCATTCTCATTAATCGTATTTGTAATTACAAACCAAGTACACGGATAATATTCCCATATACTATATGGCACACCCCTACCACACTGCATTACCCACCATCAAAGCATAGTAAGGACCCGAATAAAAAGCGAAAAAAACATAAAAATTCATATTAAAAACCTGCTGCTTAAGTACACTTAAGTTGTGAAAGAAAAAGAAGAAAACCAAGTTGATTAAAACGTAATGAAATTATTACAGTAGTAGAGTACCTTAATCTGTCTTAACGTGGCTAACATTGTCTTTCAATGAACTTTTGTTTGAAATTTCTTTGCCATTTTCTAACAAAAAAAAAGTCTCTCTCTGACATTGATGTCGTGCTTTACTTTCTTTCCAAAAAAACACATTAAACGTGAAACTGTTCCATGTTGCCATAAACTTATGGCCCCTCCCACACATAAAAAACAAAGACTCCGTCAATCAACAGGCTGTTGATAAAGACATAAAGAACAGCTTCAAAGAGCGAGAGAAAACCAAGCACAAAATAATAAAAATTTAAATCAAAATGACAACGAAATGAGCAGTGAGTGACATACCACTGATGACATTTAATGACAGTTGATTACCCAAAAAAAAAAACGGCACATAAAACGGAAACGACGTGATGGTTTGATGCCATTCTCTTCAGATTAAACAAAATTTTAATCAAACATTCCAAAATGGGTGGGAAATTGCATTTTTGTGGATTTTCTTTGTTGTTACCAAATATTTGATTATCATGATGGTTTAAGTCTTTACAAATTATTTAATAACGTTGAACTTTTGTGAAGATAATGCTTACTCAACTGTGTTAATAATGGCAGGGCAAAGTCAAATTAGTTGTCGTTTATGTAGACAGTTTCGTCAACCAACCATGGTCAGATGTAGCATCGTAATAAAAAAATTATTTTTTATCAAAATAGCTGATATGTATTGCAACCAACTTCAGGTTGTTATCATTTGTAAACCACTAGTCTGACAGCTGTCAGATTTCTTCCAGTGACAGTTCATTTTATTATTTACAAGCTTACAAAAGCATTTTGATCTATTGCATTCAGAAGAAAAGTTATTCGTAATGGAATTCAAGTGCGATAGTGTGATTGCTTTATATTTGACTGGAAAACCACAGGTGGCTATCGTTAAAGCCCTCCAGCATTTAAATGTGAATAAATATTTTGTTTCTCGTACCATTGCTCGCTACCGCGATACTAGCAGTGTTGCATCGCGTCCAAAAAATGATGAAAAAAAACTGTAACAACACCAGAAATGATCCGAAAAGTGAAGGCCAGATTTGATTGAGACCCACGCCGTAGTGGTAATAAAATTGCTTGTGAGCTGAACATATCGCGAGAACGGAAGCAACACATATTGAAAAATAAGCTTGGACTAAAGCCAAAGTTCCAGAAGTTCCAAAAAGTGCAAGAGCTCACCGAAAGACAAGAAAAACATAGACTGGAAAGAGACAATAAGTTACTTCATTTGCACGAAAGTGGCCAGTTACCGAATATGGTTTTCTCCGATGAGATGCCATTCCAAATTGAGCCGTTTATGAACAAACAAAATGATCGGGTTTACTTGCCAAAGGGGTCAGCTGAAAATTTACACCTGCGATTGGCCATCAGAACTCAAGCGTTGCTGATGGTACTGCTATGGGCCTCCGTAACGGCCGATGGTCTCTCCCCGCTCGTTTTCATCAACCGTGGGGTCAAAGAAATGCCGAATATTATCGGGAAAATGTCTTAAAGACAGTATTGAAACTCTGGGCAGACAAACCATGGACATTTCAACTGCCCTCAGCACTCGTCAAGAATGGCTTGAAAAGGATATTCCTCGCTTCATTTCTACCAAAATCTCCGTTATACTTTTGCGCCTGGGGCATTTTGGAGAGTAAGGTTCTCACTAAAAAATACAAAAGTGTCGATCATCTCAAGACGGCGCTTCGCCGGGAATGGGCCAAAATACCGCAGAGCCACTTTCGTGCAGCCTATGATGGCTTTGTCGGTCGTTTCAAGTTAGGCCGTATCCTTTTAGTTATATTATTCGTCTGCCTTTTAATTTCAGTCGTGACTGTATCAAACGGCGGCCTGTAGAAAAATATTTTTTTCGGCGCCTTCCTCAAAGCAGTCTTCCAGGTAAACTCTAAGAGTAAAATAAAATTGCCATGAAAACATTCTCAAATCTGTGGTTCAGAGACAGCACTAAACTGGTGTTTTGGAACCTACACATTTACATTAATTGATGTAGTCAATTTTAGACTTGTCAGGGTGAAAACCAGCTAAACATTGCGAAAATCGTTGGTAAAATTATTCGCCAGTCGCTCGTTGGATGCATTTATAACCAACTTATTCACCTTGCTAAGAGATTGATGTTAGGAACTTTGGCTTGGCAACGTATGATGACTGTATATATCCGCACACTTATTCCTTCACTACGTGTTTTGGACTTGTTCAAGTCCAATTTGTGTAACATTTTTTGAATATTAAATCCATACGAGATCTGTTGCCAAGTCAATGTTTTGTGAAGTGAACAAAGCATAAATATTAATCACATAGCATCGAAGAATGAATACCGATTTTGAATTTATTGTCATGAGAATAAGATGATTACTTCCTAAAACCATTTCTTCTGTTGCGCAAATGCTTGACATGAGTTGAAAGAAGTGAGTGTACCAGAAGAAGTCTATACTTAAAAAAAAAAAAAAAAACTTTACACTGGAGGATTATGAAGAGTCTTGGCAAAGCTCTCATACTTTTATACGTGAGCGGCAGGGTCTACAGTTTAATATCAACTTCGAACGACAGATATTTAAGAAGCTTTTCTTGGCAATTTGTATTTACTCTCAGACCTTCTGTCAGAAGTCTACTGAGAATAAGTTGCCGAAAGAAAAATTTTCGAGATGTCTGAATCAGGGTAGGAACAATGGGCTCTCATCTAATAAGCGAACACACTATCTACTAGTGTTTAAACCTTTAAACATGAGCTCGTAGATTGCAAATAAAATAAAAAAAATAAATTTCTGTTTAGTTTTAATAAAGATTCTTTATTATTCGCATAATACTGTGTGCCCCGGTTCACAACTTGATGTAACAACTATTGCTTTGTTTGTTATTGCTCTGTTTACACCCTTTGAATAAACAATAACTATCACTAAACAATTGTTCGATAGACTACGATTACTCTGTTCAAACACATAGAGCCTTTACACAAGATTGACTGAACTTTAGTGACTCACTCACCTACCTGCCTTGCCTTGTCTTTTATATGGCAGAGTATACAGTCTGATGAATGTCCTTCTTGAAATCTCTATAAATGTAAACATGTTGTATACATTATTGTTGTTTGTGTATTTTGTTTACATTTGTTCTATTAGTGTTTGTTGTTATATTATTGTTTACATGTTTACCTTTTTTAAGCTGGTGTTTGTTGCTGTATTATGCAATGCGACAATTTATAAACAAATTCATTATTTTGTTTTTGTAACTTTTGTTAATAATTTGAATGTTAAACGATGTAAAAGCAAAACACCAGTATATACAGGGTCCGCCAAATAACCTTTTTTTTGAAAATGCTTTAAAAAAACTACAGAATATTTTCTCAAATTTCTGTTTTTATTTGAAAGTATAATCCTTCCGGTTAATAACGGAAAATAATTTCATTCAAATGGCTGCCGCGGCTGGCCGTACAGTAGCCTACATGATCGGTGACATTATTGATTGTGTACAGCTGATTGTGTGCAGGTATGTAAACAAGAAAAATTGTCGCATTTGGGGTATAGAAAACCCGCACGCATATATTGAAAAGCCGACGCACCCAAAACGAGTCACTATTTGGTGCGGATTTTTAAGCACAGTATTGATTGCGTGCAGCTGTATTTCAGCAATGGCTTCACGAATATTGTCCTTTAAATCGCCAATTTTCTCTGGCTTGTCGGCGTAACACTTAACTTTGACGGCACCCCACAAATAATAGTCCAGCGGTGTCAAATCGCAGCTCCGACAATCAGATCTGCGCCTGATAATACGATCTTCAAAAACAGAGCCCAAAACATCGAGTGTAGCTTCGGCTAAGTGGCACGTAGCGCCGTGCTGTTGAAACCAAATGTTGCCAATATCCTCCTTTTCAATTTTTGTGAACAAAAATTCGTGCAACATGGTCTGATAACGATCGCCATTGAATGTAACGGCCACTCCTTGCTCATTTTTGAAGAAAAATGGCGCAATTATGCCTCTAGACCAAAAACCGCACCAAAAAGTGACTCGTTTTGGGTGCGTTGGCTTTTCAATGTATGCTTGCGGTTTTTCTGTGCCCAAAATGCGGCAATTTTGCTTGTTTACTTACACGCCAAGATCATATTGAGCTTCAACTGAAAAGATGATTTTTTTTGCCAAAATCGGAATCTTCTGTAAATCGATCGCAAGCCCACTCAGCGAAGCGAAAACACGTATACATACATAAATAATTGGTCATTACAACCCTTCAGTCAGGATTATTAACCTAGTTTCTCTCACTACTTATGTTGTGTGTGTTAATTTTATACATAAGTGGCGGGACCTACAGTTTAAAGTCGACTCCGAACGACAGATTTTTGAGAAACTTTCAATGGCAATTTTATTTTTACTCTCAGAGTTTTTGCCAGAAATCTGCTGAGAAGAAATCGCTGAAAAAATACCTTTTTGTATTTTTATTTTGATGTCTGGCCGGGGACTCGAACCCTGGCTTTAAGCCTAATAAGCCAGCACACTAACTACTAGACCACGGCTAAAACACGTATACACAACCATATTCGTTTAGAGGAAGGATAAAACTAATTATCTGTCCAATCAGACAGGAGCTAAGTGTTACCATTCATGAAATAAGCACTAGTTGACAAAAAAAAAAAACGTTAGATGGCGGACCCGATAGATTTTTTTAATTTTCGTTACAATATGTAATTTCGTTTGCTGGGAGATTTAATAGGTTTTGGTTTTTCCACTAAATTTCCACCCGTACTTGGGATAACACAACCAAAGTAAACTAAGGATTTTATTTCTTCGACTTTTGTGTTCATATTGGAAAATCCTTTATTTTGTACAAAAAAAATCTGAAAAATTTCTAGTTTTTATTTTATTTTATTTTATTAGTGTGTGATATTTTCATGCGAATTAATTTTAAGAAAAAAAAAAAAACTTTTCTTTTGCACGGCTTAAGGTATTTGCGTTCACAGTTTATTATTCAAGAAAATGGAAGGAAAAGGGGAAAGTTTTTTTTTTCACGGAAAACTTTTGGGTTAAACCACTTAATGTTTTTCTGTTTCCGTTTTCTTTCGCCTCTGCAGCATGTTAGACTTTATTTCCTGCTTAGACATAAAAAAAGTTTCTTAAAACAAAAAAAAAAGAGAAAACTTCCAGGAAACTTTGACTTTAAAAAGGTGATAGAAATTGATAAAAAAAAAGATTTTAAAATAAAAAGAAAGAAAGAAAAAAAATTTTTTTTTTTAATAAAAACTTTGTTTAGTGTTAGCAGCTCTTTAAGAAGGTGTTGCCGCCTGCTTTGCTTCAAGTCTTTATTGAAATTCTTCTCTTTTTTTCTAAACGCTAAGCCAATGTCACGTTCCATTATTTTAAAGGAGCGTTAAAATGATTCTCCTGTTTTTCATCTTTGTTAAGAACGAAAATTATTTGTAAGTTTGTATTCGAATTTCTTATTTATTAACGGTAAATACGTTTAACAATTACTCACACTCTCTTACACCCTGCTTCTGGCCTATGAATGGCTTGAGTTTTTGTTTTCAGTCGTTTCAATGGATTTTTTTTTTCTATTTTGTTTGAATTCTTTGAATAAGAAATTCTTTTGTGAGTTAAAGGATTAAAAGAATATTTATTTTTAATTAGGTTTTCTTAGAATAATAAAAATATAATCGCTTTTAAATATACTTAAACACGTACCTCAAACAAGACATCGTTTGCCTTCAGAGAGGCCTAATATAGATAGGAATTGTTAGCTTAAGACTCTTAGGTGGAGGAAGGTTAAGTTAGGTTAGGTTAGAGGACGTGCACTTGTCAACTCTGACAAGTACAGTACCCGGTGGCCGAATTAATCCTTTGTAAAATGTCCTAGCTTCTCACACCACTTATGCTGTGTGCGTTAATTTTATACATTAGTGGCTGGACCTACAGTTTAAAATCGACTTCGAACGACACATTTTTTGAGAAGTATTTCATGGCCATTTTTACCCTCAGAGTTTTCGCCAGAAATCTGCTGAGAGGAAGAAAGTATTTTCGTTTTGATGTCTGACCAGGGTTTCGAACTCGGGCCTTTCGTCTAATAAGCCAACACACTACCTACTAGACCACGGCGACTTCTAGGTGGAGGAAGACAATTTCGGAAATTTGCTTATGCGACTACAGCTGGAATACTGTTCTACTAGATTATTAAGTAAAGGGTATTTTATTAAGCACTTCCGATCTTACTTACTTACTTAAGTGATCATTTAAACCCTTCAGTGGAGCTGATATGAACTGACCTCCAATATCGTGTTATTTGAACCCGTAAGACTTTTTCTTGTGCAGTTAGGTTTACGCTTTTGCTTCTAACACCATCCCTTTTGTGTGCCTTAATTTTATTCATGAGTGCTAGGACCGCATGACAAACTTTTGAGTAATTTTTCATGACAATTTTATTTACTTTTCGAGTTTTTGTTAGAAATTTGCTAACAGGTAGGTAGATAGGTAATTTGGAGTGGTAGCTTTAATACCAAAAGCTCACTTGAATACACATTGTGGCCCATTGTGATGCCACAGGCCAACGAAGTTCCTTTGACGTCCTAGTTCCACAAAACTAGGGAAGAGGTTGGTCAACGCTAGCGCTGTACATTAAAATCTTGACTATGGAAAACTAACCCGAAAGTTTAATAAACGAAACTATACCCTTAACATCAGTGGATGATAGCTCCTTCAAGCTGACAAGGCCTAGAGAGCCAAATAACCTATATCAGTACCTCGCAAGAGATGGACATTGCCAAAGAAAGTGGAAAACAGTTTACTCTTCCCCAGCAGATCAAATCCTATGGCAGAAGTCGCTGTATGGAAGCTGTGTTCTCTCCGTGTGTCTTCTCATAACACCATGGCCACTGTAAACAAGATGACGTTACGATCAATTAAGAGTAACCGTTTGGTATGCTTTCTATCCATCGAGGGCCATTTGAGTCTAGCAGTGGACCAGGACTCCTCATTGACCCAGGATAGGTTGGCGACCCGTAAGAACTACCGCATAATGGCCAACTTGAGCGAGATAAGTGGCATGCACAAGTCGTTTGATGAGGATACTGGCTCTGCAGTTTCCCAGAATGCTACTGTGTTCAGAGACCCAGAACAAGTGAGACACTGAAGCGCCCAGAAAAAAGGTCGAAACTACGGCGACATTCCCTAGGTTAGAGGACGTGTACTTGTCGGTTAAGACAAGTACAGTACCCGGAGGTCGAAATTGACCCATTGTGCAAACAAAACGTTTCCTAACGATCCCGGAGTTATTCACAACGCTCGTCAGAGATGTTATGGCGGCCTGACAATCAGAGAAGATGGAGATAGGGTTAAAAGCAGCACCGTTGATGAGAATCCATTGAGGAGGCCGGTAGATGGCTATTACTTTCGCCTGAAGCACGCCATAGTAATTCGGTAATCAATGGGAAATGTTGAGGTCCGCTTTCCCAGTGCTGAAAGAATATTGCCAAAAAAATTTTTTCTACAGTAATCCCTCGATTTAAGTTGCAGTTGGTTCCAAAAAAAGGCGACATCAATCGAAAGACGTAAAGCGAAACAATGTAAATCGAATTTCATATTCCTCATACTACAAATTAATTTTGAAGTCGCCTTGGTCTAGTAGATAGTGTATTGACAGACATTAAAACGAAAATATGAAAACATTTCTTCGGCGGCTACCTCTCAGTAGATTTCTTGCAACAACTCTGAGAGTAAATAAAATTGCCATGAAAAGTTTCTCAAAAACTGTTGATCGGAGTCGACTTTAAACTGTCGTGTGTATAAAAATTAACGCACATGACAAGAGTGGTGTGAGAAGCTAGGACGTTGTATAATGGGTTAATTCGACCTCTGGGTACTGAACTTGTCACAGTTAACAAGTAAACGTCCTCCGACCTAACCTAACCTAGTGCAAACATACATACATACATAATTGGCCATTACAACCCTTCAGTCAGGATTACGACCTAGCTTCTCACACCACTTATGTTGTGTGCATAAATTTTATACATAAGTGGCGGGATCTACAATTTAAAGTCGACTCCGAACGACAGATTTTTGAGAAGCTTTTCATAGTAATTTTTACTCCCAGAGTCTTTGCCAGAAATCTGCTGAGAGGAAGTCGCCGAAGAAATGTTTTCCGTTTTGATGTCTGACCTAGGATTCGAACCCGGAACTTTTGTCTAATAAGCTAACACACTACCCACTAGACCACGGCGACTTCTGACCTAGTGTAAACAAAGAACTTAAAAAGTTATATGAATTTACAGTAATCCCTCGTTTTACGCCGCAGTTGGTTCCAAAAAAAGGCGACGTAAATCAAATGACGACACAAATTGAAATTGGAAGGAATAAAAAATTTGCCAACGTAAATCGAAACAACGTTAATCGAGGTGATGTAAATCGAAGGATTACTGTATTCGTTAGTTTTGTTCGAGTTGTATAGGCTGGGGTTGAAACACAGCCTTACGTTCAATAAGCTAAAACACCGCTTAGTACACTACAGCGACTTGCTAGCTTTGGATTCAAATAAAAGAAATTGTTTTTATTCGTTTGAAAGACCTAACAATAGCCTTCCGAGTGAATGTCTGCCACGAATTCCTTACGTGGACATATTCAAAATGTCCGGATGTTGTGGTTAGTGGCTTATTCGTATACACCTGCGGCTTAATAAAACTTTACAAGAAAAATTCTAATGAAGCCAAATTCCAAGAACTTGATGGCCAGTTCACGTTCGTATCACCTCCATGTTAGATGACCATGCCCTAAAAATCGCTATTGGAAGGTTTGATAAAAAATTGTTCAATTGCTTATTTCTATTGAATCGTACTATTTTATATTAGAATTATGGCTTTGAATATTAAAATATTAAAAAATATAAAAAAATAGAGGATTTCAACGCCTTAAAGTTTACGTCAATCAAATTCATCAATCAAATTTCATCAATCAAATGCATCAATCCCACAATATTTTCTTTAGTTTTTCTTTTCTTTTGCTTTTCAATACAATTTTAATTACTGAGTAATACTACACACTTAATTCAATTTTTCATTTCTCTTTTTCTTTTCTTTCTTTCTTTTTTAATTTTTTCTTGTTTTCCTTACTTTACAGTTTCAAGAAATTATTTTCAATTCAACAAGTTTACTTAGCATGGAAGATGCCAATGCCAATGCCAATGCCATGTACAACAATAACAGCAACAGTTACAGTGTTAATGTTAACAGCAGTGGTAGCAGCAGTAGCAGCGGCAATAGTGGTAATAATTTAATTGCTAGCAACATGACAACAACATCATTATTAGATGAAACAAATTACGAAACATTTGCAGGAGCATCAGCAGCATATACACCACCCACCGATGAAGTAACAGCAGGTGTAAAATTTAAATACTTTCACTGTGATTATTATTTGGCCATAAATGTAAGTGACTCGACGAAAACAAAAAAACAAAATGGAGTGTCAACTTAACTTCAGCTAACTTAACTTTCTTTTCTTCTTCTTCTTGTGATTTATTGCAGACATTTTTATTGTTAACCTTACTCTCGATGATGACCTGTGCTACTTATCAGGTATTGCGTATCTTGTTAAAGTCAATTTTATTACTGATAGCCTCTGCATATTATTTTGGATTTTCGATTTATTTTCTGGTGCAAGAAGAGATCAACTTAATACTGGAGTAAGTTAAATTGAGCCATCTTTGTGGCACTTTTAACATTTTCATCGTTCATTTATATAAAACGAATCATAAAATAAAAACAAAATAAAATTAAACAAAAACATAAATACGTACACTTGGTCAAAACCGACTTGGTAATACCCTTTCCTTTATCCTTTGTCCTTCTTTTAATCAGGCCAATAGTAAAAATATGTAAAAATTGCTTCAATTTCGGGTTCAATACAATTTTATGATAGGGTTATACGACCGGATAACAGAAAAGATTTTAGGACATTCTATTGGTTATAATATAGAGGTCCTATAATCTTTAGAGGTATTAAATTCCTTGTAGTCCCCATCTAGCAGGTAGTGTGCCGACTTAGTAAATGTGAGGACCCGAATTAATGTGTTAGCTTATTTGAGGTGGGGACACAATTGAAAACACTGGCAAGATATTGCCAACAAAACGACATAAAAAAACACCGTTTCTTCCGTGACTGCCTCCCACTAGTTTTCTGAAAAAATCCTCTGAGAGTAAATAAAGTTTCCAGGAAAAGTTTCTCGAAAATCTCTCGTTCGGAGTAGACAATAAACTGTAGATCAGATCTCTGTTGGATTGAATTAGAGAATCTATACTCATTACAGATACAATGGATTTCATGGGAGGATTGCATACATAGCATAATTGGTCATTGCAACCCTTTAGTTAGGATTACAACCTAGCCCTCGACACTACACATGTTGTACGTGTTAATTTTATATACGAGTAGCAGGACCTACACTTTAAAATCCATTCTGAACAACAAACTTTTGAGAATCATTTCATGGTGATTTTATTTACTCTCAAACTGTTTTCATGGCCGGATTACTATTAGAGCAAAGGATCGTGGCAATGAGCTGAATATGATAGCTTCGTATACCAATTCTAAATCTATTCCGTTACATGTCAAATTCAAAAGCTTTCTCCTTTTCAGAAAATAGTCACAGATCGTATTAACAACTTCCCTGTTCCCATACGAATGCTTTACGTCCATTTAGAATTCGCAAAAATGTTTCATCACAAATGCTTCATTAAATTGTATAAAGAAATGAGTCACATATGACTCATGAACATATTACATTACGCCCCCGTGAGTCATATATGACTCATTGGCCAGAGAAGTTGTTAATCATGACATCGCTTGACCGAAAAATGTATGAAAAAAGTTTGCGTTATAATTTTGGTTGCCTGCAAAGTGATTTGATCGAAATAGGTAAGAGATCTCTGGGCATTACACCACTTCAGTCTACAGTCTAGAATCGTTTCCGAACGACAGATTTTTGAGAAATTTTTCATTTATTTTACTCTCCGAGTTTTTGTCAGAAATTTGCAGAGAGGAAGTCGCCGAAAAAATATTTTTTTCATATTTCGTTCTATTGGCCATGCTTGGCCTGGTATTTGAACTGTGGACTTACGTCTATTATGCCAGCACTCTAAATACTAGACTAGGGCTACTAAATTGCAGCTGTTCCACCTTAAAAAATAGAATTAATGCATCGACATAAGACAATAGATGAAATATGGTTCAATTAGTTTGCATCAGATTCAAAACAATTAAGATCTGAGTGTACAGCCCTTGATAAAGCCACTTCAGAGCAGACAAAGAAATTCCTCTTTTCACTTTGGAGTGCCTATGAAATAAGAAAATTTATCAATACATACATACATACATAATTGGCCATTACAACCCTTCAGTCAGGATTACGACCTAGCTTCTCGCACCACTTATGTTGTGTGCGTTAATTTTATACATGAGTGGCGGGACCTACAGTCGACGCCGAACGACAGATTTTTTAAGAAGCATTTCATGGCAATTTTATTCACTCTCAGAGTTTTTGCCAGAAATCTGCTGAGAGGAAGTCGCCGAAGAAATATTTTTCATTTTGATGTCTGACCTGGTCAATAGCGACTATTTTATAGTTTAATTGGAAAGTTACAGAGTGTATTCGGTAGGTAGGTACGTAGAAGTGGCTGTCCCCTCAATGGAATTATGAGCGGACACACTTTGGCCACACCCAGGGACCTTTGTGATACCACAGTTTCACATTTTCCCCTAGTTTAGAAATCACTCGGAGCTTCCGATGAAGCAATTCAGACTCCCAATATCAGTTCATTCATCCAAATGCATCTTTTTCCTACGACCAAGTGATACCACAGTTACACATTTTCCCTTCGTCTAGGAATCAGTCCGATGAAGCGACTCAGGCTGTCAAAATCAATGCATGATCAATGCATGACTGTTCATCAAGATCCTCTATATAGTAGGCACCCAGGTATCTCTTTCTTCTCGAACCACGTTCCGAACATGTACACAGTAAGTGAAGAACTGACTTATCCTCCTCCTCAACTCCACAGCTACTACAGAAATCATTTGCAAGGTATTCAAGACCAATAGGACGAATATTTCCCTACGAATTTTTCAAACCAACAGTTAGTTAGTTTATAATGATGTAATGGGTACTACAATTGCTTTTCGGTATGATAATTACTTTTAAGCCTCACTGTGAAAATGTAAGAACTTGGGCCCGTTGTTTGTCCGCCAATGATAAGTGATTTGAAATTGCAAAAATCCAGCGATCTGTGTGTTCGTAGGTATGTGTAGGTATTGTGTTGCCTAATAAAACATGAGGCCAAGGTTCAAACCCCATGTCAAACATTTCCAAAAAAAAAAAACCAAAAACTAATTCTGCGACGACTTCCCGAGTAAATAAAATTTACCATGAAAAGTTTCTTAAAAATCTGTCGTTCGGAATCGATTTTAGACTGTAGGTCCAGCGACTCATGTATAAAATTAACACACATAACATAAGTTACGGTGGAAACTAGGTCGTAATCCTTATTAAAGGGTTCTAATAACCAACTGCGTATGTATTAATGCCTGTGTCCTTCAAAAGTAAAAATTGGGATCCCAAAATCTTAATCCTTGCTTAGACTAAAAATGAAATCCATTAAGAAACCTGCTTAGATTTTGTCTGTTCCAGCCTTCTATTAAAGAACATCGAAAGAAATAGGTTTTCAAGTTCGTCTTTGTCTCTTCAAGATGTCAGATCTGAGTTTCTATTTCAGGACTGTCATTTATTAAGCCGCCGCACTAAAGTTTCGGCTATAACGTAACGAGCATCAAAACGTAAACATTACCCTCTAGCCTCAATGAATACTGGTCTGACGTAGAGTGCAATGGAAAAAGTGAGAAATAATTTATTTATTGTCGTCGTTTATTTTATTAGAGTTTGTTTCGAGTTGATTTTCTTTACAAATTTCACATCGTTACGTGACACAGAGCACGAGAAGAAATTGAAAAATTAAGTTCTCTGATATTGCAAAAGAGCAACCATAACAAGTAGTGGGGAATTCACTTTGTAGAAGATTACAAATACAAAAAAAGCGTTTTTTTATTTACAAAATTCGTTTACGTGATGCTTTGACATTTGAAATACATTTTTTTCTTAACTTCATTTTATATGTACTACAACAGAAAAACACAGGGAAAATATTGAATAGTTCCTAAAAGATATTCTGGGATGTAAAAGAAAGCAATTGTTAGATATTCCAAGAGCCATAAATAGTGGAAATAAATTAAGTTTATTACAGCAATTCAAATTGAATACGAAGAAAAAAATAATCATAAGAAAGCTTTTCATGTTTCCACCAGAGATCAGCAATGAATCGTTTTTCCGCTACTCATAAGCACTCATTTGAATTGAAATTCAACTACTCTGATTCATTCGTACTCGCTACAACCTTGATTTATAAGTATAAGTAGCAATGAGTATGAGTACAACGTTGACATCAAACTTATAACATTGGAAATATGTTTGATTCATATGCCTACTCATTCTGATTCATAAATTTAGAAAAATACTTGTAAGTCATTCGAGTGGCTCACATCATTCATCAAAATTTAAAGCCTTTGTTGTTGTTGCTTAAACAAGCAAAGAAGAAAGGAAAGACAAAGACAACAAGCAAGGCATATACACAATCTTCTTGTGAGGATAGTAAAGTTCGTACGCGAATCATACTTATTTTGTGCTTCGTGTAAATGTTAAGTAGAGCCGAGTCGAAGTCAATAACATCATGCGTATTGTTAGGTATGAATACGACGAGTACTTCCAACTTTGAGTATAAGTAGTATGAGTATGAGAACAAAATAAGAATGAATGCGTATAAGTATCAGAAATTATAAGTATGACTCGAATCTACTTAACGTTTTGAATACTTATTGCAGATCTCTGGTCTCCACCATGTACATCAGACAAGTGTTATGACATACCAAGAATCTAAAGCATTTGTAGAAGTGGCTGTCACTTCGATGGAATCATGAGCGGACACACTTAAGCCACACACAGAGCTCATTGTGATAAAGCATTAAGCTCTAGTTAATACTGTACAATGTTTACCAAACTACTGGCACACAAATTTTCTTCATAAGTTTTAAATATCGTTAGGACGCCTTACATTTATTGTGTCAAACGTTTAGTGGCCGTATAATTAGCCAAAATGTTGACGTTTATTGGCCTCCATACATAATTGGTCATTACAACCCTTCAGTCAGGATTATTGACCTAGTTTCTCACACTACTTATGTTGTGTGTGTTAATTTTATACATAAGTGGCGGGACCTACAGTTTAAAGTCGACTCCGAATGACAGATTTTTTGAGAGACTTTTAATGGCAATTTCCATTTACTCTCAGAGTTAATCTGCCAGAAATCTGCAGAGAGGAAGTCGACGAAGAAATATTTTATTTTGATGTCTAACCTGGGACTCGAAGTCTGGCTTTACGTCTAATAAGCCAGCACACTACCTACTAGACCACGGCTGAAATTTGTCTCCACTGAATTACTTTCTGTGGGGCGCCGTTAAAGAGAATTGTTATTCCAACAAACTAGAGACAATTGAGCATTTGAAGGCCCACATTGGTGATGCCATTGCCGAGATAAGGCCCCCTTATACTCGAAGAATTGCACGAAAATTGGTTCGATCTAATGAGATACTGTGAGGCCAGCCGCGGCAGCCTCATATTTCATTTCTAAGCAGAATAATTAAACTTCACTACAAGAAAATTATTTTAGCAAAAATTTCAAACCCATTTTGTTTTCTTGCATTTTTAAATTTAATCATTTAAATGGTCCACCCTTTAAAAAAAAAACGTTTACAATTTTAAATCAATTTTTAGAATCACCTTGATTCCCTAAACTATGTCAACAACAAACCTTATTCTTCATCCACTCCACAACATGCCCATGCAAATGCAAAAGTAATAACATTTTCCATACATTTCCTGTTTCAATTTAAATCATTTAGAAAAACATCTTCATCGCATTGAAAGCATTTGTTTTTTCTTCTAAGAATGCGTAACTAATTTATCCTTTAAACTTTTCTTTCTTTCCCGTTCCTTTATTTCATCATAAATTTTCCTTTTAAAACTCATGATTGGCTTCTTTCTACTACTGGGACTGACTATTCTAATGGGCCACAACGTTTGGAAATACCACAACACTGCTCAACTGCACTTAAACTTGTACGATTTCCTCCCTGGATCGTCAACATTGCAATCGTTTTTCTCTACATTAACATGTGCCGTTGCGTGGGTTGTACGTTTGTTGGCTTTGCCTGACAATGATGGCGATGGCGATGATGATGATGACGGCTGTGATGGCATTTTAATGCATTTTTTTCTCCTTTTTTTTCTATTTATTTTTAATTTTCTTTAACAACAAATACATTAGCAATGAAGAAGCTCTATTGCGTTACATAATTGATTCAATTTTCCTTTTTGCGTTTATGGTCGCATTGATATTTCATAGTCATCAGACGGAGGCCACATATCGTTTGGATTTCATATGGAAATTACAAGCCACAGGTACGTAAATTTATTTGTTTGATTTTAACTAAATTAAGTTCTTCTTTTTTCTCTAACGATTTGTAAATATAAAGTTTTAAATGCTTTTTTATATAAAAATGTCTCCGTATTTCTAATTCACCTGCTGCGAAGAGTAGCCCAATATTCCCCTGGAGCTCACATTAAATCTGCCCCTAGTTTAAACGTTTTGGGCACTTCAAACGAGCATTGGGAAATTGATTGTACCCTATGTCGTTGCTTAAAATTTTTTTTTAGTATTTAAGGGACGAATAAGGTTATATTTATAGGTCTGAGATCATTCGCTGTATATATGGTTACGTTTTTACTTATTAAAAACGTTTAAAATATGAGCTCGTAGATTGGAAATAAAATCAAAATAAATCTGTGTTTAGTTTTAATTAAAATTCTTTATTGTCCGCGTAATTCTGTGTGCCACTGTTCACAATTTGATGTAAACAACAACAATTTCTTTGTTTGGTATTACTAGGCAATTATTCGACAGATGTTTATAACGAAACCACCATTCAAACTACGTTTATTCTCTTTAAACACACCGCGTCTTTACACTAGACTGACTGAACTTTTACTCACACCGTTGCCTGCTTGGCCTTGCCTTTTTATGGCTAGGTAACCAGTCTATGTTTCTAGAAGTCGCCGTGGTCTATTGGGTAGTGTGTTGGCTTATTAGACAAAAGTCCCGGGTTCGAATCCGAGGTCAGACATCAAAACGAAAAAATATTTCTTCGGTGACTTCCTCTCAGCAGATTTCTGGCAAAGACTCTGAGAGTAAAAATTGCCATAAAAAGGTTCTCAAAAATCTGTCGTTCGGAGTCGACTTTAAACTCTAGGTCCCGCCACACTCATGTATAAAATTACGCACACAGCATAAGTAGAGTGAGAAGCTAGGTCGTAATCCTGACTGAAGGGTTGTAATGGCCAATTATGTATGTATGTAACCAGTCTATTGAATGCTCTTCAAGATGAATGACTTCGCCTTCTCGAAATCTCTATAAATGTAAACCTCTATAAATGTTCTCTACATTATTGTTGTTTGTGTATTTTGTTTACATTTATTCTTGCAGAGTTTGTTGTTGCATTATTGTTTACTATTTTATATGTAAACAAGTTCATTGTTTTTGATTTTGTAGATTTTATTCACAATTTAAACGATGTGAATGCAAAACACCATTTCCATTTTCGTAACAATACTGATGGTCTCCCAGCAATTAGGGTAAAAACGATCTTTGCCTCTCTCCACCTATTTAGGTACATGCAAGTACTTGAAACAGGCATTTTACAGTAAGGGAATCTCCGTATCAGATGTTTCCTATAGAACAACCGTCATAATGTCGTGCTGTATTCCGTTTCAAATAGTAAAGGATCGATTGTACGTTGTCTGAACGTGTACACTCTGAATAATGGTAACTTGCTTTGCAAATAATAACAATCAAGGGGTGATACGATTGCGTTCACAATAACACGGAAAATATGCATCAAAGAAGTGTGAATTTAGAGTCTTCTCCTTTAATATAGCACGGCTATCGTTACCCGATCTATGAGATCTTATATCACAGTTAATCTTTGTTAGACATTTGCAAAGTTTACTAGCTTCAGTGGATTTTTTCATTTTCTCACAAAAGGACGACTTTCTCTTCACCTTCCATGTTAAGTTTTTCAATTCGTATAACTTGTGTGTGTAGCTAGTCGAGTTGCTTATCAGCTTGACCTCATTAAAAATTCCCCTTTTATTCCACCACTGTGTTTTAGCTTTACCACTTGGAATGCTTTCCCCTGCAGGCTTTTGCCAGTAGCTAGTTTATAAGTATTCTTCAGACTATCCATCGCTTTACCCAGTCTGGCTGTGTCCTGAATAACCGGAAAGTCTCGTAATCTAGCAGAAAACCAACCGACGTTTGAATCAATATCTCGTCTAGTCATATACAGCTGGCATGTTTTCGCCGAAGTTCAATTAAAAAGTATGCGTTATGTATGCGAAGCCACCGTAGTCTAGAAGGTAGTACTTTAACTTATTAAACGAGTGCCTGATAATGAACACCTGCGCTCAGATAGCTGGAAGAAAAAGACAAATATTAAACAAATATTTCTTTTGGTGACTTCCTCTCAGCAGTCTTATGACAAAAGCTCTCAAAATAAATAAAAATTTGTTAAGACTTCAAACTGTAGGTCTCGATACTTATGCATGAAATTAACACATACAGCATGGGTGGTTTGAGAAGCCAATCAAATAAATCTCGGTCAATATCTCGCTTGCTTGTGAATATTCCATTATACAGGGTGGCTGATATGTATTGCAACCAACTTCAGGTCGTTATTATGTGTAAACCGCTCGCCTGTCAGCTGACAGATTTATTCTAGTGACAGTTCATTTTATTATTTACAAGCTTACAAAAGCATAGGTCGCCGTGGTCTAGTAGGTAGTGTGTTGGCTTATTAGACGAAAGACCTGAGTTCGAATCCCAGGTAAGACATCAAAGGAAAATTTGAAAATAATTTTTCGGTGACTTCCTCTCCGGAGATTTCTGGCAAAAACTCTGAGAGTAAAAAATTGCCATGGAATGCTTCTAAAAAAATGTGTCGTTCGGAGTAGACTTTAAACTGTAGGTCCCGCACTCATGTATAAAATTACGCACACAACATAAGTGGTGTGAGAAGCTAGGACGTAGTACAATGGGTCACTTTGGCAACCGAGTACTGTCTTTTCAGAATTGACAAGTACACGTCCTCTAACCTAACCTAACCTACAAAAGCATTTTGATCTATTCATTCAGAAAAAAAGTTATTCGTGATGGAATGCAAGCGTGATAGTGGATTGCTTTATATTTGGCTGGAAAACCACAGGTGGCTATCGTTAGAGCCCTCCAGCACTTAATGTGAATAGATCTTTCATTGATCGTACCATTGATCGCTACCGTGATACTGGGAGTGTTGCATCGCGTCCAAAAAGTGGACGAAAAAACGGTACACCAGAAATGATCCGAAAAGTGAAGACCAGATTTGATTGAAATCCACGCCGCAGTGGTAGAAAAATTGGTTGTGAGCGGAACATATCGCGAGAACGAATGCAATACATACTGATAAATGAGATTGGACTAAAGCCATTGAAGTTCCAAAAAACTGCAAGAACTCAGTGATGGACAAAAAAAAGTGAGACAGGAAACTTTTGAACAATAAAATTAAAAAAAAAAATTAAAAAAATATAGTGCTTTACTTTGTTGCATTATATATCAGCCAGCCTGTACTATGTTCAGATATGCACTTTTATTGAGTCAATATTCGATTAATTGACTACAATATTTAAAGTGTTCAGGCATAATATACACAATTCAGCGTACTCAATACTCATTTAAACAACAACAATGTTTTTATTTTGGCCACGAAAATTAGTGATGTTTGTTGGTTTATTAGTGTTTGTTTGTCGAGCTCGGTTAATTATAATATGCCGTGGTCTAGTGGGTAGTGTGTTGGCTTATTAGACAAAAGGCCCGGGTTCGAATCCCTGGTCAGACATCAAAAAACGAAAAAATATTTCTTCGGCGATTTCCTCTCAGCAGATTTCTGGCAAAGACCTGAGAGTAAAAATTGCCATGAAAAGCTTCTCTAAAATTTGTGTTTTGGAGTCGACTTTAAACTGTAGGTCCAGCCACTCATGCATAAAATTAAACACACAACATAAGTGGTGTGAGAAGCTAGGTCGTAATCCTGACTGAAGGGTTGTAATGGCCAATTATGTTATGTATGTATGTATTAAACACACTTCTGACAGTGCTGCATTTTAAGTTTTACTCAATATTATTTTGCTTATTTATTGCGCAATTATTAATTGAAACTTTATATGAAATATTGAGCTCAATAATGGCGTTTATTGCGATTTACGCAATAAAGGTGCATATTTGAACACCGTATTAAAGAAATATGAAATGTATGTGGGACCTGATAGAGAGGCTTATCTATTGATACTCTCCAGTCTAATGTTTAACATCCCAACACTAGGTTCTATTACTTTTTTACTCTAAAATAAGGAATTGAAATAAATATTGAATATAAATTAGATTTCTTTGCATGCAAAATGAAACGATTTGCCTCGCTGTTATAGCCTAAGGCAATAATTTTAATCGATTGTAGTCTGTCTCAAGAACAAAATTCAAAATGAAAACTAAACCTTGAACTTTAAACACTTAAATTTAGAAGTGTTGCATGGTATTTCATTTTCTTATAAGAAAACCATCGGCGAACCTCAAATGACAACAACGACAACAACAAATAAAGAAATTTAAATTAAATTTTAAAATTAAACTTGAATGAATAATAAAAAATGAAAACAACAGCAGGACAACAAAAATATTTGCCTTGAACATTAAGAAAACAACGATTGATGCAAATAGGATGCCCTTCCTTCTCTTGCCACAACTCGTTCACCATTTGTAGCCAATAACAACGACATTAAAAAAAGACAACAAAAAAAGGGAAGGAACAAGTATAACAGGATCCATGTTTTAGCGAAAATAGAATCAATGTCTCCATTATTTTTGTTTTTTTTTTTATTTCATTCCACAAGTATTTCTAGTTACACTTTCGCTTGCTTGCAACATCTTGACTTCAAATTGAATTAAGTTGTGCGTAACAAAGTCTTACTGCAACATTGAATTGAAATATTGAAGGAAAGAATGTAAAAAAACTAAAATATTGACAAAGTAACTCGACTAAAGTTGGTTTGTTTGTTGCCGCCCCGATAACGTTGCAGATTGACAGGCAGAATCCTTAATGGAAAAAGAAGAAACTTAAAGAGCCGTTAATGCAACAACATTAGGGGAAGTATGCTCCGCTAAGAAAATGCATGAAGAACTGCAATTTCAATGAGTTTTGCAAAAATTTAAACCAATTCCATATCATTTACATACTTTATTAGTGTGGGATTGCTTTAATACCCAGACTTCATTCAATCACTTGCTATTTTATGCACTTCACTTGCAGAAAAAACTCATTGCTTGACGCTGCATGTCATTCTTTCAGGCGTCTGTGACATTGATGCAAGAAAAGTGCCAACATTTTTCAACAGGAAATTTATTGAAAATATTTTGCAAACATTTTTGCACTGCTCCTTGCATTTTATACTCGTACCCTACATTACAATAGGTTACTTAACCTAAACGATTATTATAACCATTCAGTCAGGATTACAACCAATCTTATCACAGCACTCATGTTGCATATGCTAATTTTTCCATGAGTAACGGAACCTATAGTTCAAGTCAAGTACGCACGACAAATTTTTTTTGTTTTGTCAGAAGACTGCTGAGAGCAAGTCACCAAAAGAAATATTTGTTTCACATTTCTTTTTGTTCGAGAAGGTTGAGTCCAACTGTTGATTCTCCGGCACTCATCTAATAAGTCAAAACACTCGCTACTAGACTACGGTGACTTCTCATACATAACGTATATTTTTTTAATAGAATTTCGGGGAAAACATGACGGCCTTATATAAATAGGCGAGATATTGATTGGAACGTTTTTCAGTTTTCTTCTAAATTAGGAGGCTTTCCGGTTATTCAGAGCATAGCCAGCCTGTGTAAAACAGTGGATAGCCTGAAGACTACTTATAAAATAGCCAATGGCAAAAGCCTGCGGGGAAAAGATTCCAAAGAGCGACATATTGATTGAAACGTCTTTAGGTTTTCTGCTAGATTAGGAGACTTTCCGATTATTCAGGGCATAGCCAATCTGTATAAATAGGTGGATATTGTTCAGAATACCTGTAAAATAGCCTCTGGCATAGCCTCCAGGGGAATGATTCCAAGGGGTAAAGCTAAAACACAGTAATGGAATAAAATATAAGGTTTAATAAGGGCAAGCCGATAAACAACTCGTCTGGCTATACACCAGAGATCAGCAATAAGTATTCAAAACGATGAGTAAGTTCGAGTCATACTTATAATTTCAGATACTTATACGCATTCATACTTATTTTGATATCATACTCATACTACTTATACTCAAAGTTGCAAGTACTCATCCTATTCATACTTAACAATACGCATGATGTTATTGACTTCAACTCGTCTCTACTTAACATTTACACGAAGCCCAAAATAAGTATGATTCGCGTACGAACACTACTATACTCACAAGAAGATTGTGTGTATGCTTTGCTTGTTGTCTTTGTCCTTCCTTTCTTCTTTGTTTGTATATGCAAAAATAACAAAGGCTGTAAATTTTGATGAATGATTCGATTCACTAGAATGAGTTATAAGTATTAGAAGTATTGTTATAAATTTATGAATCAGAATGAGTAGACGTATGAATCAAACACATTTCGAATGTTGTAAATTTGATGTCAACGTTGTACTCATACTCACTGTAACCTGTATTTATAAATTACTTTTGTAGCGAGTATGAATGAATCAGAGTAGTTGCATCTCAATTCTGTTGATTTACTCATACTCAAAATTGCATGAGTGCTTATGAGTAGCGGTAAAACGATTCATTGCTGATCTCTGCTACACACACAACTGAAAAACTTAACATGGAGGGTGAAGTGGAGCTCTTGGAGATCGTGCTTTTGTAAGGAAATGGAAGAATCTAATAAAGCTAGTAGAGTTTGCAATCGTCTAATAAAGATTAACTGTGATATAAGATCTATTAAGTCGGGGAACGATAGCTGTACTAGATCCAATGCAGAGACTCATAAAGAGTCTTTGATTCACCATTATTTGTATAGACAATGTGCATTGGATCAGTAATTCCTTCAAAAGTAATAAGTCTCAAGATACCAATGGCATTACGCTTGCTGTCCTACAGGCATTGTATGAAATGGTGACTGTTTCAAGCATCCGCATGTACTCTCTAAGCGGAGAGAGGCAAAGGTTTTTCTAGCGCAAATGCTGGAACACCATCGATATATGTATACTGCGAATGATATCAGACCTGTTAGTTTAAATTTACTTTCAGAGTTCTTGACAGAAGACTCACTAAGGGGAAGTCTCTTAAAGAAATATTTTTTCGTTATGTTTGAGATGCCCAAGCCAGAAGCTCTCATCTAATAAGCCAACACAGCACCTACTAAATTATGATGACTGCAGTAATGTAATAGCTTAAGTTTGTTTAAATTGTAATCAACTTTATGGTGAAAAGGTTCATTCCAGGGAGTGCTTATCAGGATCTTCAAACAGTCATCAATCTTAACGAAATTGGATTTATAAGTAGTTGCAAGAAAAAAAGGTTCGCAACTCTGCTAAATTTCTAAGGAAGTTCAGGAAGTTTACTGCCAGTATTGGAATTGCTTTTGAATTATAGTTTTTAGGATAATTGAAGTCACTGTGGTCTAGTAGGTAGTGTGTTAACTTATTAGACAAAAGGCCCGGGTTCGTATCCCAGGTCAGACATCAAAACGAAAAATATTTCTTCGGCGACTTCCTCTCAGCAGATTTCTGGCAAAGACTCTGAAACTGAAATTTGCCATGAAAAGCTTCTCAAAAATCTGTAGTTCGGAGTCAACTTTAAACTGTAGGTCCCGCCACTCATGTATAAAATTAATGCACACAACATAAGTGGTGTGAGAAGCTAGGTCGTAATCCTGACTGAAGGGTTGTAATGGCCAATTATGTACGTATGTATCCAGTAATGTAATAGCTTAAGTTTGTTTAAATTGTAATCAACTTTATGGTGAAAAGGTTCATTCCAGAGAATGCTTATCAGGCACTTCAAACAGTCATCAATCTTAACGAAATTGGATTTATAAATAGATGTAAGAAAAAAAAGGTTCGCAACTCTACTAAATTTCTAAGGAAGTTCAGGAAGTTTACTGCCAGTATTGGATAGATTTCTGAGGATGAATTGCTTTTAAATGAAAGTTTTTAGGATAATTAGCCTCAATTTTTATAAGAATATGAGTTTCATTATTTACTTTCTATCGTAAGAGAGAGATGACAGTTTCTTTTCTCAGTTTAGTAAGGACTTAACCCTTAATACCGCAAAATTCTTGTATTGTATCCTGTAGAGTATCCTGTAATTGGCTTACACATTCGCCTGTAACTGTAACATTCTTGTTTGCATTTCCGTTATTTAATACTCTGAAAATAATTTCATTTTATTTAAATTCAATTTCAACAATAAATGTACAAATGATTGAATAAGTGAATGATTGATTGAATGACTGAATGATTGACTGCAAAATAACAAATAACACAAAAACATTGATTGTGTTGTATTACACTTTGAAAGTTTATTAAATTTCATGTTCTTTTGTTCTACGTTCATTGCATTTTCAATTTTTCTTTTTCTTTTACAACCACCCACTCTCCTTGTATTTTTCTTGTTGCAACCAAAAAGAGTAAAAAAAGTAGAAAAGAAAACCTGAATTGAAAATGCATTGAATGCCAAAGTGTTAAGGAGAATGAAAATATTTTTGTTACAAAACTTTGATTCTGATTTCCTTTCCATTATTTTCATTGCAGAGGAAAAGGAAGACATGGAACATTTGCAGGCGTACAATCGCAAACTATTGGAAAACATTCTACCCGTTCATGTGGCGGAACATTTTCTCAGTCGTGATAAAAATATTGATGTAAGTGAAGTTATTTTAAAGCATTTTTCATCAACCGAAACACCAAAAACGAAAAAATTTCAAACGAATTTTACATGAAAAATACGTTGAAGAGAAAATATTTTTTTTTACGTATATTTGCGGTTGAATTTCTTTTAAAAATTCTTGAATACATTGCCTGAGACGAGCATACAATTTTAATTAATGCGGTAACTTTTTGTTTCATGGTTTAAATTGTAATTTTTGACATCAAAAATTTTCTTGGAAATACGAGATTATTTTATGATTTGCTACAGTTTGAGTTTAATATTCTAGAACCTCTTCTATTACGCCCAGTGTTCAAAAGGGTATGTTAGGTTAGGTTAGGTTAGAGGACGTGTACTTGTCGGTTAAGACAAGTACAGTACCCGGAGGTCGAATTTGACCCATTGTACATTGTCCTTAGGGGAGGAAGGAAATAGAGGATATAGGAATGTAGGTAAGGGGAGGGAGAATGGGAAATGGAGGAATTACACAGAAAGAAACAGACACAAAATAAAAGAGGGAGAGAGCGCGACTACACTAATGAAGCCCTAGCACCTTTCAACCAGCCCAAGCTGCTAATGAATCTGTGAAGAACCTAGATGTCAAGCTCTCAAAGAAGGCCCTGCCAAGGGTCCTCAACCTACCAAGGGCTAGGCACTTACAGAGGAGATGTTCGATAGTCTCCAACTTCTTCTCATCGCAACATACCGTGCAATAGACCGGCTGGGATCTGTTCCAGATACCCCTCAGTTCCCCGTGATAATACCGACAACCCACCTTAAGCTGGCCTTAACCAAGCCCAGCAGCCAATCCATACTCTTACTGTCGACAGCAGGCCATAGACATCTAGAAACAGAACAACCAGATCCGTTGCCCCAACGCCTCTACTCTTCCCTCCTGACCAATCCATCTATGAGGCCATAGAGGTGGCAGACTGGGGGGTATAAAACGGGTATGACTAGATAATAAATACTACAACCATCTAATGGCACGCAGGTATATTTATAAAAAGTCCAAGAAATGCAGTCACAGAAGTCGGAAAGGTATAGGTCAACAGGTTTAATCGAAGCAGCCATTCTGCTGACAATATTTCTTTACAAAAAATTTTCATGAAAACCTTGAATATGTTCCCTTAAGAAATGCGCCTAGTGCATAAGCTACAAACTATTGATTTGTACTGATTTTGTCGTGAAGAGATGCCATAGTACTGCAACCCTTTGATCTATTGTATTACCCTGAAACTATATAGAATATCCCTGTAATATCTCTTCCTAGCAAACTTTAAAATGCTAACCAGTTCAACAAGCAGAATTCTCCCACAGATTCCCACAATATGTTCGGATAATTCATTCGAATCATCACGGCATCTACATGTTGAGTTCTAGACAATTCCCATTCTGAACTTGTGTAGTCAAAATCTACGGTGCGCTATCAAAAAACCGGTTACCAACCCCATATATCAAACCATTTCCGAAATGTAATTTCTCATTAAAAGTCTAGATTGCCTCGAACTTGTATGATCTGACTCTCATTATCTTCGCTTTAGTCGAATACACCACAAAAAGTTTCTGGACCTATCAGTCCTGTGAATCCAGCAAAGAATAACGCTGCTTTTTGACCTCTCTGATCCAGCCTCCTTTGACAGGACCTCAGTATCTTCGAAGACAATTATCTTAATCGAAAATTATCTTAAGCCATAAGCAGACGTCGGCACAAAGAGAACATGATAACAATATGAGTGAATTTGTGAGAGGCATGTATATAACCCAGAGGAAAATTGTTAGTAATATTTTCAACTGTAACCTAATAATATTTATATATAGCGGAAGATAGAAAATGTACAGCGCCAAATACCTAAAACCTGCGTATTTAACTTAAAAAACATTCTTCCAAAAAATCGAGATCATTTCTCATTGTTATTAGTAAATCTCATTAGATAATAGTGAAACATATTGAAATTTTTCTTTGGGTGTATAATTGATATACAAAAAAAATTAAAAAAGCGACAATAACCTACTTCACTGAAAGCTGATAAGTAACTGAATGCATTTTTACGCTCTTTTCAACGAATATTATTGACGTTCGTGTGTTATGTATGCAGAAAGCCGAAGATGCCTTCTTCGACAGATCACACATACATACACACTTGCTTATTACAAACCTTCAGTTAGGATTACGAACTAGTCTCTCACGCCACTTATGTTGGGTGTGTTAATTTTTTACATGAGTGGCGGGACCTATACTTTAAAGTCGACTCCGAACGATATTTTTTTGAGAAACTTTCCACGGCAATTTTATTTAATCTCAGAGTTTCTGCTAGAAATCTGCTGAGAGGAAGTAATCGAAGAAATATTTTTTTAATATTTTCGTTTTGGTGTCTGATCTGGTATTTGAACCGTGGCCTTACGTCTAGTAAGCCAATACACTACCTACTAGACTACGATGATCTTAGTTTGTTGTCCAACAAAAACTCTGAGAATATCTAAATAAAATTGTCATGAAAAAGTTTATTAAAGCTCTATCGTTCGGAGTAGAGTTTAAACTGAGGCTTCTGCCGTTTATGAATAAAATTAACACACACAACCTCAATAAAGGGAGAAACTATATCGTAATCGTGACTAAGGGATATAAGTGTGTTTGGACCTACTAGGACACCATAGTTACTATGTGCTGGACCCAAAATATTAGCACCTATACTAATAGATTCATGTTTGTCTCTACAAATGTTTAAATCCATATTTACAGTCCCCAAAATCTCGTTATTCATTCAGTAACCCCAAAGATCTTGAATTATTTTAAGCAACAAACTGAGGTAAAACGGCAATTGATAACTCATAACGACTATGGTGACAACAGACTGTGAAGCGGTCTATGTAAGGCCAAAAATATTTCTACTCCTAATATAGTCCGCAAGGAAAAGGTAGAAAATTTTAGACACTTTTGCAGATGCTATGCAATATTTAATCAAAGCGGATATAGGCAAATCACAAAATATCTTCTCAAATACTGTGTGGTAATTGAGAACTTGAGCGTAATGAGTTTTTGAGATCATAAATTTACCTAGAAAGCGTGGAATACATACATAACTGGTCCTTACAATCCATTAGTTAGGATTACGACCTAGTTTCTCACACCACGTGTGTAGTGTGCGTTAATTCTATCTTTGAGTGATGGAATCTACAGTTTAAGATCGATTCCGAACGACAGATTTTTGAGAAACTTTTCATGGCAATTTTATTTACTTTTTGCCAGAAATCTGCTGAGAGGAAATCTTCGAAGGAAGTCACAGAATAAATATTTTTTTTAATTTATTTTTGTTGTCTGACCTGAAATTTGAACCGAGGCCTTACGTCTGTAAGCCAACACACTACTTACTTGACTACGGCGACTACAGAAGGCTTGGAATAGTCTAGGTATAATCCATACCCTTATAAAACTTCTGGAATAAGATTGAAATGAGAAATTGAAGAAATGCAGATCCACCAAGACTTTATATACATAGGACCATATTCCATGGGCGCCTAACAATTGGCCTCCTCATTTGAATTTAATATCGCATTGCGAGAACTTAAATATT
The DNA here is from genome assembly GCA_014635995.1 of Sarcophaga peregrina. Lineage (NCBI taxonomy): Eukaryota > Metazoa > Arthropoda > Insecta > Diptera > Sarcophagidae > Sarcophaga > Sarcophaga peregrina. Next base: position 90,083,057 of record CM025792.1, on the reverse strand, counting down.
TACATTCTATTACAGTGTTTCAGTATAGTTTTGAATACGAAATTATTTATTATTTTTCCACATTAAATTGTGATAAATATTAATGGCCATAGCACAACACAACAAGCAATTTTATGAGTACACAACAACATCATCATCATCATCATCATAATAAACGACATGCTTGTCTATCTAAAGAGTTAAGGCAGTGGCAGTGCATAATAAATAAAGTATGCACTTGAATAAATTGATGATGAAATGTAACGCAACTCATTTCTTTTCACACACTTCAAGTGAGTGAGTGAGTGATTGAAGGAGTGAATGTCGTTCATTTATGTGTCAATATTTTATAGTTTTATGATATGCATTACGAATATGGTTGGTTGGCGGGTTCGGTTTGGTTGGCTGTTCTAATATATTCAACAAGAATAAAATTATACAGTGAGCATTAAAAGAAAATGTACGTTTAGAAAAAATATACATTAATAAATTATCATTATTTTTATGTTAAAATTGTTTCATTAACACTTTTTAAAATTTAAAAAAAAAAAAAAATTTCAAATATTAACAAATTTTTTCATGCACTCTCCTTAAATTGTAAAAGTTAAGTTTGCTGATTGTTAGAATTTTATCCTTACAGTACACTTTCTTAGAAGTCTAATAGTCTCATAGTTAGCGTGTTGGCTTATTACACGTAAAGCCCAGGTTCGTATCCCAGGTCAGCTATCAAAATGAAAAAAAAAAATATTTCTTCCGCGATTTCCTCTCAGTAGATTTCTGCCACAAAGTCAGAGTGCAAAAAAAAACTGCCATGAAAAGTTTCTCACAAATTTCTCGTTCAGAGTCAACTTTAAACAGTAGGTCGGGCCACTCACGTATAAAATTAACACACATAACATGAGTGATGCGAGAGGCTAGAACGTAATCCTGACTGAAGGGTTGAAATGGCCAATTATGTATGTCAGCAGATATCAGCAATGAATATTCAAAACGATAAGTGGATTCGAGTCATACTTATAATTTCTGATACTTATACGCACTCATACTTACTTTAATAAGATACTCATACTTAAAGTTGGAAGTACTCGTCGTATTCATACTTAACAATACCCATGATGTTATTGACTTGGACTCGGCTCTACTTAACATTTACACGAATCACAAAATAAGTATGATTCGCGTACAAGCATTGCGATACTCACAAGAATATTGTGTGTATACTTTGATTGTTGTCTTTGTCTTTGTCTTTCCTTTCTTCTTTGTTTATATATGCAACAACAACAAAGACTGTAAATTTTGATGATTGATTCGAGTCACTCGAATCACTTATAAATATTATAAGTATTTTTATAAATTTATGAATCAGAATGAGTAGGCGTATGATTCAATGAACCATGAATGTTTATGCAACAACAACAAAGGCTTTTGATGAATGATTCGAGCCACTCGAATCACTTATTAGTATTTTTCTAAATTTATGAATCAGAATGAGTAGGTGTATGAATCAAACATATTTCAAATGTTGTGAGTTTGATGTCAACATTGTACTCATACTCATTGCTACTTATACTTATAAATCCATGTTGTAGCGAGTACGAATGAATCAGAGTGGATGAATTTCAATTCTGTTGATGCACTAATACTCAAAATTGCATGAGTGCTTATGAGTAACGGAAAAACGATTCATTACTGATCTCTGGTATGTATGTAGTACAGTTTCTTTTGACGCCTACTGTATATTCATGTTCAGAATACAATGTATTATTTAAAGGGTTACCCTAACACATACATTTCATATGTGTGTGTGTGTGTGTGAATGTGTGGGGTAATACATTATCCTATGAGTACATGATGTAACTTAATGGAATACTTGTACAAACATTTATTTTATCTTTCTTTCCTTATTTTTTGTTCTTTTTTTATTCTTTTCCTTCGTCTTCCACTTATCATGGCCTTAGGATTTATATCATGAACAGTGCGATAGTGTCTGCATATTGTTCGCATCGATACCAAACTTTAGTGAATTCTATGTTGAGCTGGAAGGAAATAATGAGGGTGTTGAGTGTCTACGTCTACTCAATGAAATAATAGCGGATTTCGATGAATTATTAAGTGAAGAACGTTTTCGGTAAGTGACAATACAATATTATGATAACAACAACAATAATAAAAAATAAAGAAAATTGCACTTCAATTAAATTGTTTAAACAAAATAAAGAAAATAAATTGAAACACTTGTGACAACCTCATTAGAATTGTTGACATAATTTACTCTCCATTGTATTGTATTGTATTTCTTTACAGTTACATTGAGAAGATTAAAAGTACCGGTGCCACATATATGGCCGCTTCCGGTTTAACCACACAAACCTGTGATCTAGTGAATTACAAGCACATAACAGCCTATGGCCGACTATGCCTTGCAATTATTCGATAAAATCGAAGAAGTCAATATGCATTCGTTTAATAATTTCCGCATGAGAATTGGTAAGTTGAGCCTTGAAAAAGGTCCCAATGAGGGGTTTTAAACAGAAACTTCAATTGTTTTTGCTTGATTTTGTCTTTTTAGGCATCAATATTGGCCCTGTAGTGGCTGGTGTGATTGGTGCCCGTAAGCCTCAGTATGATATTTGGGGAAATGCTGTCAATGTGGCCTCGCGTATGGATTCTACAGGCTTGGTTGATCACATACAAGTGAGTATATTCATTGCCGCTTAAAATATTGTTACGTTTTTACCTTTTTAAATACGTTTAAAATATGAGTTCGTTGATTGCAAACAACCTTTCAATTTAACTCATTCGCATTACTTTTATGTGCCACCGTTTACAACTTGACGAATACAACAATAATTGCTTGTTCGCTATCCTCCTTTGCTTACAACTTTTCAACAGCGATCTTCAAACCTCGACTGTTCTATTCACATGCAATGCATCTTCACACAAGACAGACTGAATTCTTATAACCTGCCTGCTTTGTCTTGCCACAAGACCACGTAAACAGTTTGATAAACATTCTTGAAGTAGAATATTCGTGTTTTCGCTCAAGAATTATATCGCGACTTCATTATTGTTGCGTTCGCTTAGTTGCCTATCTCCTTTTCTCTTCAAACCTCGACTGTTCTATTCACATGCAATGCATCTTCACACAAGACAGACTGAATTCTTACAACCTTCCTGCTTTGTCTTGCCATAAGACCACGTAAACAGTTTGACAAACATTCTTGAAGTAGAATATTCGTGTTTTCGCTCGAGAATTATATCGCGACTTCATTATTGTTGCGTTTGCTTACTAGCCTATCTCCTTTTCCCTTCAAACCTCGACTGTTCTATTCATATGCAATGCATCTTCCCACAAGACAGACTGAATTCTTACAACCTTCCTGCTTTGTCTTGCCACAAGGCCATGTAAACAGTTTGACAACAATTTTTGAAGTAGAATATTCGTGTTTTCGCTTTCTCGTTAACTTTATCATGACTTCAATGTTGTTGCTTTGGCTTACTTGTCTATCCCCTGTTCTCTTTTACTAGTGTTGTTGGTTTACTTGTAACAAGTTCGTTGTATTTGTTTGTGTAACTTTTGTTTTGTTGTTAAACGATGGTACACCATTTCCATTTTTCGTAAAAATATCTAAAATTTTTCCTAATAAGGGTCAAAGCTTTATATTTAAATCCACATTGATTGTAAATTGCGAGCAGACTTATCAATTGTTTCTTTTTTCTCTCTCCCTCTCTCTCTCTCTGTCCCCGTTAACTTTCTAAACAACATTCATCAGGTCACCGAGGAAACCTATCAAATACTTAAGCCTCGTGGCTATGAACTAACATGTCGCGGCAGTGTTAACGTTAAGGGCAAAGGTTCTATGATTACATATTTCCTGAAAGGTAAACTGCCCGAAGACAAAATACCCAACACGGAAACGACACTGCAATCCACAGATGCCACAGCGGAAACAAAAATCACGGACAACATGGAAACGAATCCAAACGGTGACATTCCCAATTTAAATAATAAAAACGAAGGCAATAAATGCCCGCCTGCCTCCTTGCCACTATCGAAACAGGTCAGCAGTAATCTAACCGAATCGGAAGACCTATCGCCCGACATTGATCTCAATTCGAATATGAATAATTTAACAGCACAACGACGTAAATCATTGTGTCGTCAACACAATATTTCCTCTTCATTTGGCACTACGGTGAGTTCGAATACTTCGGTCACACCATGTATATCGAATAGTTCAAGTGTTATAACAATTGGTACTCTGCCAACAATAGCCAAAAATAATTCCTCTTCCATGGAAAACTCATCGGAGGCGAATAGTATAATGAGTAAAACGAATTTTCTGCCACGCACAGCACTCGATGAGCTAAGAGACGAGACGGAGAGTGATAAGGGTACGCATAAAAATTCAATAGAAAATTTAGAAATATTACTCAAAAATAATATAAGCCTCTCAGATCTTAATAATAAACAACAACTGAATTTAAGGGCTAATGAAGGCTCGAGAAATTCCTACAAAAAGGCGACGGAATTGCCAATTGTTGGTGGTGGTGGTAGTAATATTGGTGGAGTGGGTGGTGCCGGTGCCGGTGGTGGTAGTGGTAGTACTGGAGTCAATTACACCAAGTCTGAAACTGGGGTCCAAAGACAACAACAACAAAATCGTACGATAACCACTACAAACACTACAAGTACAACGGCTGACAGTAATAGTGGTAAACAACAGTCATCATCCTTATCATCCCAACGATATTCAGATACAACGCATTTGTTGAAGGACAACACTTTAATGACACTGACACCACCACACTCGCCTACAATCCAATCCAACGATATCAATAGTCCATATGGCACACCCTGTGACCATGCATTCTCCTCCATTTCACAATCATGCACCACTTCACCTGATACCAAAGCCATATGGCCTAATTTAAAATCCGCTCATCAACAGCATTCAAAACGCCATCATCGCCCGACAATGAAAACATCACAATCCCTATCACCTCTTGGTCTCTATACCGAAGTCATCAACATACCCAATTCACGAAGTATGATTGTCATTACAGCCACAGCAACAGCTGGCAACCAGGCATCAGCATTAGTACCAGCAACAGCAACATCAGCTGCTGCAACTGCTAGTGTTTCTTCACCAGAATCAGTGCATAATAATGCCAGCATTAGTTCCACAACGGCAGCTCTAACAGATGTGGTAAGTACTTAAGCGGCTTTCGTTTAATTGTAGTCAATTGCTGCAACACTTTCCACACACACACATACACTTTGGTGAACTCCAAGAGAAGAGATATCTTTCAGCCGGAAATCAAGAGAATTTTTTGTAAATATTCTGCCCAGTCCACACCATCATAATATGATTGATGAATTGTAGTTGTAGTAGTAGTTGATAGTTTAGTTTGTAAATTTGTATGTATGTATGTACATAAATGTATAGGGTATAGAAAATATTTATTGTAAGCATAAGTGTTAGTGTGGGAGTGTGTATAAATACAACAATAAAAACAGAAAAATATTTAAAAAAAAAAAAAAATCAAATCAAATATCATCACTTAACAAGGGGGCAATTGCAGGTATTAAAACTATATAGTTAGGATTGTTGTTGTTGCTAATATTTATTTTATTTTATTTGTGTTTTGTTTTTGTAAATATTGTTAGGATTATAGCAACTGACATATAAACATGCATATGTTAACAATTATGGGCAAAATTATAGCACTTTCTATAATAAACCAAAATAGAACAACGATTTAATAGAGAAACTAAGCAGCAGGATTTTTTTACGATGTCATGTATAATATTTTACACTGGGATGAATGGGTCCATGGGACCACCACGTTTCTTACAATCATTTATATTCCTTTGAATGCAGTTTAATTATTTCAAATAATTCTATCAATAAATAATGATATACAAAATCTTTGCAGAATTTTGAACGAAGTAGGTAGTATGCTGGTTTATCAATTGTTTCTTTTCTCCCTCCCTGTTAATTTTGTAAATAATATTCATCAGGCCACCGAGGAAACCTATTAAATACTTAAGCCTCGTGGCTATGAACTAACATGTTACGGCAGTGTTAACGTTAAGGGCAAAGGTTCTATGATTACATATTTCCTGAAAGGTAAACTACCCGAAGACAAAATACCCAACACGGAAGCGACACTGCAATCCACAGATGCCACAGCGGAAACAAAAATCACGGACAACATGGAAACAAATCCAAACGGTGACATTCCCAATTTTAATAATAAAAACGAAGGCAATAAATGCCCGAAACAGATCAGCTGTAATCTAACCGAATCGGAAGACTTATCGCCCGACATTGATCTCAATTCGAATATGAATAATTTAACAGCACAACGACGTAAATCATTGTGTCGTCAACACAATATTTCCTCTTCATTTGCCACTACGGTGAGTTCGAATACTTCGGTCACCACAAGTATATCGAACAAAGTAGGTAGTGTGCTGGCTTATTAGACGTAAAGCCAGGGTTCGAGTCCCAGGCCAGACATCAAAATAAAAAATACAAAAAAAGTATTTTTTCAGCGATCTCCTCTCAGCAGGTTTCTGGCAAAAACTCTGGGAGTAAATAAAATTGCCATTAAAAGTTTCTCAGAAAAAAAATCTGTCGTTCGGAGTCGACTTTAAACTGTAGATCCCACAACTTTTGTATAAAATTAACACACACAACATAAGTGGTGTGATAAACTGTGGGCTTCTTAAGGACGATTGCTGCAGACTGTCTAATGGTGAAGGTATAACACTGGCCATTTTATAGTCACCTAGCAGCAACTCATTTTCCTTGCCGTTCGCATTTTCCCTCTTTCCACCTCTCCTAAAAACCTGCACAATGCACTGCATGAGTAGGGGCCATCCCCTGAGTGCTGGTTTCATAAAAAAAAAAATATTATGTAAAGAAAAGTGATAATGAGCAGCTACGTTGAGTGCTATTGGCAATTATTTAAACTAGAATTTGGTTTGATTAGGAAGGCAGATTATAGTTTGGAATAGTCATAACACCGACACAGTGGTAATGAAGAACTAGAGGTGTGCACAAGACATATAAAATTGCACACAATTGCATTTTTCTCAAGAAAATATAAATAAGTGTGAAGCAAAGATAGATTACAAAAAAACAACTGCCCTCGTAAACCATTGTACAACAGTAAAAAAGAGAGAGTTGTGTGAAGAGTGCAACAAAAATATTGTACTCTTCATAGAGCCACAACATGCATTTCTTTTTTTGCTCTTGGCAACCGAACGTCTTCGTCGACGCCAGCATTGCCAGTATCTTTTTAAAATTTTTTATTTCTGGGGAAAAACCTTTTTTACACTACTTCTTTTTTTACACTACTGATATTCATATGGCAATACTGAAAATGTAGCTTCAGTAGTAAAATATGCTCTTACAATACAAAGCATAGTTCCGTTACTTCACAGGCAAACGAGTGCTGCTGTATACATTGAATAAATGAGAAATACACATTTCAGTGCACTCGTAAAATCAAGAGCAACCGGAAAGTGTTCACTACAGTATTGTATTTGGTGAAGGGTAAGCTAGCAGAATGTCTTGTGGACACCTCTATGAAGAACTCTATTACTTACTTATATCAAGATCATACCAAAAATTTAGTAGCATTTAGATAACAGTCGCTATATAAAACGTTCGAAAAAGTTCCCTTCTGCAGACGTACATAATTTATTCTTACCACCCTTTAACCAGGATGACAACTAAGCTTCTTACACCTCTTATGCTTTGTGTGTTAAGTCTTTACATGAGTGGCAGGAACCACAAGTTAAAGCCGACTCCGAACGATAAATTTTTGAGAAACTTTTTCATGACAATTTTATTTATTTTCTATTGCTTTATGCCAGAAATCGGCTGGCAAGGAAGTTGTCGGAAAAAATAATTTTTTATATTTCAGGCCCAGGACTTGAACAGTCGCCTCACATCTAGAAAGTCACACACTACCTACTAGACGATGGCGGTTTCATAACAGCTTTTACAGAAATTATTGAATGGAAAACATATGTCTTTATCAGACAATAACCAAATATCAGGTTACCATATAAAACAACCTTTTTGGAATACCGATCAATGAAAACCAATTATGATTATAAAGAAGTCTGTTAAGCTATTTGTCAGCATAGTTAAGACCCACCTTTGCCAAACAGCAACCAAATTATTTCCAAAATTTATGGGGTTTCCTGGATTTCAGCAAGCCATCTCTTTTCGATATAATTGGCAATCCTTATCCAAAACTATTTCATTTTGGTATTCCAGAGAAAGTTCTGGGCACCCGGTAAATCACTTTGTATACAGGACATGCACCACTGATGATTGATAGTTGAAAGCGAGACACGTACCATATTATTGCGAGTTAGGCTATCTGCATGCTTTGCCTCGCTTTTATGGAAGGAAGTGATAGGAAAGTAAGCATATTTTTAGCTATTTTTTATTAAAATGAATGCTTTTGCTGTGATATATAAAATCGCTGCAGACGGCCTGTAGCGCTTACATACAGCGTATGTTAAGCAATTGTCGCTTTAGTATAAGGGTACCTAGATATACTGACAACATAGACTACTTTCCAGCTTCCATGCTCGTCACAATTCAGCCGCCAAATACATTCTAACACAATACGGTATGATTTACCAATTGAGAGCTTTGTTAATTACAGATACTTAGCTTGAAGTGAACTCAGCTGGTTTACTAAGCTTGAGATCTCTTCCTGTATGAATCAAACTCTAGTCCGGATATTTCGAACAAAACGATATATGATATAAATATTCTTCTTCGGGAAAAAACTAAGAGAATAAAAAAATTGCCATGAAAAGTTTCTCAAAAATCCGTTGTTTAAAGTCGACGTAAGCTCTTGGTTCAGGCACTTTTGAATAAAATTATGTGATGGTGTGAGAAGCTAGGTTGTAATCCTCACTTAAGCTTTGAATGACCAATTTTCTATGTACAATATTAGGTATTAAGATTTGAGATCTCTCTGTTCCCCAAGTTAATGCCACTGTCCCGTGTAAAAGTACCATAAAACCAAAGGCTGCATGGCTCATAAAAATTTAAAACTGGTCTTGCGCTTCAAGACTAATTAAGCGCGACAGCTAGAAACTTCAAGTCGCCGTGGTCTAGTGGGTAATGTGTTGGCTTATTAGACAAAAGGCCCGGGTTCGAATCTCAGGTCAGACATCAAAACGAAAAATATTTCTTCGGCGACTTCCTCTCAGCAGATTTCTGGCAAAGATTCTGAGAGTAAAAATTGCCATGAAAAGCTTCTCAAAAATCTGTCGTTCGGAGTCGACTTTAAACTGTAGGTCCCGCCACTCATGTATAAAATTAACGCACACAACATAAGTGGTGTGAGAAGCTAGGTCGTAATCCTGACTGAAGGGTTGTAATGGCCAATTATGTATGTTATGTATGTATGTATGATAGAAACTTCAAACCTTTTCAAACTTAAACCGATAAACATTTATAAAATCCATACAATTTTAAATTTTTTAAGGCTCTTGCAAGTCATTTGGTTAAATGTCATCTAGTGAAAATACTAGATGCCTTCAAAAATTGCAATTTCGGATTCGTATGTTAAATTCCACAAGAACCAAACATCTTTAACAAACATTTCAACGAAACCAGGATCTTTTTATCAAGATTCTGTAACTCTGGTCCTCTGAAACCGGTGTCTTTATAAATATGTATAAGCCACATTGACAGTCTTTATCATAAGATTAGATCAGAAATTAACACGGACTGTAAAACTTGCATGGATTTTACTGCCTAGGGGCAGTAATTAAATCGCAGAAACCTTTCTATTACAACATGGTTTGAGCCTGAATCCTATTCTGATTAGACTCAGACGTCTAAGTTACATATTAAAGAGTAAAAAAAAAAGTAATAACTTTGAATATCAGATAACTTAAATCGTGTGGATTACACGATAAAAACTTTTCATATGTCAAAAGAAAATAATAAGTTTTGGTTCTGATAGTGTGAAGTTGATTACAAGTTCATTATCGTTTGTGGACAAAGACTGACTGATGTCTCATGTATACATACAACTCTTCAGTCAGGATTATTTACCTAGTTTCTCACACTACTTATGTTGTGTGTGTTAATTTTATACATGAGCAGTGGCGGGATCTACAATTTAAAGTCGACTGCGAACGACAGATTTTTGAGAGACTTTTAATGGCAATTTTCATTTACTCTCAGAGTTTTTGGCAAAAATCTGCTGACGGCGACTGATGTCTCAGTGGATGTTAATGCCGACTTCTCTAAATTTTATCTCTAAACACTAAACTGTCGACCATTTAGTGTTCCACCAGGAAAAAAGGAATTTTAAATTGAAATCATTTAATGCTTTTGGGTACCCACATCCTTGCTATAATTTTGCCCTTAACTGTTCAACATACATATGTATGTACGCTTGTATTTAAATATAGCACAGTAGTCACATGTTATTTTGTACAATACACGTTTAACAAAGCAATGCAATGAAATGAAAAATAAAAAAAAAATGTTTTTTTTTTGTAAAAATAATTCGGATACAGGAGATATTTTGAATTTATAAATAAAAAAATAAAAAATAATATTAGAATGTAACAAGAAAATCCCTTCTGAGTAGGGGTGCTTAAAATATTTTATGAATGATGATGACGATGATAAAAAAAATAGGCAAAAAATGTCTGTAAATTTTGTATATTCAATGAGAAACCAAAAAATTGTTTTATTTTTTAAATATGTATGCAGATGCTTAGAGAAAACCAAAGGATTTATAAAATAAAAATCAAAATTAAAATTAAAATCGTATCATTGGGAAGCAAATAAAACAAACTTAACTTACACAATACAGAGGTTTCAACATTTATTTGGTTTTAGAATGTGAATCGAATTTGAAATTATTTTTTTTTAAATTTCAATAGAAAAAATTGAAAATTAACAACAACTCAGTACATGAAAGTGGTTTCAAATATTATTTTCTTTAAAAAAAATAACCCCCCAATGTGTTTGTGTTTGTATATAAATTGGCTTAAGGAAATTCTTACAAGTAATGTATTAGGATGGTACATATTTAAGGCAACTAAGTATAAAAAACTTTAAACAAACATTCCGAATCCACAAAGAAATTCGAGAGTATTCTATGGCGGAAGTCTCTATCTAAATGCTTAATTCAACTTAGATAGAAGAGACAAAGTTCTGGGCATAACAATACTATCTAACAGTAAGAACGCCAGATCCTAGCACATGACTTTTATGAAGTTAAATCAAAAATTAGTATGGGACTTATCAGCTTGGCAGTTAATTAAGATAACCTAGAAAGGAAGAGAAATTTGAATTTATCGACATAATCTTGCTGTGGAGTGGATAGCGATGCCAAACGGGATCGATTTTTAAATATCCCGGGATATTTCGGGATAATTCGGAATCCAAAAATCCCGAAAAAGCAGGGGAAAAATCACGATTTTCTCTTAATAATAAAAATATTTTGTTAAAAAAATCATTTATATTCCAATTATATCAGAATTATATCTCATTAAAAATAAAATATGAAAACAGCAAGATAAAATGTAACAAAAAAGCGTAAATTAACAAAAATAAAAATTATAGTTTTAAGAAAATTATTTGGATTCCAACAAAAAGATTAAAACATCTAACATGTCATCTGAAAGGCTTGAACGAATTTTGTTGTCAAGATAATCTGCCGTTGAAAAACACTTCTCGCAATCAACATTTGTTGGTAAAATAGCTTCAAGATTGCTGTATGCAGCTTGTAAATATTCACCTCTACTAGCGCCTGATGTAAATAAATCTATTCCTTTAGATAGCAGAGTATCTAAATCAGTTACCCTTTTAATTCCTTTTATAGAACTTTTGCCTTCTTCGATGGCATCAAATAACTTTTTATCAATGGAAGTAGGGTTTTCCACATCAGAGAAGCTATAATCGAAGTCAAGTGATATAGAATCTTTTTTCAGGACCTTTTGTAGGGTCAAAATATTTATGAATTCACAATCCTGAAAATTCCGAAAAATCCTGGGACAAGTTTTTAAAAATCTCGGGATTCGGGATTTTGTGAATCCGAAACCGAAAATCCCTGGATTTCGAGATTCGGGATTTCCCGATTGGCATCCCTAGAAGACACGTAGAAAGACTACAGCTACCATCAAACGACCGCAGAGGTTGTGAATCAGCTGAAGAGAAGAAAAATATTATCGACATTCTTTGCACATCTCTGGCAAGGCGCAGATTTAGGTTATTTTGGTTGCGATTCCTTGCCAGCTTATAGTAGTTATCATTGATATCAATATATCATTGATATAGCTTCGTACATAAAATTTTCTGACTGGTTTCCATATTAGAGGAGCCGAGCCAGCCAACTTCTTCTCTGAGTTCGGTGGATTTTGGCCAGTACGGGAATTGCGCTTAATCGTTGTGTCTCAACGGGTCACTATGCGTGCTCAAGAGAACTTTGGTACCATATCTACCTACCACACAAACCTACCTACCTACCTTTGACTATACGGGAATAATCTCAGATTTAAAATACACAGAATGAAGATTGTCTCGTAATCAATATCAAAATTATGTAAAGAAAAGAATGAATCATTAGAAAGTATACAGTAAGCGTAAAAATGAACTATACGCTATGGATAAAATTCTTACTAGCTATAGATATAAGGAGTGCGCACGAAGAAAACTGGACTTACACTTTTCGTTATAGAAATAAAACTAAATGGCGAATTTTTTTCGTTTTATATTTCAATTAATGTAAATAATGTTTATATTCTTTTTTGTTTTTAAGCCACTTTTCTTCCACACATTTTAGGATGTTTTAGAAAAATACGTATTATTTTACTTGCTTTGTTTTGGTCGGCAAATCCTTTTTTTCTTCCACTTCCACCACGTTTTCTCTCAATACTCAAAGACTCCTTATATTGTTTTATTCTTACCTTAGAAACTGTTTTTTGGTTAACACTTGCGTTTTTTGCAAGCGGCGCGGTTTTTCATTGAAAATTTTAATTATTTTTTTAGAACATTTTTGTTGGGTGCCCATTTTCAAGAAAATAATTTTGCTATTGCAATGAAATATAGCACGTGGATTTTGAAACAGATGATTGTTAGTCATCAATCTAACGGTATTCATTTTTTTCAATTATGATAAAAGTTATAAGCTTAAAAGTAGGCCCATTTTTTTCCTGTGCACTCCTTAGGTTTTTTGACTCCACATTCCTTATCAGATTGGCGGAGCTATCATCTATTGATATCAAGAATATAGCTTCGTACATAAAATTTTCATAGCTGGTTTCCATCTTAGAGGAGTCGTGTCAGCCGACTACTTTTATGAGTTCGGTAGGATTAGGACAGTACGGGGACTGAGCTTATCCGTGGCGTCTCAACTGGCCACTATGCGTGCTCAAGTGAGCTTTAGTTTCGACACCATATTAGTGTCTTTTAACTATTCGGGATTAATCTCAGCTTTTAAATACATTTGTTCAGAATGAAGATTGTCTCGTACTCAATATGAAAACTATGGGGAGAATGAATCATAAGAAAATATACAGTAATCGTGAAAAATAACTGTCCACCAAGGATAAAATTCTAACAATCACAGAACTCAACTTTTACTAACTTTAACCTTTCTATACCCGCGCGTTGATCTGTGAGACCGATTTTTTATTATTCCGATTTTTTTTTTTTGGTAAAAAAATAGTCCCAGTATGTTGATATCACTGGTATCTTCGCTAATCGTAAAAATTTTTGCTTATTAGAAGAGGGCCCCAGCCAGCTTAAACTACTCAAGGAAAACTTGGCAGTCTTCTGATAAAATCCTGGAGAGTAAATGAAATAGCCATGAAGAGTGTCTTATATTTGTTGTTCAGAATCGACAATAAATAGTAGTTTCTATTACTTTTCAATGAAATTAACACATACAACATGGGTGGGCGTGATGAGCTAGGTTGAAGTCCTGACTAAACTAACTGTAAAGTTTGTTCAAGAACTATAGGGAAATGATAATCAGACATAAAAGATATACATCGTAATAAGCTTTGTTTTTGATTCAAATTAATTTGTTTGAAATCTTACCAAGGATATAGGATATACAATTATCGCTCTCACAAGCCATGCATGGTTATTGGTGCTTTACTTTTTGGTGCGAGTATAGGATTGTTAAGAGTGTCTGAATAAATTCGGCAATAGTTTTGAATTTTTTTTTTTATTTCAATTTCAAAAACTGGCAATTCAACAAATTTAAAATAAAAATAAACGGAATTTATTAATGTACAGTTGCTTTTGACGCTCACTACATTTGGAACTTGAACGCCATTAATACTGTACCTTTAGCTATAAAATACTTACAAATATGTACCATCCTAATATATAAATTACAATAAATTGTTTATTAAAAAAAATCAAAATTTTTATAGTCAAATAGGAAAATTATGTTTCAGTCTGGATAAGGACCATAAAAGCAACAGAATTTTTAATTAAAATAAAAAAAATAATTTATTATAGAAAATATAATTACTGTTAGAAGTCAACTAAAAGACAAATATAGCAAATGTAAATATAAAATATTATTACAACTAAAAATAAAAAATAAATAATTATACTTGCATATGTAAATACAGAAGAGTAAAGAAATTTATTTACAATTTAAAAATTAATCAACTAAACAACATGAATTTATTTTTTTTAGTAAATAAGCTACTAAAATAATTGAAAAAAATAATCAAAAAAAAAAAAACACAAAAATAAATGTAAAAATAAAAATAAATTAAATTTAAATGTTACTGGCATAAATATTAAAAATAAATGCTAATTTTTATAAAATTACTATTTATTTAAAAAAGAAAAAAACAACAACAAAAATGTGCTGTCAATTTTTAAGGCTGTCGTCTATTTAATCAAAGTAAAAAAAACAAACGAATTAATTCAAAATTTTATCATTTGGTTTTTAGTTAAAAAATATTCATTAATTCTATAAAGGAAATGCAATAGAATAGAGCACCAAAGAATCCTATCCAAAGGCAATTACTAACCTTTTGAAAGCCACGCAATTGATCCTTTTAGCATTCTCGTATATCGACGCCTCCATTCTATAACACTCTAAGTCAAAAAAGTGTGTTTATGAGCTCTCAAAGTTTTCACGCGCCATACGACTATGTGTGTATTCGAAATATATTTTTCCCTATAACTTTAAAAACGCAAAAACATTAAAAACGTTCTAAGTACACTTATGGTATTTTCTTTCCTACCAAAAAATGTGCATTTTATTAAGGCAAAATGCAATTTTGCGTTTACTATCAGTAATATGAAATACAATATACGGCTTTCGTCAGATAACTATTTATAACATCAAAGAGTAAATGGGTCTATTTCATTGGATCAACCCAAGTTGTTTGCTTCCCGTATACCACTTAAGATCAGTGTTGAAAAATTCAGTACTTTTCCATTTCAAAAATACCGCATTATCTCCGCGTCGCTGTTAGTTCTTTTTTTATTGCGCTTTTTTGAACTATTAATGCATTAGCAACATAATGCGAAACGTAGAATTAGTCTTTAGCCCCGGTTGGCCAAACGTGCACGGAACATACGTTCGTTTTTAGAATTTCGTTAAGCAATGAGAACGCTATCCGAACCGTAATAAGATTTCGTAATGTGATATGCTACAAACGAAACTATATTCCATAACGCTCCGTCGACGTTTGACTACACGAATCTTTTACGTTCAGAGTCAGCAGTTTTTGTTTTATATGTGAGGAACACGTATAAGTCGTTAGTTTTTCTGTTCCGTACCGTACGTATATTAAATATCAATAAATTTTCTTGCAGATAGTGTGCTGGTTTAGTGGATGTGAGGCCGGCGACATCATTCTGTCAAAAATTCCAAGAGTTAATAAAATTCCCATAAAAAAGTTTCTCAAAAATCTGTCATACATAGTCGACTTTAAACTGTCGGTCCCTTCGGTGACTTCCTCTCAGCAGGTTTCTGGCAAAAACTCTGAGAATAAATGAAATTGTCATGAAAAGCTTCCCAAAAATCTGTCGCTAGAAACCAACGTTAAACTGTAGGTCCTGCCATTTCCGTATAAAAAATTAACGCATACAACATAAGTGGTGTAAGAATCTAAGTCGTAATCCTGATTGAAGCGTTCTAATGACTTCATGTAATGAACTACTACTGTTATCATATGTCTGGCTGTCCGGCGGGATTATATACTTACTAGATTTAATGCAAACAATTCAAATTTCTGGCAAAAACTCTGAGAGTAAATAAAATTGCCATGAAAAGTTCCTCATAAAATCTGTTGTTTGGAGTCGACTTTAAACTGTAGGTCCCGCCACTTATTTATAAAATTAACACACACAACATAAGTGGTGTGAGAAACTAGGTCAATAATCCTGACTGATGGGTTCTAATGACCAATTATATATTATGTAATTCAAATTTCTGGCCTTATATAGACGATACCAACATTACATTTTGCGCTACTACAGTTCTAACGCTTAGCGCCATTATACCAACTTGCCGTTAACTAAAGACGGGATCATAACGGGAAGATAACCTGATTTTCGTTATTATGAGTACACAATAAGATAAAAGTGAGTATTAAGATACATAATATGGCAAGTTCCCTTCATTTTTTCAATATGGCAACTTCAAATATAAACATGAAAAATAAACGAACATATAAATGGCGTCTTCATTATATTTATTTTAAAACAAAAAACACAAAAATAAAAAAACTAAAACCTCAACACGCAAAGTTTATAAACAAAATGAATAAATTTAACATATAAGAAGACACGTTATTACCACTGCGTTTTTAAAGCACAGTGCTATCGACATTGTCCCGGCACTGCCATATTTTTAAAAAAGCTAACATTATTTTCTCTTTAGGTTGTAATAACGAAAAAAAAGTTAAAGGTGACTTTAAAGTTCACTTTAGCTAAAGTTATCTTTAACTAAACCAAACTTTAAAGACAAGTGGCTCTTAGGGCCATTATTACAACTTACCTTTAAAGTTGGCGATAGTTAAAGGTACATTTAGCAAAAGTGAACGGCAAAGTTACCTTTAACTTATGTTGGTTATTACAACTTACCGATAAAACAAAATTAACTTTTTCAAAAATATGGCAGTGCCGCAGCAACTTAAACAAGTTTTTTTTAACGCAGTGCAAAAGGAAAACTTCGTTTTGGTTGTTGTATATGCTAATTTTGTTTAAATTTGGAATTGCCACATCGAAAATAGTATATGATATAGTAAGTTCAAACAGAAAGTAACCTTTAAATGTTAAAGGTAGGATGATCTTCCCTTTTTTATGTTATGTATGTTAGCTTAACGCCCACTTCTATCTTATTGAAAAACAATTTATCTCTCCGTTAAAATCCTCCCTTTTGTTAAAGGTAAGTTATAATAATGGCCCTTAATATAATTAATTTTCGGGCTACTAGCATAATAATTTGACATACGGATGATATTTGTTTACATTCCATAAATTCAAAATGAATAATTTGGGTATTCCAACGGTAAAGATTTTCTTAACCAAATTTTGACAGAATTTAAGTTAGAGTACGTTGATTTTAAATATGCAAGAACATCTAAGTACATTATAGAATGGAGGCGTCGATATTATCAAAGGAAGGTTAGCAGTAATGTATAACAACATTGCTAGGGAGAGCAACAATGTATAGCAACAATACTAGAGTACAAGTTTTTCATTGTTTAAATGTGTATATACTAGAGGTGTACACAAGGCATATAAAATTGCATACTATTGCATTTTTCTCAAGACCGAATATTGATTGTAGCTGCAAATATAAATAAGTGTGAAGCAAAGATAGAGTACAAAAAAACAACTGCACTCGTAAACCATTGTACAACAGTATAAAAGAGAGTTGTGTGAAGAGAGCAACAAAAATATTGTACTGTTTTTGATCTCGACAATCGAACATCTTCGTCGACGCCAGCATTACCAGTAACTTTTTTAAAAATTTTTTATTTGTGAGGAAAAACCTTTTTTTACAATACTGATATTCATATGGCAATACTGAAAATGTAGCTTCAGTAGTAAAATATGCTCTTACAA
This sequence comes from Sarcophaga peregrina, assembly GCA_014635995.1. Taxonomy (NCBI): domain Eukaryota; kingdom Metazoa; phylum Arthropoda; class Insecta; order Diptera; family Sarcophagidae; genus Sarcophaga; species Sarcophaga peregrina. The sequence goes on along the minus strand of CM025792.1, from coordinate 90,064,959 downwards.
CATACATACATAGTTCCGTTACTTCACAGACAAACGAGTGCTATTGTATACATTGAATAAATGTAAGAAATACACATTTCAGTGCACTTGTAAAATCAAGAACAACCGGAAAGAGTACACTACAGTATTGCATTCGGTGAAGGGCAAGTTAGCAGAATGTCTTGTGCACACCTCTAGTGTATTCTTATTTAAAAATACTGTGATTGTTATTTCATTAAACTAGAAATGTTATTTAATTTCTTTTAATAAAAAAAAATATTCCAACGTGTGAAATAATATAATATAATAACTTTCGCGTTATTTTTTCCCCATATTTAAAGCAATGTAAATGCGAATATATTTTCTTGTTTCTTTCGAAAGGCTGTATTTAAAAACTAAAATATAATCTACACCTGTATGTTAATTACAATTACATAAGTGCTATTTATTATGAATAATAATAAAAAAACAAAATACACTCTTTTATCTGGCTTAAATCTATTGGAATATAAAAAAAACACGTATTAAAAATTAATTTTTACTCTGTGATTTAAAAAGTTACAAAGAATATTATCAGTATAATTACAAAGAGCTATAATATTATTGTTAAATGAGAATAAAAAGAATTAAATCATCATAATAATATTAGCCTGTTATATACAGATTATAAAAATATTTAAAAATATTGTTAAAAGAAATAATAATATCTCTAAAAAGGAAATGAAGGCCATAATTATGAAGTTTTTTAATCAAAATATTGCCTAAAACTGGTAGAAACTCAAAAAAAAAACCTTAAAACAAACATATTTACCTGTGCACCAAGAACAAATCAATGTAGCCTATTGTATACACATTAAATACGAAATTTATTTACCAAACTTAAGTTTAAAGTTCAAATTAAAACTCACCGCCTATACAAGCATAAATGTAATGCATAAAATATTAAAAATAAAAAAAAAATTAAAAAATACATTTTAAAAGGCCTTGTAAAAAACTCTACCAAAATTTTTTTGTTATTAAAAATAAAAGCAAAAAAAAAATTTATTCAATTTATTCTATTGTAAGTTGTACAGTTGTTGTGTATTTAAAAATTAAAATTTTAAATTTAAAAAAAAAAGTTAAAAATAAAAAAAAACATTAAATATTAAATAAAACTATTATATCGATTGATAAATAATTTAAAAACAAAAAAATAAAAAAATTATTTATATTTAGTTTTTAAACTGATATTATTAAGAAATATTATTAAACAGAACAACAGACAGTATTTTTCTTTTCCTATTGATCAATTAAATGTTAAATGTACTTGAAAAAACGAAAACAAAAACAAAAATATTGTAAAATTATAAAAATAAATATTTAATAAATGAAAAGAATTAAAATAAATCATCTGGTAACTACTATTTAAATACAAAAGAATTTAAATTATTTCAATCCCACATAATGGTAAGTAGCAGATATAGTGTTCAAATAAGCAAAGTTTCTCACCATTTTATCTAACGCAACAACCAACTAAAGGGTCCACCAACCCGATTGAGAAGTCGAAGCTTTTTGGCTAGATTGTTTGCAGGTAACTCTCACCTACCGTCGAGCACTCAACCTCTACCTGAACTCGAAAAAGTATCAGTTACTATGCCTAGTATATTCTTTCGAGCCAGGGCAGTTAGGAGGGTTCTTGCGGATCTCAAAGTGAACAAGTCTTCTGGGCCGGATGGTATACCAGCACTGGTCCTGAAACAGTGCTCTTCGACGTTGGCCCGTCCATTAGCTAAGCTTTTTTGTTTGTCGTATCGTGCCGGTATTTTTTCTTCATGTTGGAAGCTTGCTTATGTTACGCCAATCCCTAAGAAGGGTGAGGCTAATAACCCTGAAAACTACCGCCCAATAGCTGTTTGTTCTGCTCTTTCAAAGGTGATGGAGAGCATGATTAGTCACCACCTTGTGAGGTATTTGGAGGCCAACGGTTTGCTAAATGATCGTCAGTACGGTTTCCGTAAAGGACGCTCTACTGGTGACCTTTTGGCTTTACTCTCTGAAAGGTGGAATGGTTCCATTCACCGCTTTGGTGAGGCCAAAGTTGTTGCTCTCGATATCTCAAAGGCGTTTGATAGGGTCTGGCATGAGGCTCTGGTATCGAAGTTAATTGCTTTTGGTGTCGGTAATCACTTCTCTCGATTTATATCGAGCTTTCTCAAAGATCGCACTATTAGAGTTGTTATAGATGGCGTCTTTTCCGACGAGTTCAGTATAAATTCAGGGGTACCGCAGGGCTCTGTTCTTTCTCCTACTCTTTTTCTTATTTTTATCAATGACCTTCTATCTATTACTTGGAATCCTATTTACTCTTTTGTGGATGACAGCAACATTTGTCATTCATATTCATTTGATCGGAGGCCGAGCCTTTTGGAGATTGGGGCAAGGAGGTCGAACATGAATGACACACTCACAGCTGACCTGATAGCAATCTCTGAGTGGGGCCGCGCGAACAGGGTCGATTTCAATGCGCGCAAAACCCAATGTTGTTTTTTGACGCACCGGCGTGATGCTGGCTCTGGTGTTCTGTCATCTGTATTTATGGGTAATGTAAATATTGAGGAGGCGGATGCTCTTAATGTTCTGGGCATGAGAATTAGTTGTGATGCTTGTTGGAACGATCACATTTTTCGAGTGTCGAAGGAAGCATTCAAGTGCCTTGGTTTTTTGAAACGGTGCAGGAAATACTTCACTCCATCCGACCTTCTTACTATTTACAGGACCTTTATCCGACACCGGATGGAGTACAACTCTCATGTATGGGTCGGTGCTCCAAAGTCTATTTTGAAGCTTCTTAACCGCATACAGGAGAGGGCGAAGGTGCTTATTAATCACAGTAGAGTATCAAACTCTATTGATTCGTTGGAGCATCGTTGCAATGTGGCGTGTGTTTCACTGTTCTATCGGTACTATAATGGGAGGTGTTCTCGAGAGATAAGGGGCTTGGTTCCCGGTAACCACATATTTTTACGTGGTACTCGAGCTTCTCACAGAGCACATCCTTTTGTGGTTGATTGTTCAGTGAACCGCACAATGCATTACAGGGAGAATTCATTTTTTTGATCGCACTGCTCGCTTGTGGAATGATCTTCCTGCGAGAGTTTTTCCCGTCAATTACGATATTGGTGAATTTAAATCGAATGTCCACTACTCCCTCTTTCCTCCTTCCTATAACCTATTTTCCTAAACCTGCACAATGCACTGCATGAATAGGGGCCATCCCCTGAGTGTTGGTTTTATAAAAAAAAAAAAAATAACTTTTTTTTGGAAAATGCTTTTTTAAAAAAAGAACTACTAAATACTTTCTAAAATTTCCTTTTTTTTATCTGAAAGTACAATATTTTCGGTTAATAATGGAAAATAATTTTATTCAAATGGCAGCCTCAGCTGGCCATGCAGTTAGCCTACACGATTGGTTTAATTTTTAAGCACATTATCGATTGTTTTTTTTTGTGCCTTAGGAGGTGGTACCTTTGTTCCTACAAAAGCATGCACGATTCACCATCACTGGTGCCTACGTACTAAACCACCCCTTACACTCCGACCATTTTCGCCCCCCGCGGGACTGCCGTAAGGTATTACTTAGCTGGGGGCTGGTTAGCTCGAAAGCTTTATCACTTTATATCAAATTTCGTCTTCGTTCCTCCAACCTTCGGGGTACTATCATTACTTCGGCCATTTTCTGGCTGTATTGGCTCCATAGCGTCCTAGAATTCAATAGCTCCTCCATGAGCCAGTTTGGTCCTAATCTATTTTCTCCAGGCCATCTAAACCTGGGGCAGCATGTTAGAATATGCTCCGCATCTTCCTCTTCGTCTACACAGTTTGGGCATATAGTGGAAGTATCATGTCCAAATCTGTGCAGGTACTTCCTAAAACATCCATGACCAGTTATGAACTGGGTCACGTAATAATTCAACTCGCAATGTTTGTTCTCCATCCAAGGGCTTATAGAAGCGACAAGCTGAAATGTCCATCTTCCCTTTAAACTGCTCCCCCCTCGTGACTGCCATTTGTGCATGGCACAAATAGCCGCTGTCCATCCTGGACCCTCGAGACGGCGAAAGTATATCCGCCTCATCTTATCCGCCAATATGTCTATTGGTATTGTCTTTGCCAATACCAATACCGCTTCATTTATCGATTGTGTGAAGCTGATTGTGTGCGGCTATGTTAACAAGAAAAATTATCGCACTTGGGGTACAGAAAACCCACACGCATACATTGAAAAGCCGACGCACCCGAAACGAGTCACTATTTGGTGCGGATTTTGGTCCAGAGCCATAATTGGGCCATTTTTCTTCGCAAATGAGCAAGGAGTGGCCGTTACAGTCAATGGCAATTGTTATCGGGCCATGTTGAAAGAATTTTTGTTCACAAAAATTGAAGAGTAGGATATTTTTCACATTCGGTTTCAACAGGACAGCACTACGTGCCACACTGCCGAAGCTACACTCGATGTTTTGCGCCCTGTTTTTTGAAGATCGCATTATCAACCGCAGAGCTAATGTCGTTTGGGCACCCCTGAGTTGCGATTTGACACCTTTTGGACTATGATTTGTGAGAGACAATTGACGTTATAAAAGACAATATTCGTGAAGCCATTTTTTTTTTCTTTTATAAAACCAGCACTCAGGGGATGGCTCCTACTCATGGAAAGAGGGAAGATGCGAACGGCAAGGAAATGAGTTGCTACTAAGGTGACTATAAAATGGCCAGTGCTATACCTTCACCATTAAACTGCCTAATCCACCAATTATACTGAAAATTTTTGATCTAAAAGTTCATTTGATGAGATGACATATATGACTCTTTAAATAATAACTACGGTAATTTTTGTCCGATTTGATCAAATGATGACTCAATCTCTTCATAAGAGAACAGACTTTATAAATATTATCACTTATCCTATATTTTTTTATTAAAGTTTGCTACTATGAATGGACAAACTTGGAAAAATATGAAAAAAACAATTTCGTATTGGTGAGTAGCCTGTGGTTTGAACTGTGGCCTTACCTCTAATAAGCCAATGTATTCTAATACTAAAATAATTAACAATCGCATTCGAATTCTTTCCAATCAAAACTGTTATGGTAGTATTGAGAAAAATTGAGCAATAAAATGGTCTTTAAAATTAATTAAATCGATTTTTCTGAACACAAATGGAAATTTATTTCAAATATAAATTAAAACTTAATGAAGCCCTAGACAAAAGCTGTCCTTAAATTACAACACCAATATGTAGTGTATACCTGTGCCATTATTAACGCCTAATAAAATAAAACCAAAAAACAAAAATGAAAATGAAAATATAAGCCAAGAGAATTAAATGTGCGTCTAATTAATGAGAACAAATAAATTTTATTCTTAGCCACAAATCTATGTAAATTCTACTACAAATTCAAGGCCAACGAATATGGGCTTAAATGTAAGCCCTACGGTATAACATTTGAATTTACACGATAAGATGCAAGGTGAAGGTCTAATAAATTTTAAGAAAACCAAAATGGCGAAATAAATCGTTTATTATAATAAGAAGAAGCATAAGAATTAAATGGAAAATTATTTCAGGCTTCTCTGTTCTTATAAATGTTGGCCATAAATCAACAAAAATTTAAAAAAGAATAAAAAACATACTCCGTGGATGTATTATAAACTTAAATAATAATTTTGTTTTATTGTTTTTTATTTTCATTATCCTTTAAAGTTTTGTACGTATAAAAAAAAGTTTTTAGAGGAGCAAAATGCAAAAAAAATTCAGCATTTGGGATGGAGAAACTAAAAACGAAATTAAATTTTACGCGCTCTACGCCATAAGCAATAGTAACCCAAGATATGGAAACCAAAGTAGATGCCAACAATGGCCAAGAGATTGCGATAAATGTTGTCCTCTTTAAAGCCATACTTGTCCAGAACATCCTTGCCCGTATGGAAGCAGGGTAAGTCCTCACTTTCCTGGAAACATGCTGTAAATAAATACAAAAAAATGGAAAATAAAAATAAATTATTGAATTAATTAAACGAAATAAATTAAAAATGTTTACAATGGAATAATTAACACAGAATAATTACTTCGCCGTGGTCTAGTAGGTAATGTGCTGGCTTATTAGACTTCCTCTCAGTGGATTTCTGGCAAAAACTCTGAGAGTAAATAAAAATTGCCATGAAAAGTTTCTCAAAAATCTGTCATTCGCAGTCGACTTTAAAATGTATTTCCCGCCACTTATGTATAAAATTAACACACACAACTTAAGTGGTGTGAGAAACTAGGTCAATAATCTAGACTGAAGGGTTGTAATGACCAATTGTGTATGTAATAAATACGTTTCTACCTATTAAAAACTTTTAAAATATGAGTTCATAGACTGCATAGAAAATCAAATAATTTTGTGTTTAGTTTTAATTAAAATTCTTTATTATTCGCATAATTCTGTGAGCCACTGTTTACAACTTAATGTAAACAACAACAATTGCTCTACTTGTTATTCCTCTGTTTACACTGTTTTTTTTGTTTTTTTTTTTTTGTGAAACCAGCACTCAGGGGATGGCCCCTGCTCATGTAGTACATTGTGTAGGTTTAGGAAAGGTGGAAAGAGGGAAGATGTGAACGGCAAGGAAACGAATTGCTGCTAGGTGACTATAAAATAACCTTCACCATTAGACAGTCTACAGCAATCGTCCCCAAGAAGACCTTAGTTTCTCACACTACTTATGGTGTGTGTGTTAATTTTATACACAAGTGGCGGGACCTACAGTTTAAAGTCAACTCCAAACGACAGATTTTTTTTCTGAGAAACTTTTTATGGCAATTTTACTTACTCTCAGAGTTTTTGCCAGAAATCTGCTGGGAAGAAATAGCTGGAAAAATACTTTTTGTTTTTTTATTTTGATGTCTTCCCTGAGACTCGAACCCTGGCTTTACGTCTAATAAGCCAGCACACTACCTACTAGACCCTAAACAATAACAATTACTAGATAATTATTGGACATATTTTTATAACGGATATTTTCAAACCACGATTACACTCTTCAAACACACAGCGTCTTCACACAAGACTGACTGAACTTTTACTAACTCAGTTACCTGCTTTTTTATATGACAACGTAAGCAGTCTGATGAATGTTCTTGAAGTTGATTGTTCGATTGTAAACATCATTGTTTCAGTATTGTTGTTTGTGCCTTTTGTTTTTTATTTATTGTTGTAGTATTTGTTGTTGCATTTGTGTTTACTTGTTTATCATTTTTATGCTGCTCATTTATTTTTGTTTACTTGTTGTTTTTTTTTTTTTGTTTATAATTTTAATGTTAAACGATGTAAAAGCAAAACACTAGTATTTAGATTTTTCAATTTCCGTAACAAAATTTTATGAATTCGATATTTCTGGAACAATCGAAAGCTTTTTAGGGTAACAAAAATGGTAAGGGTGACCTTCTTAAAACTTAAAATAATTTTCCAACAAAACTTTTTTAATAATTCATTGAATTCTCCATGAACATTTCCATACATTTGATGGAAAATTTCGTAAAACTTGTATTACAAATGCAAGCGGTCAAGGAAATTGGGTTATTTAATGTCATTCACTTACTAATATTCGAAATGCCAGTCCATTGGGCAGCGGTCATGGCTTCATTTGCATACAGCATCCAAGATAAGAACTGCGTCCAATAAAAAGCCAACGGCAATGTGCTGCAATATAAAATTGTGATGAAAAAAAAAACGCCATTAAAATACTCATCACAAGGGTAGTAAATGGCACACAATACAAACTCATTTCAATAAATAAACAAAGCATATTTAAAGGGTTGTAACCTTGTTTTTTGATAGACTAAACCAATCTGTTGTAACATACCTGATTTGAATAAAGATACCAGATGTTATCATGAATATATAATCGACTGGCACTAAATAGGCCATGGCCAATGGTACCGAATTGAAAGCCGTTGAAAAGAAACAACCGCATGCTGTTGCCACATTCATTACCAAGACAACAGCAATAGCCGTTATGCCAAAAGCATAGAAAGTTGGTCTCAGGCCGGCAATAAAGTAACAAATGACGACAAATAAAAACGGCTCGATAATCATGCCCGGCAGCTAGAAAATTCAAAAAAAATGTAATCAAGCCAGCAAGTAATTGCATTAGCAAGTCCCGCCTTACCATTGCCAACACCGTGCCTATGTAATACTGAGCCGTTGAATACATGCCAGAACGTGTTTCACGTATAAACAATGGAAATCCCTGGGGAAAAACATTCAACACCGAGTACATGGGATGATAGGTATTCTCCGAAATCATCACAAACAAGGCGCCTTGAACCGCCTGTACACCCATTTGATCGAGTACTGTTGTGCCAGCAAAACATGCGCCAATTATAATGGCCATTGCCATTTTCTGTATAAATCTCAACCACTGGACCTTGGGATCCCTTAGTAAGGTCAATGTGAACCGGTACCAAATGACATGGAATTTCAAATACCAGGCAGCCGGACGAAATGAATTCACTTCCTTGTCAAAGGGATAATCACCGCTCTCGGCCATATGTATTTCCAAATTGACCAGCATATCTCTCTGCTTTGCGGCAGAACTCACGGCAAACAAATCGCACAAGTATTGGGCACACCTCTTGGAGGCCTGTTCATAACCCGGATCAGAAGCTAAAACACCAATTAAATAATCGGCCGGATTATAGGCCTCCGGACATCTGTAGCCATTTTGAGCGAAAAATTCCAAAGCATTTTGTGGTGAACCGGTAAAGGCCACACGACCCTCGGATAACAGCAAGACATTGTTAAACATATCGAAGAGCTGGGAAGAAGGCTGATGTATGGTGCATAGTATGGTGGTGCCTTTTTTGGCCAAGTCGTATAGGGTTTGCACTAGCTGTTGGGCACTGTATGAATCCAAGCCAGTGGTGGGTTCATCGCAAAATAAAATGACAGGGTTATTAAGCAGTTCAACGGCAAAGGCTAAACGTTTACGTTCACCACCCGACAATACTTTTTCATCATCCCCGGAACCAATGCGTGTATTAGAGGCGCCCAAGAGCCCAGTGCGTTCCAATAGGTCTTGTATTATAAGTTTACGTTCTTGCTTACTAACACGTCTATCTAAACGCAGTAAGGCCTGTAAAGAATACAAAATTATTTTGAATTTGATCCCAAAATATAGAAAGAAAATGAAATCGAAAAACTCACCATAAAATGCATGTGTTCGGCAACGGTCAAGGCCCCATTGAATAAATCATCCTGATACACAAAGCCACTAATGCGATGCATAAATGGACCAATACGTCTGCCATTGATCAGAATGTCACCCTGGACTACAGTACCAACTAACATGAAATGAAATTTATTTTAGGATCCTAAAAAGTTCACGAATCTCAGATCATTATGTGTTCTTACTCACCTGGCTGACGATATGCCAGCACCGACATTAATGTTGTCTTTCCAGAGCCACTGTTAAATACGGAAATAAAAAAATTTTATGACAGATTTTAAATGATTTCGTAAAACTTCAACATATTAATTCAAAATAAATAAAAAAATTTAAATTTAATTAAAGTTAACACATCTCTGTGACCTAAAAATTCTTTATCAAACATAATCTTTATGTAGATATGATAACGCATTACATTGAATCGCGTGCATTCTTTAAGCCTGCAAGTTTATAATATTTTCTGTAAAACAACACAAGTTGGAAAATATTTCCCTATTCTGTTAACTATAACTCCGCTTTAGTAGACTATTTAATGACGAGACAAACTTACATCATTTTAACCCTTCAGTCCGAACCAGAGATCAGCAACGAGTATTCAAAACGATGAGTAGATTCGAGTCATACTTATAATTTCAGATACTTATAAGCATTCATACTTATTTTAATATGATACTCATACTACTCATACTCAAAGTTGGAAGTACTCGTCGTATTCATACTTAACAATACACATGATGTTATTGACTTCGACTCGTCTCTACTTAAACATTTACACGAAGCTTAAAATAAGTATGATTCGCGTACGAACTTTACTATGCTTACAAGAAGATCGTGTGTATGCTTTGCTTGTTGTCTTTGTCTCTGTCTTTCTTCTTTGTTTGTATATGCAAACGTAACAAAGGCTGTATGATGAAAGATTCGAATCATTCGAATCACTAATAAATATTATAAGTATTTTTCTAAATTTATGAATCGGCATAAGTAGCAGTATGAATCAAACATATTTCGCATGTTATGAGTTTAATGTGAACGTTCTACTCATACTCATTGCTACTTATACTTATGAATCAATGTTGTAGCGAGTACCAATGAATCATAGTAGTTAAATTTCAATTCTGTTGATTCAGTCATACACAAAATTGCCTGAGTGCTTATGAGTAGCGGAAAAACGATTCATTGCTAATCTCTGGTCAGAACTACAATCTAGCTTCTCACACCACTAATGTTGTGTGTGTACATAAGTGGTGGGATCTACAGTTTTTTAAAGTCGACTCCGAATAACAGAAACTTTTCAAAGCACTTTTATTGAATCTCAGAGTTTTTGCCAGAAATCTGCTGAGAGGAATTCACCGAGAAAATATCTTGTGATATTTCGTTTTTTTTTGTAGATATCTGACCTGGTGTTTCAACCGTTTCCTCACGTCTAATAAACCAATAGACTATCTACTGGTCTATGGCGACATTGCAGTTTAATGACGATCATATTCTTTAAAAATAAAAATACTCTTAATTTAAATACTTGTGTAAACAGTTTCAAATTTAAAGAATATCTGCGTGTTCTTGCTTGAAATAGCTACCTTTATGGCTGATAAAGTGCTTATGTTGTAGCTGAGTAAGCTGACGAGCAATTTAAAAGGCGTTGACTCTCTTATATAATCTTAATTAAAGGTAATTCATCTCCTAGAGCAATTAATATACAAATTCAATTCGTTTTTAGTCCATAGAAATGTTGCGAAGACAGACAGTTTAGATGAGTTCCTTCTAGATAGATTAGACTCGTGAACTTAATGAGCCTCGAGTCTTGTAAAAATTATAACTGAATCTGTTTTAATGTTTACCAACACTAATCAATCAAGACAGATTTTACCAGAGTCTACCTGCACTTAAACAGTTCGCTAGCAGGCTCAGCACTCATTGCTCTTTCAATCACGTAACACATCAGAGATCAGCTATGAATCATTTTAACGCTACATATAAGTACTCACTTTTGAGTATGAATGAAGCAACAGAATTGAAATTCCACTTCTCTGATTCATTCGTACTCGCTACAACATTGATTTATAAGTATAAGTAGCAATGAGTATGAGTAGAACGTTGACATCTTACAACATTCGAAATATAATTGATTCATACGCCTACTCATTCTGATTCATAAATTTTGAAAAAAAAAACTTATAATACTTATAAGTGATTCGAATGATTCGAATCTTTCATCCAAATTTACAGCCTTTGTTGTTGTTGCATATACAAACAAAGAAGAAAGGAAAGGCAAAGACAACAAGCTAAGCGTGCACATAATCTTCTTGTGAGTATAGTAGTGTTCGTACGCGAATCATACTTATTTTGTGCTTCGTGTAAATGTTAAGTAGAAATGATTCGAAGTCAATAACATCATGCGTATTGTTAAGTATGAATACGATGAGTACTTCCATACTCTGAGTATGAGAATGATATCAAAATAAGTATGAATGCGTATAAGTATCAGAAATAAAAAGTATGACTCGAATCAACTTATCGTTTTGAATACTTATTGCTGATCTCTGTAACACATACAAAAGACGGGCGCATAAAAAAGACGTAGTTTAGGTTTGCAAGCAATGCAATTTATGGTACTAGCCTATGGTTCGCAAAAATGGCTTCGAACCGAGGAAATAAGAAAATAATTCACAGATTTTGTAAAAGTTATCTTTGAAATATTCTCCAAATATGTTAGATTAGAATCATATCTAACAGAGGCAAGAACATTTAGTTAAGAAAGTGTAATTATAGTTAAAAACATAAAGAAGCTTTAAAGACCCACTTTGACCACATAAGGCCCTTTGTATTACAACATAGTTAGATAGGATATATTTTGTAAAAACCTTAATGCTATGCTCCTCATATTGCTCTGACCTAAAAATCTTAGGTCATTGATAGCAGTAAAAAACAGCCGTTTTTAGAAAGTTTAAGCTCCTAACATGGTTTGTAAAGGTTGTAAAGGAAAAAAGTAAGCCAAGTGAGTTCTAGATGAACTAGATTTGGATTAGCATCAACAAATATAGTGAACCATGCAGTCTTAATCTTGTATCGCACTATAAAATCTGTTGAAACCATAAGAAGGTAAGCAAAGTGTCCATGAGGCCTCTACATTTTAATTTTACGTTTTTACCTTTTAAGAACGTTTAAAATATGTATGTGCTCCTTTATTATTGTAGTGTTGTTGGTATAATTTTGTTTACATTTTTACCATTTTTTATGTTGGTGTTTGTTGTTGAATTTAGGCACGGATTTGACAATGTCCACCACATACATACATTTGCTTTATGGATACCCTAACGGAAGTAAGAGACCTACTCCTTCTTATATGTTCATCGGTATGCGTTAGTTCGTTCTGAACCTGACAATCGGGGTAATATGGTAGGGTAAAGAACCGCCCAGAGGAAATAATATGCCAAAGAAGGCATTAAGTATAGTTAATATGTCATTATAATTAGATCTTTCGTAAACATACTTGTAATCTGTATTACACTGCAATTTTTATTGATGCCATAAGGTTATTTCATTCAGAAGATTTGGTACCCATAGCCTAGTTCCGCTGACTCAACCAATTGACTCACTGCAACAGAAGTAGATGGAGAAAGCAAACGAGAAACGAACTAGGGATAGGCCATACTATTTAATTATAAACTTTGGCTTGATATCATTTAAACTATAATGTGAATAGTATGCATAAAATTTTTTTTAATTGCTTATTTGGTGTGCAGCTACTCGGACCTGGAATAACTTTTTTAATATTACCAGTACACATAATATTGGGTATTTTTATGTACTTCAATATCTCTAAGGCTATGTAAAAAGCAGGTTCTTAGGGCCATTATTACAACTACCGTTAAAGTTGGCGTTAGTTAATGATACCCTTAGCTAAAGTCAACGGCAAAGTTACCTCTAACTTATTTTGGTTATTACAACTTACAGATAAAAAAATTAACTTTTTCTGAAATATGGCAGTGCCGGAGCAAAGTCGATAAAACTGCTTAAATAAACAAGTTTTTTTTTTAACGCAGTGGTAACATTAAACTTTGTTTTGTTGTTGTATATGCTAATTTTGTTTAAATTTGAAGTTACCATATCGTAAATATCATATGATATGGCAAATTCAAACATAAAGTGACCTTTAAATGTTAAAGGTAGAATGATATTCCCTTTAGCTTAACGCTCACTTCTATCCGAAACGCTAGGGGTTGGAAAATGGGCGAACTTACTCCTATTGGTACAAAGAATGGCTGCACTACTTATCGCGTCGGCATATCGTACGGTGTCCGCCCCAGCCGTACTTGTGATAGCAGGTACAAATCGGCTGGAAATCACATAACCAGTCACTCCAGGGAAAACACCATTTCAGAATGGCAACGACGATGGAACGACGAGGATAGAGGAAGGTGGACGGCGAGACTTATTCCGGAAATAAAGCCATGGATCTGTCAGAAATTTGGAGAAGTAAATTATTACGTTACACAGATGCTATCGGGCCACGGATATTTTAGGAAATATCTGAACAGAATGGGCAAGACCACCTCCCCTTACTGACTTTACGACGAAGGGGAGGTAATAGATGATGCAGAACACACTATCTTCGAATGTGTACGCCGGCAGAGCTATCGCACTGCACTGACGTCGATGATCGGAACGATAACGGCCGCTAACATTGTCGGGGTTATGATTGCGAGCAGAGAGAATTGGGCCTCAGTGGCGAATTACGTGGAGCGCATTCTGAGACTGAAGAAGAGAGATCTGGAGGCTGCGGAGCTTGTGGGCACGCCGGCATAGATGACACTAGTTCACGTGTCAAACGAGCTCCCAGTCGGGAGCTTGGACGGAAGGAATAGTGGAGACAATTATAAGTCTCCTCAACCTTCATTACACAGTCCGGACGCAGATGTGAGCATGAAGGTGGCCAAAGGGCCAAAAGGACTCCACTCCGAAGTAATACCACCGTAGTTTCGGAGTGGGCACAACAGTCCACGGTACGAGGGGGGATTTAGTGGGTGAGGGCCCCACACACGGAGGACGTGACAACTTCCTCTATGGTGCGGTAAGGTACATTTGCCCCTCCTCGGCGTAAAATAAAAAAAAAAAATGTTATTAGGTAGTCGTAATAATGAAAAACAATTTATATCTCCATTAAAATCCTCCCTTTAGTTAACGGTAAGTTGTAATAATGGCCGTTAGAAACATAAATTTTTTGAAATTAAAAAAATTAGAAAAAGTTTTTAAATTTTTATTATTCATCGTTCCGATGTTTATGTATTTGAAGCAACATTAGCAAATGTAATTCCATTTCAATCATGATATTATTAGAATGCAATTTATAAATGAGTTGTGAATTAAATTTAATCAAAAACAAAATTAATTTTTAATCAATTAATTAATCTTTCATCAAACGTTTACCGGGTTTATCAGACACCTTTTAAAACATTTGCCAATTGTTACATTGTCGGCTGTTATTTGATTCGTGTAAACAACGTCAATTTGGCGTCTTTTTATCTTTAACGGCAAGACTAAACGTCTTGTATTGTATTTGGTTTCAGATTAAGAATTATATTAAACTACTCAGCAAAAAATAACTTAATTTAAATAATAAAAAATAAAATAAAATAGAATAGAAATTATCTAATCTTTCACGTTTATTTTTAATTTGAAAAATCTTCTTGCATTACTAAGCGAATAGATTTTTGCACTTGATCTTCTGTTCTTGTTGATCATGAGAATATTTTTTTATCAGCAGCAGCTTAATTTATCTGCCATTATTACGCGTAATTTTTAATTCCGCCTTTTTATAGGGGACGATTACGATAAATAGAAGGTCATTTAAGTTTTAAAATGTGCTTTAAAAGTCTAAAAAATCTGCTTACAGTCGAACTTCTATAAATTGAATCATCATTATCCAGAAAAAAAACTTCACTTTATAGAAACTTCAATTTAAAGAAGCTAAACCTCATAGAATTTCCCTCCTAGGTGCTGTTGCCGTGCTTCAACTTATAAAAATTCAAGTAATAGAAGTTCAAATTATAGAAGTTTGACTGTATTTTTAATTGTACGCAAATCTATTGTTCTTTAGGTAATAATTTGACATTAGCAATGAAATTTCTTCTACCTTGTATTCTTTCCATTTACAAAAAAATTTGCAACCAATTTCGAGAAAAGTTCCTGGCATGTAAGAAGTCGTCGTTGGTCCGGGTTCAAACCCCAGATCAGACATCAAAACGAAAATATGAAGAAATATTTCTTCGGCAGATTTCTGCCAAAAACTCTGAGAGTAAATGAAACTGCCATAAACAGTTTCTCAAAAATCTGTAGTTCGGAATCGACTTTAAACTGTAGGTCCCGCCACTCATGTACAAAATTAACAAACACGACATGATTGGTGTGAGAAATTAGGTCAATAATCCTGACTGAACGATTATAAAGACCAATTATATATGTCCTGGCATAAACGTGGTAGTTCAATACATGAAGTCACCTTAGCCTGGTAGGTCGTACGTGCATACATACATAATTGGACATTGCAACCCTTCAGTCAGGATTACAACCTAGTTTCTCACACTACTCATATTGTATGTATTAATTTGTGGAGAGTGGCAGGACGTACAGATTTTTTATTTTATTTTTTGGAAACAATTTTATTAACTTCCAGAGATTTTCCTAAAAATCTGCTAAGATCCAGTTGCAGAAGAAACATTTTTCAATATTTTGATTTGTTCTAGATATCTAAGCAGGATTTTGAACCATCGCCTAGCATATAATAAATAAGCTCACTACCAGCTCATTAACTGGACTACAATGAGTAAATAAAATTGCCATGTAAAAGTTTATCAAAAAAGCTTTCTTTCAGAATCGACTTTAAACTGTAGACCTTGCCACTCTAATATAAAATTAACAAACAAAATATGGCTGGTGGGAAAAGCTAAATTTTAATCCTGATTGTAATTCAATTGTTTTGTTTTTAACTTTTAAAAACATTAAAAATATGTGCATATAGATTTCAAATAAAATAATAATAAATTTGTGTTTAGTTTTAATTACAAATCCTTATTATTCATACAATTCTGTGTACTGTTCACAGCTTGATGTAAACAACAACAATTGCTTGTAATTGTTATTCCTCTATTTACACCTTTTGTATAAACAATAACATTTACTAGGCAATTATTCGACTGATCTTTGTAACGGAGATATTGAAATTACGATTACCGCGTCTTCACACAACACTGACTGAAATTTACTAACTTCACTAGTGCCCAGTTATGTATGTGTATGTATTAGAGGTGTGCAAAAGACATATAAAATTGCACACAATTGCATTTTTCTCAAGACCGATAATTGATTGTAGCTGCAAATATAAATAAGTGTGAAGCAAAGATAGAGTACAAAAAAGCAACTGCACTCGTAAAACATTGTACAACAGTAAAAAGAGAGAGTTGTGTGAAGAGTGCAACAAAAATATTGTACTCTTCATAGAGTCACAACATGCATTTCTTTTTTTCCTCTCGGCAACCGGACATCTTTGTCGACGCCAGCATTGCTAGTAACTTTTTAAAATTTTTTATTTCTAGGGAAAAACCTTTCTTTACACTACTGATATTCATATGGCAATACTGAAAATGTAGCTTCAGTAGTAAAATGTGCTCTTACAGTACAAAGCATAGTTCCGTTAATTCACAGGCAAACGGGTGCTGTTGTCTGCATTGAATAAATGTAAGAAATACACATTTCAGTGCACTCGTAAAATCAAGAACAACCGGAAAGAGTACACTACAGTATTGCATTCGGTGAAGGGTAAGCTAGCAGAATGTCTTGTGCACACCTCTAGTATGTATGTAATAGAATGTGTATTGAAAATCACGATAAAATCCCTTCAAAAATTAAATCTTTTAATCAATGAGATGTATTTGAAAAACAAGGTGATTGATATCCTTTACACATGTGATAAATTCAAATCCTACATCTTATATACAAATTAAGCATTTACTCAAATGATGACTCAATCTCTTCATAAGAAAACAGACTTTATGAATATCATCACTTATCCTATATTTTGTTTATTAAAGTTTGCTACTATGAATGGACAAACTTGAAAAAATATGAAAAAAATTCGAATATTCCAAGTTTATCTGATCAAATCTTATAGAATATTAAGACGAATAATAGATATATAGATACCATTTTAAAGTTCCATCTCTTCCCTTTCCAATAGGATTTAAATTTTAAAAATCGGCTCAGAAATGTTTGAGTAATTCAGAAATTTGTGCTTAAAGCCAAAAAAAAACCGTTTTTGTCAAATAAAACAAGTTTGGAGAATTTAAGAAAAACAAAAAAAAAAGGTTTTTTAAGTTCTATTCGACTAACTAAACAACATGGACTATGTAGTTAGTCGGATGTATTTTCACTGTCGCACCGTGTTATCGGTCTGTGGCCTGTGGTCTGTTAGTATGATACGATATTCTGAACTTATGTCATCAAAAAAAAATTTTATTTCATTAAAGCTGGTGTTAAAAAGCTGATAAGTTTTCTTTCTTTTTTTTTAATTAAAATTTCGATAAGTTTACCACAAAGTTTGATGGATTTCAAGGGTATATAAAGATAAAATTTTATTGAAATCATGCCAGTACTAAAATATTTCGCAATGAAGACTTTTAAATTCAATTCGAAAATCTTAATAATTTGTTGTGCATTAATTGCCTCTGGAAATTCTGCTCTGAAAACGCATGTAGTATCAGGTGGTCGGGAATATTCTATCGAATACGAACAAAAGGTAAAATGATTTTTTTTTTTAGGAATTTCTATTCAAAATTAAATTCCCCTTTTCAGTATACATGGTCTCAAGCTGCGGATCAATGTGCTCGTCATAACAGACAGCTTTTAACAATAGATTCTCCCGAAAAACAGAATGTCATTAATAGTATACTGGAACGAACAAGTAGACCTAAATTTCTTTGGTTGGGTGCTAATGATGGATTTAATTCCAGTGATAATGCTGGTCAACGCTTCTTTTGGTCGGCAACTGGAAAACAATTTACATACGCTAATTGGTTTAAACAATTTCCCAATACTACTGGGGTTAATCAACATTGCGTTCAGATTTGGACTCTTTATAATAAATGGTTCAATTGGAGGTGTGATGACGAAGCTGGTTTCATATGTGAACAAAAACCGTTACTGGAATCATCCAATAAAAATCCAATTAATGCATCTGATGCTGTGCAACAGTTAATTAAAAATTTTAACTTGAAATTCCTAAGCTTACTAAAGAACAATATGGCCGACCTCAACGGGAGATTAAAGAACATTGAACAAGTGGGAAACGTTACAAAATCTAAAGTCGATAAATTGACAAATATAACCCAAACCGCTGTTGAGAAAATTCTAAATAAACAAGAACTCGCTGCAAAGGAATTGAATCATGAAATTACTAAACAGGGAAGTGATTTAAGCGATCAACTAAAACAAACTGCAGACGAGCTGAATGGAAAATTTAGTGAGAAGAGAAATGTAATAGAAAATTAATCAACATTTTAAGTGTTGCTTTGAATTTCATTGACTTTACTTTTCTTTTTCTAGTTTACCTATCCTCCTTATGTGCTCATTAAACAGATTTTCTGATAATATGGCAACACCTGCCCAGATATTCATTCAAATTGTGTCAAAAAAAAAAAAAAAAAAAAAAACATTGTTTTCAATACGACTTTGCTTTATAATTGTTTAATGATTAAACATCATTTAAGCGAACACCCTATAAAATATTGGATAGCGCATTATTGAACCAGATGTAAGCAGTGAAAATCTGATTCACATCAACCGCTGGAAACGGCTGAAGGTCATCTACCACTCATTTTGTCAAAGATGGAAGTCCGAATATTTGGTTGAACTTCAACGCAGATACAAATGGAAGATTCAGAGGTACAATGTTAAAGTCAACGATCTGGTAGTCATCAAAAATAACAACTTGCCACCCAATGAATGGCAAATGGGTCGAATCATCAAGACATATCTTGGACATGACCAAAACTGTAGAATCGTAGACATCAAAATCAAAAATGGAGTAATCACCAGGCCAATTACAAAAATTGCGGTTTTGTTTGCACATTAGTATAATTCTTAATTATTTACATACACTAATATTGTTCCAATCTTATACTTACAGGTATGGCATCCCAACAACAACAATCTCAACGCCTCAAACATTGGCAATTTTCTTGCGGTATACATTTACGTACATCATGGTGCCATATCTGTCAACAACTTCACAATATACCAATTCATGATGTTTTACAACTTGCCGACCCACAACCTACAAACACGACACATTTAAAACCTGTGGTAAACTTCACCAAGTCATGGGGACCGGAATGTTTAATGATTAAACATCATTTAAGGGAACACCCTATAAAATATTGGATAGCGGTTCCTTTTATACATTTATGTGCTCTTTCTTTTATCTTCCTATTTACATTATAAATTTTTTCTCAATACCTACTGAACAATAAGAATTTTTGCTTTTCTATAATCACTCTAGTTTCGTCACTCAATCAGTTCAGTTCATAACGACACATAAAATAAATACACAAATTAAATTTAAGTAAAAACATAAAACAAAGACATACATAACATAACATAATTGGCCTTTACAACCCTTCAGTCAGGATTACGACCTAGCTTCTCACACCACTTATGTTGTGTGCGTTAATTTTATACATGACTCCGAACGACAGAATTTTGAGAACCTTTTCATGGCAATTTTTTACTCTCAGAGTCTTTGCCAGAAATCTGCTGAGAGCAAGTCGCCGAAGAAATATTTTTCGTTTTGATGTCTGACCTGGGATTCGAACCCGGGCCTTTCGTCTAATAAGCCAACACACTACCTACTAGACCACGGCGACTTCAAAACCAAGACATAAATTGAATTTAAACAAAAACAAACGCATTTCTTTTTAAACAAAAATCAAGAACAGAAAAAAAAACGAACCAGCGCAACATCAAACATTAAACAATAATAAAAAAGAAAAACGAAAAACTCAAATCCATATGTATTAGAGGTGTTTGCATTTTTCTCAAGACCGAATATTGATTGTAGCTGCAAATATAAAGAAGTGTGAAGCAAAGATAGAGTGCAACAAAAATATTGTACTCTTCATAGAGTCACAACATACATTTCGTTTTTTGCTCTCGGCAACCGAACATCTTTGTCGACGCCAGCATTGCCAGTAACTTTATAAAATTTTTTATTTCTAGGGAAAAACCTTTTTTTACACTACTGATATTCATATGGCAATACTGAAAATATAGCTTCAGTGGTAAAATATGCTCTTACAACACAAAGCATAGTTCCGTTAATTCACAGGCAAACGGGTGCTGTTGTCTACATTGAATAAATGAGAAATACACATTTCAGTGCACTCGTAAAATCAAGAGCAACAGAAAAGAGTACACTACAGTATTGCATTCGGTGAAGGGTAAGCTAGCAGAATGCCTTGTGCACACCTCCTGTATCTATGTAATAGAATGTGTATTCAAAATCACGATAAAATCCCTTTAAAATTAAATCTTTCAATCAGTGGGAAGTAATTGAAAAACAAGGTGATTGATACCTTTACACATGTGATAAATTCAAATCCTACATCTTATATACAAATTAAGCATTTACTCAAATGATGAGTCAATCCCTTCATAAGAGAACAGACTTTATGAATATCATCACTTATCCTATATTTTTTTATTAAAGTTTGCTACTATGAATGGACAAACTTGAAAAAATATGAAAAAAATTCGAATATTACAAGTTTATCTGATCAAATCTTATAGAATATTAAGGCGAATAATAGATATATAAATTCCCTTTCCAATACGAGCTAAATTTTAAAAATCGGCTCAGAAATGTTTGAGTAATTCAGAAATTTGTGCTTAAAGTCAGAAAAAAAAACCGTTTTTGTCAAATAAAACAAGTTTGGAGAATTCAAGAAAAAACAAAAAAAAAGTATTTTTAAGTTCTATTCAACTAACTAAACAACATGGACTATGTAGTTAGTCGGATGTATTTTCACTGTCGCACCGTGTTATCGGTCTGTGGCCTGTGGTCTGTTAGTATGATACGATATTCTGAACTTATGTTATCAAAAAAAAATTTTATTTCATTAAAGCTGGTGTTAAAAAGCTGATAAGTTTTCTTTCTTTTTTTTTTAATTAAAATTTCGATAAGTTTACCACAAAGT
Source organism: Sarcophaga peregrina (assembly GCA_014635995.1). Taxonomy (NCBI): domain Eukaryota; kingdom Metazoa; phylum Arthropoda; class Insecta; order Diptera; family Sarcophagidae; genus Sarcophaga; species Sarcophaga peregrina. Next base: position 90,043,486 of record CM025792.1, on the reverse strand, counting down.
TTGATGGATTTCAAGGGTATATAAAGAGAAAATTTGATTGAAAGCATGCCAGTACTAAAATATTTCGCAATGAAGACTTTTAAATTCAATTCGAAAATCTTAATAATTTGTTGTGCACTAATTGCCTCCGGAAATTCTTTTGTAAGAACGCGCAAAGGATCAGATGGTCGGGAATATTTTATCGAATACGAGCAAAAGGTAAAATGATTTTTATTTTTAGGAATTTTTTTTTATTCAAAATTAAATTCCCCTTTTCAGTATACATGGTCTCAAGCTGCGGATCAATGTGCTCGTCATAATAGACAGCTTTTAACAATAGATTCTCCCGAAAAACAGAATGGCATTGATACATTATTTGAAGAAGCAAGTAGAGATACATTTCTTTGGTTGGGCGCTTATGATGGATTTAATTCCAGTGATAATGCTGGTCAACCCTTCTTTTGGTCGGCAACTGGAAAACAATTTACATACGCTAATTGGGAAGAAGGCTATCCCCATAATATTTGGAGTAAGCAGCATTGCATTCAGATTAATGCTCTGACGGCTAAATGGTTAAATTGGATGTGTGATAGCAAAGCTGGTTTCGTATGTGAACAAAAACCATTACTGGAGTCATCCAATAAAAATCCAATTAATGCATCTGATACTGTGCAACAGTTAACTAAAGATTTTGACTTGAAATTCCTAAGCTTACTAAAGAACAATATGGCCGACCTCAACGGGAGATTAGAGAAAATTGAACAAGTGGGAAACGTTACAAAATCTGAAGTCGATAAATTGACAAATATAATCCAAACCGCTGTTCAGAAAATTCTAAATAAACAAGAACTCGCTGCAAAGGAATTGAATCATGAAATTACTAAACAGGGAAGTGATTTAAGCGATCAACTAAAACAAACTGCAGACGAGCTGAATGGAAAATTTAGTGAGAAACGAAATGTAATAGAAAATTAATCAACATTTTAAGTGTTACTTTGAATTTCATTGACTTTACTTTACTTTTCTTTTCTTTTTCCAGTTTACCTATCCTCCTTATGTGCTCATTAAACAGATTTTCTGATAATATGGCAACACCTGTCATTCAAATTGTGTCAAAAAAAGTAAAAAAAATCATTGTTTTTAATACGACTTTGCTTTATAATAAAAAAGAAAAACGAAAAACTCAAATTCTTATGTATTAGAGGTGTACACAAGACATATAAAATTGCAGGCTATTGCATTTTTCTCAAGACCGAATATTGATTGTAGCTGCAAATATAAAGAAGTGTGAAGCAAAGATAATGTACAAAAAGAAAACAACTGCACTCGTAAACCATTGTACAACACTATAAAAGAGAGTTGTGTGAAGAGTGCAACAAAAATATTGTACTCTTTATAGAGTCACAACCAGGGATGGAAAAGTTGGTACAATTGTACTTTTTTAGCACTATTTGGAAGTCAAAAACACCATAGCACCAGTGTTGCCAGAAATTTCATAGCCTAAATCGTCAAAATCTGAAGATTTTTGCGTAAAAAATCGTCAAAATCGTCAAATCACTTTACAAAATCGGCAAAAAATCGTCAAACACAACTTTTAATTTTTTTTTTTAGTTTTAATTGTTTTAGTTTAAAAAAATTATAAGATTAATTCAGTTTTATTTACTATATTTAATTAAAAACATAACAATGAAATGTAAAAGTTTTATAATAGTAAAAAATAATGTTCATATTGAGATCAGAATTCACAAACCTATATATAATATAAAAACTAGTTAACATATTTGCCAAATACTAATTTTATGCATAAATATCTGATGATAACAATTTAAGCAAATCTGAACTCATCTGTGTGTCGTAACAGCTAGACTTTTTAAGTTTTAAATAATAAATAAACCATTACGCACTTTGGTTTTATTTAAATTTACCTGACTAAATATTCTTTCAACATTTGCCGTGGAGTGTGGAAAAATCATTATATTGCGAAAAAAATTTGTTAAAATTTAAAAAGCCAAAAAAGAATCAGATTGTTTTACTTCCGATATTTTTTTCCAAAATTTTGTAAAGTTTGTCTCTTTTCCTTCAAAAATAGTTTTAAAATCTAAAAATTTTAATTCCCTAAACTCTGAATCTATACTTTGTTTGTCATCTTCTTTTAAAAAATTTGAAAAAGCCTTTACAGCATCTAAAATTGAATTGGATTCACCACTTATTAATAAGTTTGGATTAAATATACTTAATTATTTAAATTCATTTTCAAAATCAAATCTTTTAAAAATCTGGTCAATTAATTCATTGTAAAATTGTATGCAATTATTCATTATTTCGGGAGGGATGGAATGCATGCAAACAAGGCAAAGTTTCTGACTGTGGCCAACATGGCGACCACCAGGGCGATCCTTGTCTTGCTGTATTCAAGTTGACACGCAGCCTCCTCGTGGCCCCTCCTGGATGGCATTCTAGCACCCGCTAGATGTTAACTAATGCGTGCAGCGAGGTCCAATCCCCTGGACGTTAAATTCGGGTTGTGCGTAGGGCTTGGAACCCACCACGTAAAAATTTAATCCAATGAAAGCCCATACAATAGCCTCTAGAAAGATCCCCTCTAAAGTTGACGACCACGGCAAACGTTTCAAGGACAATGATTTGAGAATTGGCACATGGAACGTCCGCACCCTTTATAGGGCAGGCGCTTCCGCCCAACTGGCGGATGCCCTCATGAAATGTAGGACTGACATCACTGCCATACAGGAAATGCGATGGATAGGACAAGGGTGCAAAAGGCTAGCATCTTGTGATGTGTATTACAGCTGCCATGTTGATAAGCACGAATTCGGATGCGGATTTGTGGTTAATAAGAGACTTCGTCACCTTGTCTCTGGGTTCACGCCAGTGAACGAAAGAATAGCCACAATCCGCATCAGGGCAAAATTTTACAACATCACCCTAATTTGTGCTCACGCCCCGACGGAAGAAAAGGACGATGTGGTTAAGGATGCCTTCTATGCTAAACTCGAGGACGTATACGATAAGTGCCCGGCCCATGACGCCAAAATCGTCCTCGGGGATTTTAATGCGAAGGTCGGGCGGGAAGGTATCTTTGGCCCCACTGTCGGACAGTTCAGCCTCCACGCAAACACTACCTCCAATGGTATGAGGCTGATCGATTTCGCCGCGGCGCGTAACATGGTAGTATGTAGTACCAGGTTTCAGCATCTCGACATTCACAAAGCCACTTGGATGTCCCCAGATCGATCAACATCCAACCAGATCGATCATATTGTGATTGACGGAAGGCACGTGTCCAGTGTACTAGATGTGCGCACATTTAGAGGTCCAAACATCGACTCGGACCACTACCTTGTCGCAGCCAAGTTCCGAGTGCGCATTTGCGCCTCGAGGAGTGCGCGCTCTAGTGCACTGCGAAAGCTGGACGTTAAGAAGCTGCGATCACAAAGGACAGCTGAGGCGTTCTCCGCTCAACTCTCTGATAAGCTCCGTCATTCCCCATCCAATCTCAGCGACATTGGCGGATTGTGGGCCAACATCTCCCACTCCTTGCGCAATACTGCGGAAACAGTCCTTGGTTTCGAGCGCCCACCCCGACGAAACCAATGGTACGATGAGGAGTGTCGCGAGGCAGCTGCAGCGAAATACGCCGCATACAGAAAAACGTTGCAGTCGGCCGCTACGCGAGCCATTGTCGAAAATTGTAGAGAGAGGAGAAGGGATGAGAGACGCCTTTTCAGACGCAAGAAGAGGGAGCAGGAAAGGCGTGAGCGTGAGGAAGTCGAGATGTACAGATGTAGGAATGACGCTCGAAAATTCTATCAAAAGGTTAAGCGTCTGACCGTGGGGTATAAGCCCGGAGCGTCTTCCTGCAAGGATGAGAATGGAAACCTGGTTACAGATCCGCAAGGGGTGCTGAGGTTGTGGAGGAAACAGTTCTCTACTTTGCTGCAAGGCGATGACGACATCAATACCGCCTCTAGAGATGATGTTCCGAACCCGATCGATGATGACGGCGTGGAAATTCCGCCGCCTAGCCATGAAGAGGTTAAAGTCGCGATTATGCGACTTAAAAACAACAAAGCGGCAGGTCCTGATGGCCTCCCCGCTGAATTGTTTAAGACCGGATGTAATGAGTTGGTAGGGCGCATGCACCAGCTCATCTACAAAATATGGCTAGAGGAAAGTATGCCCAATGATTGGAACTTCAGTGTCCTCTGTCCCGTCCTGAAAAAGGGAGACCCTACGATATGCGCCAACTACAGGGGTATAAGCCTTCTCCCTATCGCATATAAGGTTCTTACAGGCGTATTGTGTGAACGACTGAAGCCACTCGTCAAAACACTGATTGGACCTTATCAGTGCGGCTTCAGACCTGGCAAGTCCACCATCGACCAGATCTTCACACTACGCCAAATCCTGGAAAAGACCCACGAAAATCAAGTCGACACACACCATCTTTTTGTCGATTATAAGGCTGCTTTCGATAGCCCCATAAGGGATCGTGTTTTTGCCGCAATGTCTGAGCTCGGTATACCTGCTAAGCTGATAAGGCTATGCAGAATGACGTTGAGCAATTCCTGCAGCTCCGTCAAGGTAGGAATGGACCTCTCCGAACCTTTTGATACCGTGCGAGGTTTCAGACAAGGCGATCCCTTATCATGCGACCTCTTCAACTTCGTCATGGAGAGTGTTCTGCGAAAGGCAGGAGTGCATCGTAATGGCACTATTTTTCAAAAAAGTGTCCAGTTGCTTGCGTACGCTGACGACATCGACATCATAGGGCGTACCAAACGGGATGTCACTGCTGCCTTTAGTGCTATTGAACGGGAGTCTAAGAAGATGGGTTTGGCAGTAAATGAGGGCAAAACGAAGTATATGTTATCGACAAGTAGAGCCGTGCGGCGTATTGATTCACATATTACGGCCGATAACTATACTTTTGATACAGTCAAGGAATTCATTTACCTTGGCTCCGCCGTTACCACCGAAAATGATGTCAGTCTGGAGATCAAGCGCAGGATTACTCTTGCCAACAGGTGCTATTATGGTCTCAATAGGCAATTGAGTAGCAGAGACCTCTCTCGCAAGACGAAACTAATACTCTACAAGACGCTCATCCTACCCGTGCTTCTCTATGGCGCAGAAGCATGGACCCTATTAAGAACTGATGCAGCTGCCTTGAGAGTATTCGAGAGAAAAGTCCTACGTAAGATCTTCGGTCCAGTGCGAGTTGGCGATGATTTTCGCATCCGATTTAACAGTGAGCTGTATGAGCTCCTCAACGACATGGACGTTGTACAGCGTATTAATATCCAGCGGCTGCGCTGGCTCGGCCATGTCGTTCGAATGGAGGAGGATGCTCCGGCGAGACGAGTGTTTGATGCGGGGATCTGCGGAAGTCGGCGAAGAGGACGACCTTGTATCCGTTGGAAGGACCAAATCGAAGAAGCTCTGTCATCGATTGGTGTGACCAATTGGCGTAGGCGCGCAAGAAGCAGAGGCGCCTGGAAGGATGTGTTGCGGCAGGCCGAAATCCGTTAATCGGGTTGTTATGGCCAATTAAGTAAGTAAGTAAGTATTCATTATTTCCTGTGCATCACTTTCACAAAGATTTGAATTTGAAAGAATTTCTGCAGCGTAAATACTTATATAAACATTTTTACTATCCTGAAAATTTTTACAATTTTTATAATAATGAAAAAAATGTTGCTATTTTTAATAAGATTTTGTTTTAAAAAGTTGCTCATTACAATTTTAAGTAATTTTTCCATCAGTAAATACAAATTTCTGTAGCTTAACTCTTAAAACTTTTATTTATGTTATTTATAATACCAGCCATGTATTTTAGAAACGATAAGTAAATTTGATTTGTATGATTTAAATTTTTGAAAATGCTTTAAGCCGTGTCGATTTTGTCGATGTTGACCGCAAAGAAAAATAAATTTTAAGGGGTTCATACACACATAAACCGTAACATACCAAAAAAAAACCAATTCTAAAAAGGTAATATTGAAAATAGTTGCCGTATACTTTAATTTTAGTAAAATCGTCATTTTTCAACCTAAAATCGTCAAATCGTCATTTTGGTATTTTGAGGGGTAAAAAACGTCAAAATGCAGAGAAATCGTCAATTCTGGCAACAGTGCATAGCACCTCAATTTTATTACATCACTCAAATATTCTGTCTCATTAGTGTATAAATTTTTTTTCATTTCATTTGCAAATGCCAACTCGTTGCTAACTTGACATATCAAGAGTTATAAAAGCAATATTATCCATTCCACCACATTAATCCGTAAATGTAGAAATGATATTTTCATACCAAAATTTAATAAAAATCAAAGGAAGAAATAGACTGTTTCCTTTGACTGTCTCTAATTTAATCCAAACAAAGCATTTATTGAAGTCATTTAATTAGTGTTGCTACAATTTTAAAATAACAAATAGTTTGCTGGTACAAAATTTATCACAAATAGTGATTTAAAATTTAGATCTCATAAACTTTTTTATTCCTTTATAGTTAAGTATTAAAGTAAGTTGTTAAGTTTACCTATTATAAAGTGCTTTTCATAATTATAGCACCAACAGCATTTCAATAATAACAAGCAATGAATTGTCTTCAGGTCATATTCTCTGATGAAAAAAAGTGGAACTTATATAGACCAGATTGCTATCGATACTATTGTCGTGACCTAAGAAATTCAAATTTTGGAGATATAGTCTATTGCTGGGGGGTTATTTCTTTAAGTGGTTGCCTCGAATTTCAGTTTCCATCTACGAGAATGTATAGTACAGAGTATATTACTGTTCTTAGCTGTAGTTTGCTCCTCTTATAATGAAAAAATATATTTTACAACAGGACAATGCCAAAATTCATGTCAGCAGACAGAGGATGGAATGGTTCTGTGGTTTTATCATGGCCAGCTTACTCTCCTGATATGAATATTATTGAAAACATTTTCCCAAATGAATTCCCCATTCTTGTCCGAAAATTGTATTCAAAATAACAGACAATTTACCAGTGCTTAAAATTTGAAATTCAAAATGATCGAAGAGTGGGTGAAAATAGACGGAGAAATATTAAATAATCTTTATAAGATATCAAAGACCGAATATTTACTTTAATAAGCGCAGGTTTACTAAGTTTTAAGTATAAATATTTTTGGTAAATAAAGCTTCTTATTGAACAAAAATGAGACTGGTGCTATAATTTTATTTTTATACTGAAGTCAAAACTGCGCTAACAATTTGAAAAATTTACTATTATTTTTGTTCTTTTATATTAGTACCAGAGTTGGGGGTAGTGCACTAAATATTTAGTGCACTAAGGTTTCCACTAAATTCCACTATAGTGACAACATTTTGATTTTCCACTATTTTTCATCACTATAGTGATAGTGAAACATATTTTAACTACCACTAAAAAATTAGTGGTAGTGAAAATTTTTCCACTACCACTAACCATTAATGGTAGTGAAAATTTTACACTACAATAAAATAATGCAAATTTTTAACAGTCACTACATGACTGCTTTAATTATATTATATGCACTAAAATGTCACTAACATTTAGTAGAAATTGCAAATTTAGTGCACTACCCCAACTCTGATTAATACTACATACAATGAAATGAATTGTCATTTATATTTTTATTAATTTATAATAAAAAAAAAGTTTAAAAAAGAAAAAAGTGAATTTAGTACAATTGGTCTGAAAAAAGTACAATTTTTTGTGAACGTTAGTACAATTTGTTAAGACCGATTTCCCATCCCTGGTCACAACATACATTTCGTTTTTTGCTCTCGGCAACCGAACATCTTTGTCGACGCCAGCATTGCCAGTAACTTTTTTAAACTTTTTATTTCTAGGGAAGAACCTTTTTTTACACTACTGATATTCATATGGCAATACTGAAAATGTAGCTTCAGTAGTAAAATATGTTCTCACAACACAAAGCATAGATCCGTTAATTCACAGGCAAACGGGTGCTGTTGTCTGCATTGAATAAATGTAAGAAATACACATTTCAGTGCACTCGTAAAATCAAGAGCAACCGGAAAGAGTACACTACAGTATTGCATTCGGTGAAGGGTAAGCTAGCAGAATGTCTTGTGCACACCTCTAGTATGTATGTAATAGAATGTGTATTGAAAATCACGATAAAATCCCTTCAAAAATTAAAACTTTCAATCAATGAGAAGTATTTGAAAAACAAGGTGATTGATATCCTTTACACATGTGATAAATTCAAATCCTACATCTTATATACAAATTAAGCATTTACTCAAATGATGAGTCTTTATAAATATCATCACTTATCCTATATTTTGTTTATTAAAGTTTGCTACTATGAATGAACAATCTTGAAAAAATATGAAAAAAATTCGAATATTACAAGTTTATCTGATCAAATCTTATAGAATATTAAGGCGAATAATAGATATATAGATACCATTTTAAAGTTCCATCTCTTCCCTTTCCAATAGGATTTAAATTTTAAAAATCGGCTCAGAAATGTTTGAATTGTTCAGAAATTTGTGCTTAAAGTCAGAAAAAAAACCGTTTTTGTCAAATAAAACAAGTTTGGAGAATTCAAGAAAAACAAAAAAAAAAGTATTTTTAAGTTCTATTCAACTAACTAAACAGCATGGACTATGTAGTTAGTCGGATGTATTTTCACTTTCGCACCGTGTTATCGGTCTGTGGTCTGTTAGTATGATTCTGAACTTATGTCATCAAAAAAAAAAATTTTATTTCATTAAAGCTGGTGTTAAAAAGCTGATAAGTTTTCTTTCTTTTTTTTTAATTAAAATTTCGATAAGTTTACCACAAAGTTTGATGGATTTCAAGGGTATATAAAGAGAAAATTTTATTGAAAGCATGCCAGTACTAAAATATTTCGCAATGAAGGCTTTTAAATTCAATTCGAAAATCTTAATAATTTGTTGTGCACTAATTGCCTCCGGAAATTCTGCTCTGAAAAGGCGCATACTATCAGATGGTCGGGAATATCTTATCGAAAACGAACAGAAGGTAAAAGGATTTTTTTTTTTTAGGAATTTTTATTCACAATTAAATTCCCCTTTTCAGTATACATGGTCTGAAGCTGCGGACCAATGTGCTCGTCATAATAGACAGCTTTTAACAATAGATTCTCCCGAAAAACAGAATGTCATTAATACACTATTTGTGAAAGCAATTAGAGATCACTATGTTTGGTTGGGCGCTTATGATGAATTTAGTTCCAGTGATAATGCTGGTCACCTCTACTCTTGGACGGCAACTGGAAAACAATTTACATACGCTAATTGGGCAAAAGGCATGCCCAGTAATATTGTACCTAATCTGAATTGCGTTATGATTCTAACTCTGACGGCTAAATGGTTCAATTGGAGGTGTAATGGTGAAGCTGGTTTCATATGTGAACAAAACCCATTGCTGGAGTCATCCAATAAAAATCCAATTAATGCATCTGACATTGTGCAACAGTTAACTAAAGATTTTGACATGAAATTCTTAAGCATACTAAAGAACAATATGGCCGACCTCAACGGCAGATTAGAGAACATCATTGAACAAGTGGGAAACGTTACAAAATCTGAAGTCGATAAATTGACAAATATAACCCAAACCGCTGTTCAGAAAATTCTAAATAAACAGGAACTCTCTACAAAGGAATTGAATCATGAAATAACTAAACAGGGCAGTGATTTAAGCAATCAACTGAAACAAACTGCAGACGAGCTGAATGGAAAATTTAGTGAAAAACGAAATGTAATAGAAAATTAATCAACATTTAAAATGTTTTTTTGAATTTCATTGACTTTACTTTTCTTTTCTTTTTCTAGTTTACCTATCCTCCTATTGTGTTCATTAATCAGAGTGGCTGATAATATGGCAACACCTGTCCAGATATTCATTCAAATTGTGTCAAAAAAAAGTAAAAAAAAAACATTGTTTTTAATACGACTTTGCTTTATAATAAAAAAGAAAAACGAAAAACTCAAATCCATATGTATTAGAGGTGTATACAAGACATATAAAATTGCAGGCTATTGCATTTTTCTCAAGACCGAATATTGATTGTAGCTGCAAATATAAATAAGTGTGAAGCAAAGATAGAGTACAAAAAAGCAACTGCACTCGTAAACCATTGTACAACACTGTAAAAGAGAGTTGTGTGAAGAGTGCAACAAAAATATTGTACTCTTCATAGAGTCACAACATGCATTTCTTTTTCTGATCTCCACAACCGGACATCTTCGTCGACGCCAGCATTGCCAGTAACTTTTTTAAACTTTTTATTTCTAGGGAAAAACCTTTTTTTACACTACTGATATTCATATGGCAATACTGAAAATGTAGCTGCAGTAGTAAAATATGCTCTTACAACACAAAGCATAGTTCCGTTAATTCACAGGCAAACGGGTGCTGTTGTATGCATTGAATAAATGTAAGAAATACACATTTCAGTGCACTCGTAAAATCAAGAGCAACCGGAAAGAGTACACTACAGTATTGCATTCGGTGAAGGGTAAGCTAGCAGAATGTCTTGTGCACACCTCTAGTATGTATGCAATAGAATGTGTATTGAAAATCACGATAAAATCCCTTTAAAAATTAAATCTTTTAATCAATGAGATGTATTTGAAAAACAAGGTGATTGATATCCTTTACACATGTGATAAATTCAAATCCTACATCTTATATACAAATTAGGCATTTACTTATCACTGAAATTCAAATGATGGCTCAATCTCTTCATAAGAAAACAGACTTTATGAATATCATCACTTATCCTATATTTTTTTTATTAAAGTTTGCTACTATGAATGGACAAACTTGAAAAAATATGAAAAAAATTCGAATATTACAAGTTTATCTGATCAAATCTTATAGAATATTAAGGCGAATAATAGATATATAGATACCGTTTTAAAGTTCCATCTCTTCCCTTTCCAATACGATTTAAATTTTAAAAATCGGCTCAGAAATGTTTGAGTAATTCAGAAATTTGTGCTTAAAGCAAAAATAACAAGAAAAACAAAAAAAAAAACGGTTTTTTAAGTTCTATTCAACTAACTAAACAACATGGACTATGTAGTTAGTCGGATGTATTTTCACTGTCGCACCGTGTTATCGGTCTGTGGCCTGTGGTCTGTTAGTATGATACGATATTCTGAACTTATGTCATCAAAAAAAAATTTTATTTCATTAAAGCTGGTGTTAAAAAGCTGATAAGTTTTCTTTCTTTTTTTTTAATTAAAATTTCGATAAGTTTACCACAAAGTTTGATGGATTTCAAGGGTATATAAAGAGAAAATTTTATTGAAAGCATGCCAGTACTAAAATATTTCGCAATGAAGACTTTTAAATTCAATTCGAAAATCTTAATAATTTGTTGTGCACTAATTGCCTCCGGAAATTCTTTTGTGAGAACCCGCAAAGGATCAGATGGTCGGGAATATATTTACGAAGTTGATAACAAGGTAAAATGATTTTTTTTTTTTTAGTAATTTTTATTCAAAATTAAATTCCCCTTTTCAGTATACATGGTCTGAAGCTGCGGACCAATGTGCTCGTCATAATAGACAGCTTTTAACAATAGATTCTCCCGAAAAACAGAATGTCATTGATACAGTATTTGAAGAAGCAAATAGAGAGAAATATCTTTGGTTGGGCGCTTATGATGGATTTAATTCCAGTGATAATGCTGATCGACCCTTCTTTTGGTCGCCAACTGGAAAACAATTTACATACGCTAATTGGCTTTTAGGCTATCCCAATAATATTTGGGGTAAGCAGCATTGCGTTAAGATTTATATTATGACGGCTAAATGGTTAAATTGGATGTGTGATAGCAAAGCTGGTTTCGTATGTGAACAAAAACCATTACTGGAGTTATCCAATAAAAATCCAATTAATGCATCTGATACTGTGCAACAGTTAACTAAAGATTTTGACTTGAAATTCCTAAGCTTACTAAAGAACAACACGGCCGACATCAACGGGAGATTAGAGAAAATCGAACAAGTGGGAAACTATACAAAATCTGAAGTCGATAAATTGACAAATATAACCCAGAAAATTCTAAATAAACAGGAACTCTTTACAAAGGAAATTACTAAACAGGTCAATGATTTAAGCAATCAACTGAAACAAACTGCAGACGAGCTGAATGGAAAATTTAGTGAGAAACGAAATGTAATAGAAAATTAATCAACATTTTAAGTGTTACTTTGAATTTCATTGACTTTACTTTTCTTTTTCTAGTTTACCTATCCTCCTATTATGCTTTTTAATCAGAGTGGCTGATAATATGGCAACACCTGCCCAGATATTCATTCAAATTCTGGCAAAAAAAAGTAAAAAGAATCATTGTTTTTAATACGACTTTGCTTTATAATAAAAAAAGAAAAACGAAAAATTCAAATCCATATGTATTAGAGATGTGCACAAGACATAAAAATTGCAGGCTATTGCATTTTTCTCAAGACCGAATATTGATTGTAGCTGCAAATATGAATAAGTCTGAAGCAAAAATAGAGTACAAAATAGCAACTGCACTCGTAAACCATTGTACAACACTGTAAAAGAGAGTTGTGTGAAGAGTGCAACAAAAATATTGTACTCTTAATAGAGTCACAACATGCATTTCATTTTTTGCTCTCGACAACCGAACATCTTCGTCGACGCCAGCATTGCCAGTAACTTTTTAAAATTTTTTATTTCTAGGGAAAAACCTTTTTTCACACTACTGATATTCATATGGCAATACTGAAAATGTAGCTGCAGTAGTAAAATATGCTCTTACAATACAAAGCATAGTTCCGTTAATTCACAGGCAAACGGGTGCTGTTGTCTGCATTGAATAAATGTAAGAAATACACATTTCAGTGCACTCGTAAAATCAAGAACAACCGGAAAGAGTACACTACAGTATTGCATTCGGTGAAGGGTAAGCTAGCAGAATGTCTTGTGCACACCTCTAGTATGTATGTAATAAAATTAAATCTTTCAATCAGTGGGAAGTAATTGAAAAACAAGGTGATTGATATACTTTAAACATGTGATAAATTCAAATCCTACATTTCATATACAAATTAAGCATTTACTTATCACTGAAATTCATATTCATTTCATGCTCATCATTCATGATGCTTTCAATCATAAATTTTCTCTGCAGCCTTGTCATTAATCTTTGAGAGAAAAAAAAAGCAGAAAAAACTGTTTTTCAATGAATATTCAATGAAATTATCAAATAATTCCTGTATACACTACTGCTTCCCATAACACAAACTATAAATTAAACTTTCAAGATTTATTTGGTTGTAGGAAAATAAAATAAAAAAAAAATTTCATTCTCTAACGAAGTATTTTATTACCTCTCAACCAAAACATTATTTGGCATAAAGGATAAAGGAACAAACAATGTTGGAAATCCACAAACATATTTAGACGAGTATACTTAGTCCTTAACGACTACATTACATACTCCATTAACATTTTAGTGCTCAAAGTACATTCACCGTTGTAAAGAAATATTTCTCTCCACCCATGCCGCTGAACGAGTGTCAAGTGTATTTGGTTTTTATTGCAACATGATAAATAATACGACGCATAAATAAAAATTGAATCTTCTCAGAGCATATGTGTCTAAAGAGAAATAACAAGAAGAAGAAAACGAAAACAAAAAAAACGAATACTTGACAGTATTTGCTGTTACTGCTGCTGTTGTAATGCTTGTTGTAAGAAAATGTTGAAAACGAAATTTTCGCTTCAATAATTTTCAAACATTCTCACTTCATTGAGAATTATTTTCCACTTTTTCTTCATTTTTTTTTTTGTTCGTTGTTCGTGTCAAACTGACTGACTAGAGATTTTGTTGCTGGCTTTGTTACAAACTTGTCTTCTAACAAGTACAATAAATGCACTCTACTTTCTTCTATCTTGTTAAAAAAAAAACAAATACACACACACACACACAAGTTTTATAGTCCGGATAATTTGAATAAAACTTCTTGATTAGTATTGTTTGCATTGCTATTTCCTAGAAATAAAAATCTTATCATCAGGATTCTTAAATTGCCCTATTTAGGCAGGTAAGTGTAGTCGCCGTAGTGTAGTAGTAGTAGTAGGCAGTGTGCTGGCTTAGTAAATGTCAGGCTTCGATTCAAATCCCAGGTCAGACATCAAAACGAAAATATGAAAAAAAAATATGGTTTCGGTGACTTTCTGGCAAAAATTCCGAGAGTGAAACGAAATTGTCATCAAATGTTTCTCAAAAATCTGTCGTATAGGACGCCGTGGTCTAGTAGGTAGTGTGCTGACTTATTAGACGTAAAGCCAGGGCTCGAATCCCCGGCCAGACATCAAAACAAAATACAAAAAGTATTTTTGCGGCGATTTTTTCTCTTTCTCTTTTTGTTTCTCAAAAATCTGTCGTTCGGAGTCGACTTTAAACTGTAGGTCCCGCCACTTCTGTATAAAATTAACACTCACAACATAAGTGGTGTGAGAAACTGCGGGCTTCTGGTGGACGATTGCTGTAGACTGTCTAATGGTAAAGGTGCAGCACTAGCCATTTTATAGTCACCAGCAGCAACTCGTTCCCTTTCCGTTCGCATCTTCCCTCTCTCTTTCCACCTTTCCAAAAAAAAAAAAACTGCACAATGTACTGCATGAGTAGGGGTCATCCTCTGAGTGCTGGTTTTATTAAAAAGAAAAAAAAAATACACTCACCATTAGTGATGTGAGAAGCTAGGTTGTAATCCTTACTAAAGCGTTGTAATAACCAATTTTGTATGTATGTCGGTAGCTAGGCTTGAGCTCGTGTACTTCTCATTACATACATACATAATTGAACATTACAACCCTTCAGTTAGGATTACGACCTAGCTTCTCACACCACTTATGTTGTGTGCGTTAATTTTATACATGAGTGGCGGGACCTACAGTTTAAAGTCGACTCCGAACGACAGATTTTTGAGAAGCTTTTCATGGCAATTTTTACTCTCAGAGTCTTTGCCAGAAATCTGCTGAGAGGAAGTCGCCGAAGAAATATTTTTCGTTTTGATGTCTGACCTGGGATTCGAACCCGGGCCTTTCGTCTAATAAGCCAACACACTACCCACTAGACCACGGCGACTTCTTATTAAAACAAGTACAATATTCGGTGGTCGAAGTGACTCATTCTAAATTCATCTTGCAAAAAAGAGGATAATAAGATAGAACAAGAAAAAGAAAGGAGGAAAAATGACAACAAACAACCAAGAGATCGAGATTACAGATTTAATGTCATAGCACCTCACAATCAGCTCTCTAGAGAGCCACAATGTCGGCTCTCAAAAGAGAGTCTAAACCCTCAAATAAGCATCTGCCCCGGGGGGCGTCAAACTCAATCCACAAAGGGCTGGACAGTTACAGATTAGGTGTTCGATAGGACTGCTCGTCACAACATACGCTGCATCAAGCCGGCTAGGATCTGTTCCAGAACCTTGTCAGCGATCTAAACTCATATATCCTGTAATAAAGCTCAATAAAACTCCAAGTGGCCTTATTTAAATCCAGCAGAACATCTTTTCTACTACTTCTACAGCAGGCCATACACTCTCCTAGACACATAACAACTAGAATCACGCTTATGCTCTTTTTGCCTGGGCTATTTACTCATGGGGCCGTAGTAATGGCAGATAACACAACATAATTGGTCATTACAACACTTCAGTCAGGATTACGACCTAGACTCTTACACCAATTATGTTGTATGTGTTAATTTTATACACAAGTGGTGGGCCCTACAGTTTAAAGTCGACAATGAACGTTCGATTTTTGAACAACTTTTCATGGCAGTTTTATTTACACTCACAGTTTTTATCAAAAATCTGTTAAGAAGAAAATGCAGAAAAAATATTTTTTCAATTTTCGTTTTGTTGGAGACGTCGGACATAGGCCAACATACTACCTACCACGCTAAGGCGTCTGTATTAGCTTCCAGCTTTACATATTGTAGGGCATCTGTTACAAAGAGGAAGTCGCTGACTTCTAGCGGTTGGCTAATATTTGTGTGTTTTTTTGCACAAACATTGGCCAATTTTTGGTGGTCGCTCAAACGTGAGTTTGACATATTTTGTGATAAACAATCAAGATCCCTCAATTATTCGGAAAATTTTTGATCTAAGAATTTGATTTGATGAGATGACATATATAAAAAATATCACTCAACTGTTAGACTATTTATATAACAACTACGGTAATTTTTGTCCGATTTGATCAAATGACTTAATCTCTTCATAAGAAAACAGACTTTATGAATATCATCACTTATCCTATATTTTTTTATTAAAGTTTGCTACTATGAATGGACAAACTTGAAAAAATATGAAAAAAATTCGAATATTCCAAGTTTATCTGATCAAATCTTATAGAATATTAAGGCGAATAATAGATATATAGATACCGTTTTAAAGTTCCATCTCTTCCCTTTCCAATACGATTTAAATTTTAAAAATCGGCTCAGAAATGTTTGAGTTGTTCAGAAATTTGTGCTTAAAGTCAGAAAAAAAAAACGTTTTTTTAAGTTCTATTCAACTAACTAAACAGCATGGACTATGTAGTTAGTCGGATGTATTTTCACTGTCGCACCGTGTTATCGGTCTGTGGTCTGTTAGTATGATACGATATTCTGAACTTATGTCATCAAAATAAAATTTTATTTCATTAAAGCTGGTGTTAAAAAGCTGATAAGTTTTCTTTCTTTTTTTTTTTAATTAAAATTTCGATAAGTTTACCACAAAGTTTGATGGATTTCAAGGGTATATAAAGAGAAAATTTTATTGAAAGCATGCCAGTACTAAAATATTTCGCAATGAAGACTTTTAAATTCAATTCGAAAATCTTAATAATTTGTTGTGCACTAATTGCCTCCGGAAATTCTGCTCTGGAAACGCGCGTAGGATCAGATTGGCGGGAATATCTTATCGAAAACGAAGAGGAGGTAAAATGATTTTTTTTTTAGGAATTTTTATTCAAAATTAAATTCCCCTTTTCAGTATACATGGTCTGAAGCTGCGGATCAATGTGCTCGTCATAATAGCCAGCTTTTAACAATAGATTCTCCCGAAAAACAGAATGTCATTAATAAACTATTTGAAGGAGAAGATATAGGTGAACTTTTTTGGTTGGGCGCTAATGATGGATTTAATTCCAGTGATATTGCTGATCGACCCTTCTTTTGGTCGGCAACTGGAAAACAATTTACATACGCTAATTGGGCAGAAGGGTATTCCCGTAATATTGGGGGTATTCAGCTTTGCGTTCAAATTTATGTTCTGACGGCTAAATGGTTGAATTGGATGTGTGATAGCAAAGCTGGTTTCATATGTGAACAAAAACCATTTCTGGAGTCATCCAATAATAATCCAATTAATGGATCTGACATTGTGCAACAGTTAACTAAAGATTTTGACTTGAAATTCTTAAGCATACTAAAGAACAATATGGCCGACCTCAACGGCAGATTAGAGAACATCATTGAACAAGTGGGAAACGTTACAAAATCTGAAGTCGATAAATTGACAAATATAACCCAAACCGCTGTTCAGAAAATTCTAAATAAACAGGAACTCTCTACAAAGGAATTGAATCATGAAATAACTAAACAGGGCAGTGATTTAAGCAATCAACTGAAACAAACTGCAGACGAGCTGAATGGAAAAGTTAGTGAGAAACGAAATGTAATAGAAAATTAATCAACATTTAAAATATTATTTTGAATTTCATTGACTTTACTTTTCTTTTCTTTTTCTAGTTTACCTATCCTCCTATTGTGTTCATTAATCAGAGTGGCTGATAATATGGCAACACCTGCCCAGATATTCATTCAAATTGTGTCAAAAAAAAGTAAAAAAAAACATTGTTTTTAATACGACTTTGCTTTATAATAAAAAAGAAAAACGAAAAACTCAAATCCATAAGTGGTTTCAATGATTTTGAAATTGTTTAGCATCACTAACCAAATCTTACTAAGGCTTAAACATTTATACATTTGACATCTAATAATGCACAGAATTAGCATAATACTGCCACAGTATAAGACCAAGCTAATGGTCCGTAATGTAAGTACAAAAAAATTAAACTCAAATTAAATTAAAAAGGTCTCTGCTACTCAATTACCTATTGAGACCATAATATCACCTGTTGGCAACAGTAATCCTGCGCTTGATCTCCAGACTGACAACATTTTCGATGGTAACGGCGGAGCCAAGATAAATGAATTCCTTGACTGTATCAAAAGCACAGTTATCGGCCGTAATTTGAGAATCAATACGCCGCACGGCTCTACTTGTCGATAACATATATTTCGTTTTACCCTCATTTACTGCCAGATCCATATTCTTAGACTTCCGTTCAATAGCACTAAAGCCAGCAGTAATATCTCGTTTGGTACGCCCTATGATGTCAATTTCGTCAGTGTACGCAAGCAAGTGGACAGTTTTTTGAAAAATAGTGCCATAGCGATGGACTCCCACCTATCGCAGAACACTCTCCATGACGAAGTTGAAGAGGTTGCATGATAAGGGATCGCCTTGTCTGAAACCTCCTGCGGTATTAAAAGGTTCGGAGAGGTCCATTTCTACCTTGATGGAGTTGCAAGAATTGCTCAACGTTATTCTGCATAGCCTTATCAATTTCGCTAATATAATGAGCTCAGACATTGCGACAAAAACACGATCCCTTATGGGGCTATCGAAAGCAGCCTTATAGTCGACATAAAGATGGTGTGGGTCGGCTTGATTTTCGTGGATCTTTTTCAGGAACTGGTTGATGGTGGACTTGCTATGTCTAAAGCCGCACTGATAAGGTCCAATCAGGGTTTTGACGAGTGGCTTCGGCCGTTCACACAATACGTTTGTAAGAACCTTACATGCGATAGGGAGAAAGCTTATACCCCTGTAGTTGGCGCATATTGTAAAGTCTTCCTTTTTCAGGACAGGACAGTAAGTAAATTACAAAATAAAATAAAAAAAATAA
This sequence comes from Sarcophaga peregrina, assembly GCA_014635995.1. NCBI lineage: Eukaryota > Metazoa > Arthropoda > Insecta > Diptera > Sarcophagidae > Sarcophaga > Sarcophaga peregrina. Next base: position 90,024,465 of record CM025792.1, on the reverse strand, counting down.
ATTTTCGGTTTAATTTTAATTAAAATTCTTTATTATTCACACAATTCTGTGTGCCACTGTTTACAACTTGATGTAAACAACAATAATTCTTTTGTTTGTTATTCCTCTTTACACTTTTACGTAAACAATAGCAACAATTGTTCAACAGATTTTCATAACGGAGATATTCAAATCATTATTATTCTTTTCAAATACTGCATCTTTACACAAAACTGACTGAATTTTTACTGATCCCAGAGCCTGCTTTGTCGTGGCATTTGTTATGTGCAGGATAAACAGTCTGATGAATGCTTTTAAAGGCGAATGACTTCACTTTCTTGAAATCGCTTTATTCTTATTTGTTGTTGCATTGTTGTTTACTTGTTTATTACTTTTCACTGGTGTTTTGTTAGTATATTTTTGTTTATTTGTTTATCATGTAAACAGGTTCATTGTTTCCTTGTTTTTGTAACTTTTGTTTACAATTTTAATGTTAAACGATGTAAAAGCAAACACCATTTCCATTTTCGTAATAATATTTATGCGTGTTTTTTGTTGGAGACGTCTGGTCTGGGGTTTGCACGGGGTCTAAAGTGAATCTAATCTAGTAAAAACATATGCCATCTCATTATCATACACGAATTCATTCTGGTCCAAAGGTCTTTACAGATTCCTTACAGTAATAAACAAGTTTTGATTGACACAAGACCTATGCAGTGGCTTTTAAAGCAGAACTTTTTGGCTATTTCTCTAACGGATGTTGCTTTGTAGCAGATAACTATACCCTACTCTATACAATTGGAGTGTATAAACCCGTTGTACTTGTAAATAACTATTACTTACTTTGTTGTTATTGTTTTATTTTCTATCTCTTTTACACAGAATAATCCAAATAATATCCACCACAGCAGAATAGAATCAACAGCAACATAGTCAAAGACATGAAGATGAACTTACAAATAATATCAAGAGAATCATATGAAATATTATTATCAACAACAATAACAACAACAATACGACCATAATTTACAACCAAACCAAACAAAACAGATAACAGACATATCCATTACACTCAATACGAGTCGAGTACATTTATTTATTATGGTAGTACAGACATACGTACATACACCATAAAAGATTGAATCAAGATAATAATGACGATTTCTTCTCGTCTTCTAATTCTTCTTTTGCTTCTACATTTTTCTAACGATATTGAAGCAACTTGGAAAACATAACGAAAAATACTACTCACAACATAGATGAGAGTATTCCACAGTGCTAAAGAGAATATGATACAATGAAAATCAATACCTTGATGCGAACAACAACAGACAGACCTACATACATATGTGAACCTAGCCAGAGTCATATTGGAATTGTTTTCATATCAGGTTGGTTGAGTTTGGAAAAGTTATTGGCATTTGAGTCATCCATACGTACGTATGTACATACATATGTACGTAGGAAGACATTTTATGATAATAGCGGGTGGAAGTGTTGTCAGAGGTAAGGCGAATTGCATTCTGAATCCATAGAAAATTTCGAAAACTACAAACAATTTATTGATTCACGAGAAGTACTGCTGCTACAAAATGTATTTGGAAAATGTAATAAAAAACTGTACATGAGTTATGGAAAATTGTTGTTTGGAAAATATTTGTTTTATGGACTTCGAGGAAAGGAAAATTGATCATATCATTACATTGTAAAGTCCTAATCCGATGGATAGCAAAGTGTACCAGATAGAGAAGGAATTCGTTGCCTACTTCATGGAGTTTTCCACCGGTAACTGCATATTCATGCACGTTTACATTTTCTTAGAGAAATTAATTTGAATTAACATACATACATAACATACATAATTGGCCATTACAACCCTTCAGTCAGGATTGCGACCTAGCTTCTCACACCACTTATGTTGTGTGCGTTAATTTTATACATGAGTGGCGGGACCTACAGTTTAAAGTCGACTCCGAACGACAGATTTTTGAGAAGCTTTTCATGGCAATTTTTACTCTCAGAGTCTTTGCCAGAAATCTGCTGAGAGGAAGTCGCCGAAGAAATATTTTTTCGTTTTGATGTCTGACCTGGGATTCGAACCCGGGCCTTTTGTCTAATAAGCCAACACACATTTTAATTAATTGTAAGTAAATCGATTCAGAAGTTGTACACAGTCAAGTACTTCAAACCCCATCTCAGGCATCTAGGACAAATCGAAATATGATGAAATATTTCTTTGGTGACTTGCTCTCAGCAGATTTCTGGCCAAAAAGTCTAAGAAGCGATGAAAATTGCCATGAAAAGATTTTTAAAAAAAATCACTCCACTCATGCATAAAATTAACAAACACAACATAAGAGATATGAGAAGCTAGGTTGTAATCCTGGCTAAAAGGTTATAATGATCAATTATAATGTGAGAAACTAGATCCTAACTAAAGGGTTACAATGACCCACACATACATATATAACAGAGATCAGCAGTAAGTATTTAAAACGATGAGTAGATTCAAGTCATACTTATAAATACAGATACTTATACGCATTCATACTTATTTTGATATCATACTCATACTACTCATACTCATACTACTCATACTCATACTCATACTACTCATACTCAAACTACTCATACTCAAAGTTGGAAATACTTATCGTATTCATACTTAACAATACGCATGATCTTATTGACTTGGACTCGTCCCTACTTAACATTTACACGAAGGACAAAATAAGTGTGATTCGCATACAAACACTACTATACTCACAAGAAGATTGTTCTCTTTGTCTTTCCTTTCTTCTTTGTTTTTATATGCAATAACAACAAAGGCTTTAAATTTTGATAAATGATTCGATTCACTCGAATGACTTATAAGCATTATAAGTATTTTTCTATTTCATTTATGAATCAGAATGAATGGGTGTATGAATCAAACATATTTCGAATGTTGGGAGTTTGATGTCAACGTTGTACTCATACTCATTGCTACTTATACTTATAAATCAATGTTGTAGCGAGTACGAATGAATTAGAGTAGTTGAATTTCAATTCTGTTGATTCATTCATACTCAAAATTGCATGAGTGCTTATGAGTAGCGGAAAAACGATTCATTGCTGATCTCTGATATGTAATGATCAGTAAATCAACTTAGAAATGGCCGCAATCAAATAGGTATTGTGTTGGCTTATTGTACACAAGTCGGAGGTTCAAACAGCGAGTCAGACAAATCGAGCAGAACGAAATTTAAAAAAAATATTCCTTCGGCAACTTTCCCTTAGCTGTCTTTCCGGCACAAATTCGGAGAGTAAATAAAATTTCTATGAAAAGTTTCTAAAAAAAATGTGTCGTTCGCAGACAACTTTAAACTGTAGATCATGCCAGTCATGGAGTAAAGTAACATACCCAACATGGGTGACATTAGAAGCTAGGTTGTAATCCTGGCTAAGTGTTGCAATGACCAATACTGGCCATTGTTTTACTCTTTTAAAGATAATCTATGCAAATTATAACTCGTGAGTCGCAAATTTCGTTTACTAATTCACCATGGCCTTCAATGTTGCTAATTCACCATAAGAATGCCAGTGTTTTCTCTGGTGTTTAGTTTCTAATATGTTCTGGTAAATTTACGTTCAATTCACGCCAAGAAAAATGTGGAAAACGCCTTTAATATTGATGTTGAGCAACGTCAGATTTGATTCTGTCTGTTGCCGACAGTAAACAATCGGTGTATGCACTTTGTAAAAACCATTTCTTATAACAAAGTGAGTATTTAAAGTACAAACCACTCACCCGTGTGAGATATCTACGATTTCCACAAACTCTTGGACTTTGCGCTTTCAATCCTCGTTTAGGGAATCGCCAATCTGTGCTTGTACGGCGACAACGAAATTCAGGAGACTAAGTTTTTGAAATTGTTTGTTCAGGCTTTGCATGATATTTAGCAAGCTTAACCTTGGTTTGAGTGCAAGTTATTTTTCTACAAAAAATACTTCTTTTGCCCTGCAAATGTCCGATTAACTACATTCTAGGGTAGTGTATATAAAATTGTCATGCATTTGAATATTCAAGAATAACTTGATATTGTCTACAGGTTTTTTGCCACAGCACTGTAAAACTCAAAGTACACTTGATGAGAATGGAGATCGTGAAGAGCCAAACATTGAGACTCTGTAATGATGAGAACGTATAATCGGAAGACTTTAATATTCCTCTGAAGAAAATATCTAAGTGCAAATCTTTGTTGACATCGTATATCATGCATCGAGGCCTCCATTCTGTAACCTTCTAAGTACACATAGAACTTTTTTAATGATCATGCATTTTTAAATTCTACGTTCTCTAACTTAAATATTGTCAAAATTTGGTTAAGATGCGCCGATCCGTTCCGATGTTATAGGGAAAAATCTATTTGAGAGCTGATAACTCAGAACACACTTTTTCGACTTAGAATATTATAGAACACAGGCGTCGATATGTACAAACATAATTGATCATTACAACCTTTTTAGCCAGGATCACAACCTAACTTTTCACATCACTGATGTTGTGGATGTTAATTTTATACAACTTAAAGTCGCCATCGAATGTCTGAATGAATGAATGTTATGATGTCTAACCTGACATTTGAAACGAGGCCTCACGAGGTATAATAAGCCAACATACGGCGGTTATCATCCTGAAGTTTTTTTTTTTTGTTTTTTTTTTTACGAAGTAGTTTAGGTTAGGTTCAACTGTGACAAGTACAGTACCCGAAGGTCGAATTGACCCATTGTACAACGTCCTAGCTTCTTACACCACTTATGTTGTGTGCAATTTTTCACCACTTTTCATGGCAATTTTATTTACTCTCAGAGTTTTTACCAGAAATCTGCTGAAAGGAAGTCGTTGAAGAAATATTTTCATATTTTCGGTTTGATGTCTGACATGCGATTCGAATTGTGGCCTTTCGTCTGCCTACTAGAGAATGGCGACTTCTTTACGCAGAAAACATCGTATGTTCGTTGTCGTATAGTCATTATATATACACAACAATATTCATGATCCTATAGCACTGTAGTGTATGATCAATCCAACGTGTACTCGTACAAACTTCAATGTCAATGCCTCGATGTCAATGTGTATTGTGCATGACTAGAAGATTTTAAAGATTATTTGGAGATTGCATGGATCTGAGTCCATATCAATATCCATAAATTCAACAAAGTTTGTTTATGGATTTATTTAAAGAATTTTCAAACATGAGTTCATTATTTTTCCGGTTAAGCAAGAATGCTTTTTATAATCTTTTATTACTGATTAGAGTGTGATGAAGACTGAAAGATGTTTTCAGAGTATCTTTGAACGAAATCTTCATAATAAAATCTTACTCGTACGTACATATCTTATCTTAAAAATTTTTTGGTGATTCTTATTAATGCTGAAGATAAAGAAGACAAAGTATTTACAGAATTAAAACGTATTTGAAAAAAAAATGCGTGGTATTCCAAGAAATATTTCTTATACAAATAATTGCAAGAATTTTTAATTTCAAAATCAAATCTGGGTTTTGAAGCATACACGAAACCTTATGGGCCTATAATGCATGCAAAAATCCAAATCTTAAAAAAGAAATTTTTTTTTTACGATAGGAAATTCATTTAAAAAGTAAATATTCTTGTGTGACAGGGTCCTATATTTGGGGCTGTAAAACTATTTTCCTTTCATTATTTAAATTATGGCTCCAATATCACCTTTTTTTTAAAAAAAAATTTTTCTCTTAAAATATACGTTTTTTTTTAAAGTTTTCACATAAACACACACAAACACACACACACCTTGAACCCATTAAAGCCATTAAATTTCCCGGCTGTACGGCACCATTTGAATTATTTATAATGCGCTTCATATTATATAAACTTGGTGAGGAGCCATGCTCACCGGCTGTATATACGCACAGATCGCGCCACACCAATGTAGCACCCTGTTCGGTGGGTGACCATTTGCTATAACTACGTAACGGTAATTTACTTTCAACACTACTACCACTGCCACGTTTCGATAATTCACCACTATTGCCAGCGGAAGCATTTAAGACGTTCATTTCGACACGTTCATCAGAATTAGTGCTGCCACTCGGTGTGGCTGCCAACGGATAGAGAGGATCTTCCATTTGTATAAAACTTTCCTCTTTATCAGACATTTTCTTTAAATATTCTTCTTCTTTTTTTCTGTTTTTTCTTTTTCTTTTCCTTTTCTTTTCAATCAAATAACCAACTTTGTTAACCGTTGTTAGCCGTTGTTAATCGTTTCAAAGTTAAAGAGCAACTGTCTGCTTGATTTGCAGCCCTAGAAAAATGTTTTTAATTGTAACACAAATACATTCAAACATTATAAGATTATTAACACATACATACATACATACATACATACTTATACACACACAATAATACTTTTTTGTTTAATTTATTACCGCTTTCAAAAGTTATGTGTCGTTAAACTTTGCATCTCTGAGCATTCGTAGATGTTGTAGATAAAAAAAAAGAACAAAAATATTGTCTGCTGCAAGTACTCGTAACTCGTAACTGTTGTGTTCTGCAACTTATCTGTTGTTGTGGCTTCTTAACATTGGTAATAGAATTTCCTACTCAGAAACTCAAAAGAAATTTGAAAATACACTGAGATACACTGTAAATGGATTTTAAAGGGCTTTTGAGTAATGAAAACAATTAAGGTGGCCGGATGCCAATAATAAAGAATTTCCAAAAGAACTTTAAATAAGCTTAAGGCAGTTAGAATGTGCATTAAATTGAATGGTTTGAGTTAAAATATTAAGTGGAGGTTAATAAAACACAAACATTTGGTTTATAAATCACAAGGCTTTGTAAGAATGTCCCTTTGCTGAAGAGAAATGCTCCATTTCATTTCATAAACCCAAATTAATGTAAATCCTTTGTTGCCAAGATTTGTACTGCAAGTTGGAAGTAAAGGTTCCGCCAAATAACTTTTATTGTTGTTGTCGTTGAAGTCGCCGTGGTCTAGTGAGTAGTGTGTTGGCTTATTAGACAAAAGCTCCGGGTTCGAATCCCAGGTCAGACATCAAAACGAAATATATTTCTTCGGCGACTTCCTCTCAGCTGATTTCTGGCAAAGATTCTGAGAGTAAAAATTGCCATGAAAAGCTTCTCAAAAATCTGTTGTTCGGAGTCGACTTAAAACTGTAGGTCCCGCCACTCTTGTATAAAATTAACGTACACAACATAAGTGGTGTGAGAAGCTAGGTCGTAATCCTGACTGAAGGGTTGTAATGGCCAATTATGTATGTATGTATGTTGTTGTTGTTGAAAATGCTTTAAAAAAAACCACTGAAAAACTACTTTTTTTTTTTGAAAGACCAATTCTTCCGGTTAATAATGGAAAATAATTTCATTCAAATGGCTGCCTCGGCTGGCAGTCGCCTACACGATCAGTCCAATTTTTAAGCACATTATCGATTGTGTGCACTAGTATTCCACCAATAGCTTCATGAATATTAACCTTTAAAGCGTCAATTGTCTGTGGCTTGTCGGCGTAACACATATCTTTGGCGGCCCTTCACAAATAATAGTCCAACGGTGTCAAATCACAACTCCAAGGTGGCCAAACGACATTAGCTTTGTGGCTGATAATACGTACATAATTTGCAACCCTTCAGTCAGGATTATTGACCTAGTTTCTCACACTACTTATGTTATGTGCATTAATTTCTTTATAAATAAGTGGCGGGACCTACAGTTTAAAGTCGAACGACAGTTTTTTTTGTGAAACTTTTCATTGGAATTTTATTTACTCTCAGAGTTTTTGCCAGAAATTTGCTGAGAAAAAAAATTCTTATTGTATTTTATTTTAATGTCTGGCCTGGATAATAATAAGATCGAGTGTAACTTCGACTTTATGGCACGTAGCGCCTTCCTGTTGAAATGAAATGTTGCTAATATTCTCCTCTTCAATTTTTGTGAATAAAAATTCATTCAACATGGCCCGATAACGATCGCCATTGACTGTAACGGCCACTCCTTGCTCATTTTCAAAGAATATTGGCCCAATTATGCCTCTAGACCAAAATCCTTACCAAACAATGACTCGTTTTGGGTGCATTGAATTTTCAATGTATGCATGCGGGTTTTCTGTGCCCCAAATGCCACAATTTTTTTTGTTTACATATCCGAAAAGTTCAAAATGAGCTTCATCTGAAAAGATGATTTTTTTTTCCAAAATCGACATCTTCTGTAAGTCGATCGCAGGCCCACTTAGCGAAGCGAAAACGCGTATACACAACCATATTCGTTCAGCGGGAGGATAAAACTAATTACAGTCGAACTTCTATTACTTGACAGCTCTATAAGTTGAAACACATATCGTGGCAGCAGTATCCAGATCATTTGTAAATTTACTTCCCAAAGTTGAAGTTTCTATAAGTTGAAGTTTTTTTCTGGATAATGGTGATTCAATTTATAGAAGTTTGACTGTAGCTGTCAAATCTGACATGAGCTAAGTGTTACCATTCACGAAAAAAGTAATAGTTGAAAAAACAAACGTTAGATGGCGTACCCGCGTCCCAACTGATCTCACCGAGCTTTATTTATGCTGCTATTGCTAGGCATAACCTAGTATTCGTTCGTGTTAATTTTATAAAGAATAGGGGGACTTAGAGCTTTAAGTTGACTCTGGACGACAGATTTTTGAGACTCTTTTAATGGTGGTTTTATTTACACTCAGAGTTTTTGGCAGAAATCTGCTGAGGGGAAGACACAAAAGAAGAAATATTTTTTCATGGGTTTGACCCGTGACGTAACGTCCAATAAGCGAAAACACTACCTACTAGACTACGGCAGCTTAAGACCATATTTTATTTAAATAAAACATAGGCTGTATAAGATATCTGTGAAAATTTTTGTTTTTTTGAAGGAACTATTGCTGGCATTGAAGTCGCCGTGGTCTAGTGGGTAGTGTGCTGGCTTATTAGACGAAAGGCCCGGGTTCGAATCCCAGGTCAGACATCAAAACGAAAAATATTTCTTCGGCGACTTCCTCTCAGCAGATTTCTGGCAAAGACTCTGAGAGTAAAAATTGCCATGAAAAGCTTTTCAAAAATCTGTCGTTCGGAGTCGACTTTAAACTGTAGGTCCCGCCACTCATGTATAAAATTAACGCACACAACATAAGTGGTGTGAGAAGCTAGGTCGTAATCCTGACTGAAGGGTTGTAATGGCCAATTATGTATGTATGTATTGCTGGCATTGTGTAGGGATTGTAACATCGTTTAAATGTCTCTGACGCATAAATCGCGCTTAATTTGATCAATTGCAATATAAATATTGACTTTAAGGTCCGCTGTGGTTTATGGCTTATTTGCAGACATCTGTAGCTTAAAAAACCCCCCTTGAAAAAGTCGAACAGGGTTAAATCGCACTATCTTGGGGAGTAATCAACATAACCTATATATGGAATGACCATGCCCACAAATCGTTTGTGCAGAATATATAATGTGGCAAGATCTGTCTGATACGTAAGGTAGTCCAGTTGAAACCAAATGTTGTTTGTGACCGAATTATTTCACTCGGGCCAAAAAAGCGCTAATTAGCGACATATAAGTGCTCACTGTTGACTCTTCAATTGAATTTTTCAAAGAAATATGGACTCATAACGCCGCCGGTGGGAAATTCATATCAAGTAGTGAATTTTTTGTTGTGCTGTCAACGTTCTGGAATTTCATGTGGTATCTTCCCGTCTTCTAAAATTTTGTTTCTTCACGTAACCATTCATCCAAAAAGTGGACATTATTGCAGAAGGTCTTCAGATTACATACATAATTGGCCATTACAACCCTTCAGTCAGGATTATGACCAAGCTTCTCACACCACTTATGTTGTGTGCGTTAATTTTATACATTAGTGGCGGGACCTCTGAACGACAGATGTTTGAGAAGCTTTTCATGGCAATTTTTACTCTCAGAGTCTTTGCCAGAAATCTGCTGAGAGGAAGTCGCCGAAGAAATATTTTTCGTTTTGATGTCTGACCTGGAATTCGAACCCGGGCCTTTTGTCTAATAAGCCAACACACCACCCACTAGATCATCAGATTTTTCAATGAAAATTAGGATCGGTTGCTAACTGCATTTTGATGATATTACTTCTACATTTTGTTGAATGCCATATCTATCCACGGTGATTTGAAAAAACGGCCTAAATATATGGAAACAAATTTGGCAAATATAGCTTTAACAAGATGGCCGTTATTTTCTGATGTCCTTGTTGGAAAACCCGATATAAATTATACCAAAAATTTTTTAGACTTCAGGAGAACTTTCACTATCCATTTATACAATTAAATACCCTATGCTTGACTTCAGAATTAAAGAAACGAAATCGATTAAAGAGTAGCTTACATTTTGGCCTACTATTATCGTTATTGGTAACAATTTTTGACTGGTATTTACTACCGTCCGTTGGAAAAATTTTGCTATTTTAAACCGGGCTTCTTCAAACGCTATTCTTCCTATATTGAAAACATTAAAGAGCTATTGTAGGGTATATACGTTCAAACTTTTCTCTCTTTAATTCGCATTTCATTGTGAATTGTTTAATTAAAAATTTGTTTCAAATAATAAAGATTAGGTCTCTGAACAAATAATTCTTTAAGTTTGTTTTTTGACTTCAATACGCCGACTTTAATGATGCATAGTTTGTATATCTCCCTCACCCCATTATGTAAGCCATTCCCATAAAAGTATTTTCCTTATAATTTGCATACCATACTCGTATGCACTCTTTTCATTAATATCCACTTATAGGGCTAAGCCTTCGTCTATGATATTTAAATCCAACAGCATGTATTTTAATTAAGGCACTAACGACCACTGTCCAACCCAGTGATTAAATTCTCGCATGGCAAACACACTCTGGGAACACCTCTACATGTGAACATTATCTTACAGCAACACACTCACGCTCACACTCACAATTCTCAAACAGCGCAACAAAAGCCAACAAAGTGAGCAAAACTAAGTGCAAACAGTAAGTGTCAGACAAAACCCATTACAAGATACCCTACAGAAACTTGTTATTTGAGTTTTATTACGCGCCATCAACAAACAATGGCTTACGGATAAAATTGCTTAAGAAAAATGGATGTAAAGATGCCTACGGATTACATTTCATACAAACGTTTGCGGTATGGGCGCTGACATCACTTCTTGGATGACTCAGAAATAGAACGGGTACTGAAGAAGACATGTGAATTTTTTGATCCATGGGACTCCCGACTTTTATAATGTCTTACAGGTTCTAATCTATAAAATCAAAAAGACAAAATAGTAGGCAATATTTGTTGCTTAAGACTTTCGGTAGAAGTCTGGATAAGAAGATGTTGAATCCAAAGCAATGCAATCTTTGAGACTCACCTACTTTGAAGGAGTATAGACAGAAAATCTTAGGAGATCATGCCTTTCAGAAACACGAACGAATTTGAAACGCGTACTTACATATATTGAGGTTAAGGTTCGTGTAGCAGCTTTATACCAAAAGCTCACTTCAGCGCGCATAGCGGGCCGTTGTAATGCCACAGGTAAACACAGTCCCAACCAAGGAGGAAGAAGTTGGTCAGCGCATGGGCTGCACATTCAAAAAGCACGACCACCTTACGCTTGAAAATCAGCCAGAAAGTTTGGTGAACGAGGCTATATCCTTGACATCAATCGACGTTAAACTCCGTCAAGCTGACAAGGATCGGAGAGCCAAATAACCTATATCTGCACCTGGCAAGGGATGGTTATTCACAGAGAAAGTGGATAACAGTCTCCTCTTCCTTAGCGGATCTGCATCCACTGCAGAAGTCGTTAAACGGGAGCCGCATTCTTGCTGCGTGTCTACCCATAACAAAGTGGCCTGTAAGCATGGCCATTGTGATCGAGATAATGTTACGACCAAGTCTGAGTAAATGATTAGTGCGCTTTCTATCCATTAAAGGCCAAGTGAGCTTAACGGTGAAGCAGGACACCTCATTGATCCAGGATAGGTTGGCGTCTCGGGAGAATTTCCGCATGATGGCCAGTTTGAACGAGATAAGTAGCATTCCCACGTCGATCGAAGAGGATTCTAGAAGAAGTGCGTCTGCCCTAGCTAACTCTTCCGCTCTCTAGATTCCCGGAATGTAGCAGTGTCCAGGGACCCAGATAAGTCTGAACTTACATACATACTCGTACATAATTGGTTATTACAACCCTGCAGTCAGGATTACAACCTAGCTACTCACATCACTTATATTGTGCGGGTTAATTTTTTTACATGAGTGGCGATGCCTACAGTTTAAAGTCGACTATGAACAACCGATTTCAAAACAACTTTTTATGGCAGTTCGGCTGAGAGGAAGTCATAAATTTTCTTATATTTCATTTTGCTGTCTGACCTGGGATGTGAATCGTGGCCTTACGTCTAATATGGCATCACTCTACCTACTAGACTATGGCAACTTCACTTAGTTTCGTGTACGGCGTGTACTTGGATAGCCTAATAAGTAGTCTTAGAACAATTTTTGTTATAGTCGAGAAGTGCTTAGATGGCTACAGTAGTTGAGCTTTGATCTAAGAATTCCACAGAATACCTTCTCAACCCCGGGTACAGTCCAATGCAATTTCATTTTTACCAAATTGTATATTCCAAAAGCCAAATCAGTGGGCACAACATGCTCTCTTTCCATCAATGCCGTTGTAGCGTGTTGTTGACCAACTACAGCAACCACAACCATGGCGCAAAGAAAGAACTAGAGAGTGCTTTCATTGTCAGAAGCCCCTAAAGCACTGCTGCAAAGAAATGCAATGCACATGCAGTGCTGGGAGTGACTGAATAAGTGAATCAGTGAATAAATCAAATAAATGTTGAAACACAATGAAAGCGTAAAACAGCAAACAAATGTGAATGAATTTTTCACAGCATTGTGTCGGTTGAAAACACCCCCATTTCTATCGCCAAACTGACATTTTCAATGTATTTGTGCCTTAAACCGCTCGCGTTTAAATTCTTTTGTAATGCAAAAACAAAAAACAATTTCTACCACATGATGGATCTGAGCGGAAAACAACAAAAACCACAAAAGTGCTTAAAGCAAGCGAACAAAAAAAAAAAGCAAAAACAAAACTGAATGTGTTCCATAGAGACGACAAGAAGAAAATTAAAAAGAAAAAAGAAATCTGAAAATGAAAATGTCCATGGCCAACATACATGCATAAGCGTGGTGGTATGTGTACCACGTTTATTTCGTTCCACTGACGGATAGATGGATGGATGGCTGTTGGGTTGCGGGTTTGTAGGAAGCAATATTGCTTTTATTGTTGTTGCTGTTGTTGTTGTTGTAATAGTATTTTGAAGTGTCGAGTTTCAAGCAATGCAATTTTGTGGCCATATTTTCATTGTGAAACAATTCAACTGATGGTCTAAAGCAGTTTTTTTTTCTTCTCCACACTGGAGTTTTGTGTGGACAAATTGCAAACCATATTTGATATTCCTTCTGTTTCTCTTGCAACAACAATTTTTGTTGTTTTCTTTGCTTTTATTGTTCTTCTATTATCAACAAGTCTATAATCGGACATCTGTGCTTAGATTTGGACAAAGGTTGGTTGCATCGGATAGGTCAAACAGCATACACAAGTTAATTATCCGAAAGATGCAAAGGCACATCACGTTATTTGACGTAGAGTTCATAAAAAGTGAGGAAACAATTAAACTAGCAACAGTAGAATACCATAAGGCTGACAGTAGCCCCAATTAAGTAAGCAATTGAGGCTATGAAGTCGTCATAGTCTAGTAAGTAGTGTATTGATGTGAGGCCGTGCTTCCAATTTCAATCCAAATATGAAAAAATATTTCTTCGATGACTTTCTGAAAAAAATTCTGAAATTAAAATAAAATAACCATGAAAAGTTACTCAAAAATGTATCCTTCAAAGTCGATTGTAAAGTTTAGGTCCGCCATTCTTGGATAAAATTAACACACACAACATGGATGGTGTCAAGAATGATAAACTAATGATTACGCCATCACGCACACAAAATTAAAACTTTCTGCGCATATTGAATCAATGACGTCACGCAAATTGTGTTCCTATTGGCTAATGACAATGTAAGTTATATTGCAGGGCTGCCAACTACTTTCACGTAGAGCACACACTTTTCAGAAGAAATGTTAATTTTCAAATGTGAAAAAGACTTGGAAACCTTTAAAATAGCCCAACTACATCATCTAACGGGAAATCATGCGCAAGGCGTAATCTTTAGTTTATCATTCTTGGGTGGTGTGAGAAACTAGGCCGCAGAACTCGCCGTCTAGTCTAGTAGGTAGTGTGTTGGCTTATTAGAAGAAAGGAACGGATTCAAATCCCAGGTCAGATATCAAAACGAAAATTTTAAAATATTTCTTCGGCGATTTCTAGCCAGATACAATTGGCGATTTAAAGGGCAATATTCTCGAAGCCATGAGTCGCCGTGGTCTAGTGGGTAGTGTGTTGACTTATTAGATGTAAAGCCAGTGTTGGAGTCCAAGGCCAGACATCAAAATAAAATATGAAAATATTTCTTCGGCGACTTCCTCTCAGCAGATTTCTGGTAAAAACTCAGAGACTAAAAATTGCCATGAAAATTTTCTAAAAAAAATCTATCGTTCGTAATCGACTTTAAACTGTAGGTCCTGCCACTCATGTATAATTTAACGCACACAACACGTGTGGTGTGAGAAGTTAGGACGTTGTACAATGGGTCAATTCGACCTTCGGGTACTATACTTGTCACAGTTGACAAGTTCACGTCCTCTAACCTAACCCAACTAGGCCGTAATCAGTAGGCCAATAAAGTAACTTAAGTAAGTACTGGAGATATGAAGGACGGCAAACTTCTTGAAGTGGACGATATGTGAGAATATTAGAAGTTGAAGATTTGGGATGAAGAAGAATTATTAGAAAGATTAGCGGTTACAAGTTTTAATCTCAATCGCTCTTCCGTAAATCAATTTCAGACATACCGATCAGTCAACCGAATAGAAAATAGACTGAAAGTCGTATTTATAGACCAGAAGCAGACACTATGATAGCAAAGGGGTAATATAATTGTTTCCATTAAAGAGTTCTCTGTAATTCCAGACTATAGACCCAATTTGATACATTTTGTGGCTTTCGTCGAGGTTGTCTTACCCGAACTATACGAGTTTGCCCTAAACGATCTTTTAACGCAAGCAATTCTTGCCGGGCAATATATATTAAATATGTTCTAGACTTTGGGAAATACAAGGCAAGATCTATTGTGTTATTGCCGAATCAAATAGGACAATGATTTCGTTCGACTCTAGGGACAATTTCCGACGATAGGGGAATTAAAATTTGCAGTGTAATCTCAACGGATCGCACTGCTGCTAACAAAATTGATTGAGGAATACTTAACGCTAACGGTTTTTTCTAGCAGTTCCAACAGATATGGAGCTTATTCTCCACGTCTGTGTAAATCTTCCATTAATACCCTGTTTTTGTAAGACGTTCGTTAGAAACCATTCGGCTTACAGAAACCTTACATTAATAGCCTGTTTCTGTTAAACGAATGGTTTCTAATACGTTTCCCGCCTTTAATTTCTAACAACTGTTCAATAACACATTTTTAACCGTTTCTTGCATTAATAACCTGTTTCTGTAATCCGATCGTCTGAAACAATTTCTTACATTAATACTCTGTTTCTGTAAGGCGCATGGTTTCAGACGAACGCTTTACAGAAACAGGGTATTAAGCGCTAGATAGTATTGTTGAACGGTTGTTAGAATGGATAGCGACAAGCATTTAATAACAAAAGCCACCTCAAAATGTACCCTGGCTGTCTAGGAGGTAATGCGCTAGAGCATTAGAGAAACGATCGTGTTTTTAGTTTCCAATAGAGACTTTGGCCTTTTAAGCTACGTCGAACATAAGGTCTAAATTTCTTTGCTCGTAATAATTGCGATCATCAAAATGAAAGCTATCAAATTCCCTTTAGAATACTGCATTATTCGTATTCAAATAAATGCGATCTTATTATTTGAGTCATCATGTCAACTAACCATTAAAGGTTTAGATCTCTGCTAAGTGATCAGTTAGTTTAGTTATGTACCATGGAAATGCAGTGCATATTGTAGACAAAAAGAAATTTTTAATATTTCTCTTTAGTCAGGATAACAACCTAACTTCTCACACCACAATGTTTCAATTTTATACATGAGTACCGGGACTTACAATTTAAAGACGATTCCGAATGACAGATTGCAAATTTTGTTTACCCTCAGAGTTTATGCTAGAAATCTGCTGAAAGGATGTAGCAGAAGAAATATTTTTTCAAATTTCCGTTTTGATGTCTGATTAGAGTTCTGAACCGAGGACTAACGTAATTGCAGCGACTTTTTTATGATTTTTTTGTTAATATTTTAAACTATTAAACTATTACTTATTTCGTGAATGGTAACACTTAGTTCATGTCAGATTTGACAGATACAGTCAAACTTCTATAAATTCATTCGCCATTATCCTGAAAAAAACTTCGAATTATGGAAACTTCAACTTTGGGAAGTAAATTTACAAATGATCTAGATACTGCTACCACGAAATATGTTTCAACTTATAGAGACTTCAAGTAATATAAGTTCAAATTATAGTCTTTCGACTGTAATTAGTTTTATCCTTCCGCTAACTGAATATGGTTGTGCAAACGCGTTTTCGCTTCGCTAAGTGGACCTGCGTTCGACTTACAGAAATTGCCGATTTTCTTTTAAGATGAAGCTCATTTTGATCTTGGCGAGTATGTAAACAACCAAATTTGTCGCATTTGGGGCACAGAAAACCCGCACGCATACATTGAAAAACCGACAAACCCAAAACAATTCGCTGTTTGGTATGGATTTTGGTCCAGAGGCACAATTGGGCCATTTTTCTTCGAAAGTAAGCAAAGAATGGCCGTTACAGTCAATGGCGATCATTATCCGGCCACGTTGAACGAATTTTTGTTCACAAAAATTGAAGAGGAGGATATTGGCAACATTTGATTTCAACATGGCGGCGATACGTATCACACAGCCGATGTTTTGAGCCCTGGTTTTAAAGATTATATTATCTGCTGCAGAGCTGATGTCGTTTGGCCACCTCGCAGCTGCCATTTGACACCGTTGGACTATTATTTGTGAGGTGCCGTCAAAGATAAGTGTTACGCTGACAAGCCAGATAAAATTGGCGATTTAAAGGACAATATTCTTGAAGCCATGAGTCGCCGTGGTCTAGTAGCTAGAGTGTTGACTTATTAAATGTAAAGCCAGGTTTCGAGTCCCAGGCCAGACCTCAAAATAAAATATAAAAATATTTCTTCGGCAATTTTCTCTCAGCAGATTTCTGGCAAAAGCTCTGAGAGTAAATAAAATTGCCATGAAAAGTTTCTCAAAAAAATCTGTCGTTCGGAGTCGACTTTAAACTGTAGGTCCCACTACTTATGAATAAAATTAAGGCACACAACATAAGTGGTGTGAGAAACTAGGTTAATAATCCTGACTGAAGGGTTGCAATGATCAATTATGTACGTATTATCAGCCGCAAAGCTAATGTCGTTTGGCCACCTTGGAGTTGCGATTTGACACCGTTGGACTATTATTTGTGAGGTGCCTTTAAAGGACAATATTCGTGAAGCCATTGGTGAAATACAGTTGCACTCAATCGACATACATACATACATACATAATTGGCCATTACAACCCTTCAGTCAGGATTACGACCTAGCTTCTCACACCACTTATGTTGTGTGCGTTAATTTTATACATGAGCGGCGGGACCTACAGTTTAAAGTCGACTCCGAACGACAGATTTTTGAGAAGCTTTTCATGGCAATTTTTACTCTCAGAGTCTTTGCCAGAAATCTGCTGAGAGGAAGTCGCCGAAGTAATATTTTTCGTTTTGATGTCTGACCTGGGATACGAACCCGGGCCTTTCGTTTAATAAGCCAACACACTACCTACTAGACCACGGCGACTTCTAACTTCTAACACTCAATCGACAATGTGCTGAAATATTGGACCGATCGTTTAGGCTACTGCATGGCCAGTCGAGACAGCCATTTGAATGAAATTATTTTGCATTATTATACTTTCAAAAAAAAAAAAGAAAGTTTAGAAAATATTTAGTAGTTTTTTTTTTAAAGCATTTTCAAAAAAGAAAGTTATTTGCGGACCTAGCTACTAAATATTATTAAAATAATTGCTTAAGTTACTTAAGAAAGAATGTTGCATAGAAACTTTTTTTATTAAATTTCTAGGTTAGGAGGACGTTCACTTTTCAAATGACACAATATGCAGTATCCGGAGGTCGGATTGGCCTATTAAACAACTTAAATTCTTAACTAGTGCTCTTATTTTAAACACAGCTGTAGAATATTCCCAATTATGATTTCAAAACAAGTTTTGTTGTTTATAGTCTGAAATTTGATAAGACCACTTACTTACATACGTTGTTCCTAAAACTCTTATATTCTTAAACATGATACCGAATAATAATAATTTTTGAATTTCAATTTCATTTTCGATTTGCTTTAATAGATTAGCAATTGCTCTTTTGAATTCAGTTACGATTTATTAACACTAGAATGTAGACGAGAAAAAAAATTATTTTAAAAATTTTATTGTCAATGAACGTTTATAAATTAATTAAAAGGTACTAAACCTACTGATCAAGCAAAAAATACTTAAACAATGTATGCCTGCCTGCACCAATTAACTAATTTAAGTGTTACTCGTTAATTATAATTAATCGTTGTAAGCATTTGAAGTGATAACGAAATAGATTTGATTTCGAATAATTTAAATACATACACGATGCGGTTGTAAAGATTATTTCAAAAGTGCATTAGAATATTGTGTCAAATAGTTGAGATTATAAAAGTTATCGCATTATAAGCAAATCACTATCACTATTAAATCGCAACGTGCTAAACCGTATAAACAAATATTGAGTGTTAAAGGTGGTGTCAATTGGAAGGAATTTATAAATTTTTAAAATTAATTTTTTTTTTTAACAAATAATCTGATAATGGCTATTAATTCTGATCATATAGTGCATAGATGATCAATAAAATTTGAATTTTTATGGCAATATTTCCATTAGCAAGATGTGATTATTATTCAAATCACGCGGTATTTAATAAAATATTGAAATTTCTTACATTTGTAGTAAAAAAAATAGTTAAAAAATAATTATTAATTATTTGTACTCTTTATAGAGTCCATAACCCTTTCTCCATATCGGCAAACTTGTTAAGATCTTATCTCATAGTCGGGTTATTCTGTAAGATTAACGCAATGTAAACATCATCAAAGCGGTTCTTTATTAATTTATAAAAAAAAATTTATTTAAATTTCATAAACAAATAAACAAATACTCATAATAAAAATTAAACTTTATTTGCTTAATAGTTAAATTTTAATTATTTTACAATTGTCTCCATACAACTCTGAATACTGCTTCCTAGACAACAAAGAAGATCCCCTTTCAAACGATCGTGATATGTGAATTCTCAATTAGCTTTGCTTAGGGTGTTTCTAATTTTATTAACCGTAACATCATTTAATTATTAATTTGATGAATACAATAGAGATATATATCGGTTCCGAATATTTCCAATATACGAACAGAAATTTGTATCACTTTGAGAGAAATTTCAAATTTTAGAGCCGATTTTTGCCAGTTCTCTTTCCATAAAAGCAGGACATAGGCCTATGAGGTATTCTACAATATTCTCTTAATATTAATAATCATAATTGGAGTTGAAGTCGCCTTAGTCTAGTAGGTAATGTGTTGGCTTATTAGATGTGCAGCCACGGTTTAAACATTGGGTCAGACAGGTCCACCAAAACGAAATAATAAAATTATACCCCATCAGAGTCTTCCCCTCTGTAGATTTTTGGCAAATAACCTGAAAGTAAAATAAAATTGTCATGAAAAGTTTCTCAAAAATCTGACGTTCTTGTCTGTTACAATGGGTACAATGGGTCAATTCGACTTCCAGGTACTGTACTTGTTTTCATTGGCAGGTATAGGTCCTCTAACCTAACACACACAATATAAGTGGAGTAAGAAACTAGGTCAAAATCCTGACTGCAGATTTGTAACAAACAATTATGTATGTAGGTATGCAACTGTAACAGGAGTTGTAAAACCTTATGCACCAACAGAAGAAGTAAAGCCACATTAGCTCCATTCATTTTTATCAAAAAAAAATTGATGCATCTACTGTCAAGGTATGGTCGTAACCGCTAGAGTATCGGTGGTCAAACTTAGTCTTCCTAATTAATTTCGTTCAAATTCGTTAAATGCCAACACATTTCAATCAAAGTCATCTGCACTTACATAACATACATAATTGGTCATTACAGCCCTTCAGTCAAGATTACAACCTAGCTTCTCACACTAATTATGTAAAGTCGAATCCGAATGACAGATTTTTTTGAAAAACTTTTTTCATAGGAAATTTATTTGCTCCCTCAGATTTTTTTTTTGCTAGAAATCGGTTGAGAGGCGGCTACTCCGTAATTACTATCCCCAATATTAAATTGTTCAATTATCTCAGAAAATCGCCAGACACTGGCAGTTACTATCCTCAAGGATTGGTATTACAAGGTTTGAAAGGCGTATTAACTGTTAGTGCAAACCAGAGATCAGCAGTGAATCGTTTTTCCGCTACTCATAATTACTCATGCAATTTTGAGTATGAGTGAATCAATAGAATTTAAATTCAACTACTCTGGTTGAGTACAACGTTGACATCAAACTCACAACATTCATAAATTTATAAATTTAGAAAAATTCTTATAATATTTACAAGTGATTCGAGTGGCTCGAATCATTCATCAAAATTTACAGCCTTTGTTGTTGTTGCATATACAAACAAAGAAGAAAGGAAACACAAACACAACAACAAGACCTGCATACACACAATCTTCTTGTGAGTATTACAGTGCTCGTACGCGAATCATACTTATTTTGTGCTTCGTGTAAATGTTAAGTAAAGACGAGTCGAAGTCAATAACATCATGCGTATTGTTAAGTACGAATACTTCGAGTACTTCCAACTTTGAGTATGAGTAGTATGAGTATCATATTATAATAAGTATAAATGAGTATAAGTTTTGAATACTCGTTTCTGATCTCTGGTGTAGACATTCAGTAAATTCTGGAGACTACTGACGATCGTAGCCAATCTGCGGGGATCTCCGATCGGTAACCCTTGAAATAAAGATATGTTTTTGATATATTCTGTCCAAGTATTCTCGAGAATATTCAGAGAACTAATACCCTTTCTTAGATGTTGAATTGATGATTTCGGTGGCATCATAGTTTAGGTCTTCAATATCATACTTTCTTTAAACGTACTCGCTATTTTCACGTCGGACTTGACTTAAAATCGAGAAATTAACTTCTTTACTACGTAGATTCGACATTTGGCAGGTTTGGTAAAGTTTTAGCTTATCCTTAAGGCATTTGTACCATGGTTTTATCTCATGATTCTGTCAAAGTGAAACAATCATCTTTAATAATCAGTAAAGCCCAGTGGTAGCTTATTATACTTACTAAGCGAGAGTTTCAAGTTCAATATTAAGCCCTTCTATGTCCAGTCTGCCAGAGAAAGCTCAGAGAGTAAATAATTGCTGTGAACGTACACACACATACATAATTGGTCATTACAACCCTTTAATCAGGATTATGACCTAGTTTCTCACAACAGTCGACTCCGAACGACAGATTTTTGAGAAATATTTCATGGCAATTTTATTTATTCTCAGAGTTTTTGCCATAAATTCGCTAAGAGCAAAACGCCATAGAAATATTTTGAAAATAGCAGATCTGGGGTTGGAACTCGTTTAACGAGGTCTCACCTCAAATAAGCCAACACACTACCTACTAGACTACGACGTAAGGCCCTTAATTATTGGATAAAATGAACACAAACATTATATGTACGCGCGGTGTGAATGCTGTAAAGGGTTGAATTTATTTATGTATGCATCTTGACCTTATGACCTTTAACTAAAAATACGCAATCCACAACAAATATTAAACGATTTTTAAAACCTAGGACGCTTTTTTCAATCAGAAATCATTAGCACGTTTTATTGAGAGCGGCAGCCTTTTCAACGCAATAATTTTATTGTTGTTGATAACACTTAGGGCCATTATTACAATTTGGCATTAAAGTAGGGTTTAGTTAACGGTAACATTAGCTAAAGTGAACTTTAAAGTCAGCTTTAACTTCTTTTCGTTATTACAACCTAATCCTAATATATATTACAAAGCTTTCTGTAAGTCTGTTTTTGTTTGTTTGTTAGCCAATTACGTTTGAACGCCTAGACCGATTTCCTTGAAGTTTGGGATATAGATCGAGCTTTTTTCGGTACGGGTTAAAGGGAGAAAAAATGGGACAAACGGAGAAAAAATGGTAACAGAAATGGACGAAAAACGGGCAAATTGAATGCATTTATATTTACGACTTAGAGTATTCAAAGAACTGGGTTGTTTGATAAACCGGTTTCCGAATAATTTAAAAAATTACATTTTTTAAGAAACCGGTTTCGAACCCGAATTTTTATTTATTGTTATTTTTATAACCCTCGCAACGCCGGGTACCATGGCAATGGCGGAGCAATGTCGATAACATTACTGAATTAAACATGTTATTTTTAAACGCTGTGGCAACGACTTGCTTCCATTTGTGTTATGTTTATGCGTTTTGTTTATATTTTTAGTTGCCACATTGAAAATATTATATGATCTGGCAAGTTCAAACATAAATTTAACTTTAAATGTTAGGTTAGGTTAGGCTAGAGGACGTGCACCTGTCGGTCAAGACAAGCACAGTACCCGGAGGTCGAAATTGACCCATTGTACATTGTCCTTAGGGGAGGAAGGAAATGGAGGATATAGGAATGCAGGAAAGAGGAGGGAGAATGGGAAACGGAGAAATGAAAATAAACAAACACAAAACAATAAAGGTTGAGAGTGCGACTACACTTATGAAGCCCTAGCACCTTTCAACCAGCCCAAGCTGCTAATGAATCTGTGGAGAGCCTTGATGTCGGCTCTCGACACAGAACTCAAGTTCTCAAAGAAGGCCCTACCAAGGGTACTCAACTTCAACCTACCAAGGGCTGGGCAGTTGCAGAGGAGATGTTCGACAGTCTCCAACTCCTCCTCATCGCAACATACCCTGCAATAATCCGGCTAATAATATCGAAGTGCCCGCGATAAAACCGACAACCAACCTTAAGCTGGCCTTAACCAAGCCCAACAGCCACTCTCTCCTCTTGCAGCAGGAAACAGAACAACCCGATCCGTTCCCCCAACGTCTCTGCTCTTCCCTCCTGACCCATCCATCGATGAGGCCATAGAGGTGACAGACTTGGGGGGGTCAGGACCAACCGTGAAATCGCCACCTGAAAACGAACCTAACCTAGTGAAGGCAACCGCCGTCTCATTGCCCAGTATTCCGCTGTGACCCAGAACCCAGCATAGAAGGATACGGTCCCGTCCAAAACTCCTCAACGACTCTTTGCACTTGCGAACGAGCCGTGATTTGCACCAGACCGACACAATGACTCTAAGGGCAGCCTGACTGTCAACGAAGATCATGTAAGATTCGGAATCCGAAGATGGGCCACCAGCCATGGCCTCAATAGCCTTCAGTATTGCGAAAATCTCCGCCTGAAAAACGCTGCAGTCATTATTCAACCTGAAGTGGAGTTCAAAACCAAGTTTCTTACAGAAAACCCCAGCACCTGTACATCCACCTAACTTAGACCCCATCTGTGAAGATGGGTATACCACTCTGACCCTGGAGTAGCCCACCATTCCATTGTGCCCTATCCAGTATGAGTATACTCAAACCAGGTAGGAACATAGCCTCAGGCACAATATATAATCAGTGGCTTTTTCCGAAAGTCTGTACCTTCCGTTAGGAAAGACGGTATTCAGAACTCTGTTTCTAACAACCCGATTCCCTTAGGCGTATGGCACTACGAGCTGCACACCACTTGACATATATGTCAAGCGGGGTCAGACAGAGCATAGTATCAAGAGCAGCCTGAGCTTTAAATGTTACTAGTAGGATAATGTTCACCTATTATAATGAAAGGCAATTTATCTGCTCATTAAAACCCTTCCTAGTTAACGGCAAGTTGTAATAATGACCCTTAATGATAGGAATGGACATTGTTTATCTCTTCTCGATATTATAAGCAGCATCTTGCAGTTTCTTTTTGCTCTCTACTGTACATTTTTATTAAAAAGAATGTAAAAAAAAAAAAATTTGTTGGAAACTTTCTTAAACTAAAAATAATCTCAGACGAATACAATTTTAATTTAAAGTTTTATGACACCTGCCAATCGTAAATAATTAACGAACGAAGAAAACTAAAATTATATTTCAATTTTATCTGGAACACTTATTCACTCAATTAATTATTAAATAATTCGATTTTAAATTGTTGCCATGACACTATAACTACAGGGCAACATAATATTTACAAAAACTGTTACCGATAATCAAGGAGATCAAGCAAGACCCTCATGGTTAAGATTATAAGAAATTATTAAAGCTGATAAGAAAATTTCTAGTGTTTGTATATTTATTTTGAATTTATTTTTACTATTTGGACGTAAACAAATTATTAACAAATAATAAAAAAAAATGAAAGCAACAACAAATTTAATAAGAATAAAATAAATCATCAAGCAATGCCCTACAGACTTAGATAGATTTGCCAAGTAGTTTTTGTTATTAGGAAATGCCAATACAATGAATGACGTTGATTTAAAGGCAACGTGCTTTAAAGAACAACTTTATCTGACAGACTATAAATTATCCCATGTTGTTAAACAATAGAAATTTTGCAAAATCACGTCTAAATACAGATTGAAATTGTAAAAAAGATTGTAAATTTTCAAATCATTAGCGTGATAAAATTATTATAAATTTTATTAAAAAAAAAATACTAAATAAAGATTATTTAAAGACTATTTATGTGGCCCACTGTAGACATTGTGATGTGTTTGCATGTTGAACACACAGAATCATTTAAATTTTAAAATAAAAGACAAAAGCAATAATAAAGAACAAGTTTTTTTTTTAAATTAAATTTTAAAAATATATACACGAATTACATACCTATTTATACATACCTATTTATACATACATATACAGTAGCGAGCACAAAAAATGCAACGTTGGGTAAAATTATCTTTAAGTGCGATAATTTTAAAAAAATGGTGACCAGTTCAAAATATTTCTTTGGGTTATAAATCCCTACAGTTATAGATACCTATTATTAATAACATTATGTAAATATTTTTAATTAACGATATATTATTATGGGAGCAATAAAAATGCAACAGCATAAATTTTAATGTGTTTATTTAAATTAAATAGTAATTCTTACAAAAAAAATCTTAAAATTAATATTTAGTGGCTTAGCCCTTATTTTTTATGACTTCTTGCAACCTAGAAGGCATAGAGGCGACTAAAGCTTTTAGTGTGTTAATGGATATTTTCTCCCATTCACTTTTCAAAATTAGATCGGGAGACTGTGATGGCCAATCCAAAACATTGACATCATTGTCGCTTAAAAAGTTTCGAGCTAAGAGACTTGAGTGCTTTGGATCGTTATCCTGTTGGAATATGCTACCAGGAGGCATTTTTTCCCGCAGATGAGGAAGCATGTGTTCTCCAAGGATTTCAAAGTACTTCTTGGCGTCCATTTTTCCTTCGATTTGAGTTAAGGGACCAACCCCATCACGGGAAAACGCACCTGTAAATACGTGACGTAAAATCAATAATTTTTTTTAAACATATCGTTCCTTACCCCTTACAAAATACATGTTGTATAACTTATTTAAGAAATTTTCAATTATAATTAAATAAATAACTTACTTTAACTATTTTTTTATTATGTTGCATTTTTTTTTGCTCGCTAAAAATTTTCACTTTTTTCACTAATTCAAAAATATTTAACTTTTTAAAGCAGAATTTGGAATAAACTGTGGTTACTTTGAAAGCTTATAATTGAAAGAATTAACAGCAAAAGAAAATAGATAAATTAGTTACCGTTATTTTGAAACAGATCTTATTAAAGATCATATGGCACAGTGTTGCTTTTTTTGTGGTCGCTACTGTATATAGACCTATATACATACATACATATGTGAACATATTTATATACATACATTCAGAGAATATTGTGGTTATTTATATTCTTTCTCGTTTTATGTTTTCATCCCTCATGCTTAACAAATTCCTGCAGAGAATTTTAAACGTCTGCAAAACATACCCAAAACGTTGTATTGGTATTGAGCGTTTTATGATCATTTAGATCGTGAGTGCTTTTGACTGTACTGAGTATATTGTATGCAGACAATGGATAAATCTATGGTAAGTTTAGAAAAAAAAAGCTTTTTATTTTAAATTTATGAAATATATTTAAGTGTGGTTAATTAAGCGTTTAAATTAAGTGAAACTAGCGATTTGTCTCATATCTAGCGTAAAATAAAAGAGTCTATACATCTACCCGCAGCATTGTTGGAATCCGGTGTTTACCTGTAACATCACAACTGGCCGCTATGTGTGCTCAAATAAGCTTTGTTATCAAAGCTACTACTTCAACCTACATACCGACCTATGTATCAAACATCAGCAATGAATCGTTTTTTTTTTTTTTTTTGATACTCATAAGCACTCATGAAATTTTAAATATAAGTGAGTCAACAATATTGAAATTTAACTATACACTTTGATTCATTTATACCAGTGGTGTTGTCGAGCCGGAATGCTTCGGAACGTCGTTCCGGTACTTCCTTATTGGACAGGAACGCTTTCCGGAACTAAAGATGATTTCTGATAACGAGAATTGGCTGACGTTTTGAAAAAAAAATTAAAAAGAATTGCTGATTTTTTTAAATGTATTTTTATAAACAAGGGTTTGAACCGAACCGGAACAAAAACCGGAACGAACCGGCTTGATTTTCCGGACCGTAAACCGGAGTCTGGAATGCGTTCCGGTAAAAAATAATTAGCAATACACCGTATTTTTATAAACAAGGATTTGAGCCGAACCGGTAAAAAAAAATTAGGACAATACCGTATTTTTATAAACAAGGGTTTGAACCAGAACAGTAACCGGAACGAACCGGCTTGATTTTCCGAACCGTAAACCGGAGTCCGGAATGCGTTTCGGTAAAAAAAAAATTAACACAACACCGTATTTTTATAAACAAGGGATTGAACCGAACCCGAACCGGCATGTTTTCCCAACCGTAAACCGGAGTCCGGATCGCATTTCGGTAAAAAAAAAAAAAAAAAAAATATGAAAACACCGTATTTTTATAAACAAAGGTTTGAACCGAACCTGAACCGGCTTGTTTTTCCCAACAGTGAACCGGAGTCCGGAACGCGTTCCGGTAAAAAAAAAAATAGCACAACACCGTATTTTTATAAACAAGGGTTTGAACCGAACCGGAACAGAAACCGGAACGAACCGGCTTGATTTTCCGAACCGTAAACCGGAGTCCGGAATGCGTTTCGTTAAAAAAAAAATTAGCACAACACCGCTGATTCATACACACTACAACATTGATTTATAAGTACAGGTTGCAATGACTATGTGCACAACGTTGACATCAAACTCATACCATTCGAAATATGTTTGATCCACAAGCGAGTGACTTGAATTATTCATTAAAATTTACAGTCTTCGATGTTGTGGCATCTACAAAAAAACAAAAAAGGCTCATACACAAAAGGGACTAAGCGGCAAGCAAAGCAAACTCACAACCTTTTAGTGAGTATTTTAGTGTTCGGATGCGAATCATACTTGTTTTGTGATTATTGTAAATGTTGAGAGTCGAAATCAATAACATCATACTTATTGTTAAGTATGAATATGATCAATACTGCAAACTTTGTATATGAGTCCTCTACTAATACTTATTTTATGATTCATATACTATATATGTTGAGTTATGGAGAGTCGTAATCAACTACATCATACGTATTGTTAAATATGAGTACGATCAATATTTCAAACTTTGAATATGAGTAGAGCTTCCATGATATTAAAATAAGTATAAATGCTTATAAGAAACAGAAATTATGAGCATGATTCGATTCTCCTTATATTTTTGAATACTCATTGGTGATCTCTGCTAGCGACCTACCAACCCGGCACATTCAATATGCAAATACAATAGTTTCCTCTTAAGTTACAAACGCGTTTTATCTTCCCCGTACTTTATATGGTTTGAAGGGCAACCAAACTCAATAATTTATTCAGAAAATTTGTTTCTATTTCCAGCTTTTTATAAGGCTACATGCAATATATTTAATTTCCATACACTTTCAATACAACCCACGTAGTTATTTTTTAATGAATTATTCATTAGATTCTAGCTCATTGCATTTGATATGCTAATGCAGACGAAAAAAACAAAACCTTTACAAGCACCTAACATTCCTAATGGCAGTATTCCACCGCATATTTCTGTAAGACAAGCGTTTTTAGAAAACAGCAAAATTGTTTTACTGTCTACAGCGTGTTTGTCAACGAGAACAACATATGTTTCTCTCAACATGTGGTTGTTTTTGTTAGAGTTGACGCAATAAATAATATTTTAGATAATCATGAACGTGTTAAAGCGTATGTAACTTAACGGATAGCATTAGAAAATTATTTGAAATCAAAGAATTACACGAGACAAGTCTTTTGTACCAAAAATGTATGCAGTAACGGGCGTTATGGTAAATTCAATATTCGTCTGGGGTGATGTATTTGTCGAAGTCGCCGTGGTCTAGTAGGTAGTGTGCTGGCTTATTAGACGTAAAGCCAGGGTTCGAGTCCCAGGCCAGACATCAAAATAAAATACAAAAAAGTTTTTTTCGGCGATTTCTTTTCAGCAGATTTCTGGCAAAAACTCTGAGAGTAAAATAAAATTACGATGAACAAGTTTCTCGAAAATCTGTCGTTCGGAGTCGAGTTTAAATTGTAGGTCCCGCCACTTAACAAACACAACATAAGTAGTATGAGAAACTAGGTTAATAATCCTGACTGAAGGGTTGTAATGACCAATAATGTATGTATGGTCATACATAATAACGACATAATTAGTCGTTACAACCCTTTAGACAGGTTTTACAACCTAGCTTTTCATACCATTTACGTTGTGTGTGTTAATGTTCTACATGAGCAGCGGTATTTACAGTTTAAAGTCGACTTTGAATGACCGATTTTATGAGAAACTTCTCATTGCCATTTTATTTACTTACAAAGTTTTTGCCAGAAGATGTTTGTAGCCGAAGAAATATTTGTTAATACTTCGTTTTGTTGGAGTTGTCTGACCAGGGGTTTCAACCATGGCTTTGCGTCTAATAAACTAACACACTACCTACTAGACTATAGCGACTTTATTTATTTTTTTTCTCAATTTTCTTAATTCATAGGACATTCAAGAAATATTTGTTCATACTTCGTTTTGTTGGAGTTGTCTGACAGAGATCAGCAATAAGTATTCAAAACGATGAGTTGATTCGAGTCATTTTTATAATTTCAGATACTTATAAGCATTCATATTTATTTTGATATCATACTCATACTACTCATACTCAAACTTGGAAGTACTCGTCGTATTCATACTTAACAATACTCATGATGTTATTGACTTCGACTCGTCTTTACTTAAACATTTACACGAAGCTTAAAATAAGTATGATTCGCGTACGAACTTTACTATGCTTACAAGAAGATTGTGTGTATGCTTGGCTTGTTGTCTTTGTCTTTCCTTTCTTCTTTGTTTGTATATGCAACCATAACAAAGGCAGTAAATTTTGATGAAAGATTCGAATCACTTATAAGTATTATAAGTATTTTTCTAAATTTATGAATCAGAATGAGTAGGCATATGAATCAAACATATTTCGAATGTTGTACTCATACTCATTGCTACTTATACTTATAAATCAATGTTGTAGCGAGTATGAATGACTCAGAGTAGTTGAATTTCAATTCTGTTGATTTATTTATACTCAAAATTGCATAAGTGCTTATGAGTAGCGGAAAAACGATTCATTGCTGATCTCTGGTGGAGACATGAAAAGCTTTCTTCATATTCAATTTGAATTGCTGTCATAAACTTAATTTATTTCCACTACTTATGACTCTTGGAATACCTAACAATTGCTTTCTTTTACATCCCAGAACATCTTTTAGGAACTATTCAATATTTTCCCTGTGTTTTTCTGTTGTAGTACATATAAAATGAAGTTAAGAAAAAAATTTATTTCATACTCAAAATTGCATGAGTGCTTATGAGTAGCGGAAAAACGATTCATTGCTAATTGCTGATATATGACCAGGAGTTTGAAACATGGCCTCATGTCTGTTAAGCCAACACTAGGAAGTGTGTTATATACTTTCAGTGCTATAGGGCATTTAAAATTCCCCATTAACCCTTAAGTAGCAAATAGCACATGCCGGCATTTTAACTCAATTTAGGTATTCTATACTAAAAGCTCTTATTATTGTTGCAATCTTCAGTTCATATTTAAACTTCTAGGGGAACGCTTATCTTTGCGGTTTTATTGTGAATGCGAGTTCATCAAAAAAAAATTACAAAATTAACTGGTTTTAGATTTCATTTGTAACAAAATGATTTGTAAACAATTTTTATAAAAAAAAAACCCCAAACAAATGTGCAAATTAGTGTAAATAAAACCACGTTAAAAATGCTTTTAAAAGGTTTTTAGGAAAATCAATAAACTCGTGTCAGTCATTACTGCTCTCTCTGGCTCTGTGTATACAACTCAGTTAAGTTCTGCTCAGTTCAGTGTTTGTTTGAAACACATGGGCCGCATGTTTGTTTGTGCCAGACGCTACAAAAAAAAAACACACAATTTGTCTGCAGCAAAACTCATACAACGGGTATATGCATGAGTAAATGAATGCTGGTTGCTGTCTTTTTTGCTGTTTTCATGCATGCTGTGTCAACGAAAATGTTTTGTCTTCATTTAGTACGAGTATTTTCCTGTGGCTTTTTATTTTTAAAGTGTTCTTAATACAAAAATTAAAGCGAAATTAAAAGTGAATCGTTTTAATTTTTATTTTCATTTAAAGTTTTGCTTACAAAACATTTTATTATCATGGATCCTCTATTAAGTCGGGTAAGTTTTGCTTACTGTCGCATCTAAACAAAAAATGTTACGAAAGCAAAGCAATGCAATGCAAAACTGTCAATGACCCTGCATGACATAGTTTGCTTGAAATAGTTTTTATAGTGCTTATCAAGTGATTATTTTGATGACAATAGGCGTTGAAAATTATGGAAATGTATTGAGAAAATCGTTTAAGTGGCATAAATTTGTATTCTTTTGTAATTTGAAGACGATTATTATGTAGAAAAATTTCCATTGTTTACATACATACATACATAGAGCTGTTTGAAATATAATAGTTAAGTAAAAAATTTATTTTTATTCAAGTTAAAAAAAGTTTGTTGTTATATTTTATTACCACCAGTCTAAACTTTTGAAAAATAAAAAAACTTCAATACAAATATTAATTTTCCAAAAAAAAAAAAAGATACTAAATTGCTAAAAACCCAAAATATTTGGTGTGCAAAAAAATAGTAGTAGCATTAGAAAACGTATCTGTAAAAAAAAAAATGTTGTCACAAGTGATTACTTTTTATCTTATTTTTTACGATATACCTTAATATTTAGTTGAAAAGCCTTTATTGGCTATTACAGCTGCGCAATGCCGAGCCATTGAGTCAACTAAGGATCTGCACCTCACGATAGGAATACTTTCCCAATCTGACCTCACAGATGCCCACAACTGTTCTACATTTCCCGGCTTATCTTTAAAAACACCTTTTTTTACATCGCCCCAAAAAAGTTTAATGGGATTTAGGTCTGGGGACTGAGCCGGCTATTTTAATACTTTAATTTTATTTTGAGAAAACCAATTTTTTGCCATTTTACTGGTATGTTTGGGATCGTTGTCCTGTTGGAATACCCATATTATACTCTGCATAAGGTAGCATGACAGTTTTTAAAATTTCCACATTCATTGAGGAGTCCATGTTACCTTTAATCCAAAATATGGGTCCTGTACCATTATAAGAAAAACAACCCCAAACGTTAATTTTAGCACCGCCATGCTTCACGGTCCTTATGACAAATTTAGGATCGTTCTTTGGTCTTCTTACATATTTTCTGGTGCCAGGATTACAAAAAAGAACCACTTTGGATTCATCTGTCCACAGAATATTGCGCCTTTTCGACTGAAGCCAATCAACGTGAAGTCTAACAAATTTAAGTCGGTTATAGACATGTCTTGAATTCAGCAATGGTACTTTCCTTGGGCTTTTACCACATAAACTGCCTTTAATTAGATGTCGACGAATAGTTGAGGTATGAACATCAAGCTCCAAGTCCTGTTTTATCTTTGTTGAAGTAACAAATGGGTCTGAAGATACCATGCGTTTCATTCTTCTTCAGTCATTGGGAGAAATTTTTGCTTTGCGTCCGCGAGTTTCTGGCCTTTGTTCAAATTTTTTGCAATTTGCAATAACCGTGGGGGAACATCCTACAATATTTTGAATAAATCTGTAAGATTTTCCTTCTGAGAGAAGTTTTTTTTTTATTATTTTTTTGGTGGCTGGAGAGCAGTGTTTTCCACGATCCATTTTTTATTATATTTGTTTATTTATATTAATAATTTTAATTAAAAAATTGAATAAAAAACACTATTTGTTTTAATTTATAGCCAAGAAGTTATTACCTTATGGAAATTTTTTAATTATTTGAGAATTTACACACGCCTGCTACTATTAATTTGTACAGAAATAAACTGGCAGGGTTTACAAAAAATAACTGTAACTTTTAAAAATGCTAAGAAAGAGGCAAGTATATTTCTGATCATTATGGTGAAGGTTTAGGGATGCCATATCCATAGGTAATACTTGATTTCTTAACAGAACGACACTACAGTAACGAAAAGTTAAATTTATGTTGTAGCGCACTTCAGTCAGGATTACGATCTAGTTAATCACAACTTTAACGTTGTGTGTGTTAATTTTATACGTAAGTGACGGGACCTATAGTTTAAAGTCAACTCCGAATGACAGATTTTCATGAGATACTTTTCATAGCAATTTTTGTTTACTCTCAGAGTTTTTGCCAGAAATCTACAGAGAGGAAATTGCCGAAGAAATATTTTTTTTTTTATTTTGTCTTAATGTTTGACCTGAGGCTCGAACTCTGGCTTTACGTCTAATAAACTAACATACTGCCTACTAGACTACGGCGAGTACATTTCCATTACTTACTTAGTTAATTGGCCATAACAACCTGATTAACGGATTTCGGCCTGCCGCAACACATCCTTCCAGGCGCCTCTGCTTCTTGCGCGCATACGCCAATTGGTCACACCAATCGATGACAGGGCTTCCTCGATTTGGTCCTTCCAACGGATACAAGGTCGTCCTCTTCGCGGACTTCCGCAGATCCCCGCATCAAATACTCGTCTCGCCGGTGCATCCTCCTCCATTCGAACGACATGACCGAGCCAGCGCAGCCGCTGGATATTAATACGCTGTACAACGTCCATGTCGTTGAGAAGCTCATACAGCTCACTGTTGTATCGGATGCGAAAATCATCGCCAAATCGCACTGGACCGAAGATCTTTTCTCTCGAATACTCGGCAGCTGCATCAGTTCTTAATAGGGTCCATGCTTCTGCGCATCTTGTAGAGTATTAGTTTCGTCTTTCGAAAGAGGTCGCTGCTACTCAATTGCCTATTAAGACCATAATAGCACCTGTTGGCAAGAGTAATCCTGCGCTTGATCTCCAGACTGACATCATTTTCGGTGGTAACGGCCGTAATTTGAGAATCAATACGCCGCACGGCTCTACTTGTCGATAACATATACTTGGTTTTGCCCTCATTTACTGCCAGACCCATCTTCTTAGACTATCGTTCAATAGCACTAAAGCCAGCAGTAATATCTCGTTTGGTACGCCCTATGATGTCGATGTCGTCAGCGTACGCAAGCAAGTGGACACTTTTTTGAAAAATCGTGCCATTGCGATGAACTCCCGCCTATCGCAGAACACTCTCCATGACGAAGTTGAAGAGGTCGCATGATAAGGGATCGCCTTGTCTAAAACCTCGCACGGTATCAAAAGGTTCGGAGAGGTTCATTCCTACCTTGACGGAGCTGCAGGAATTGCTCAACGTCATTCTGCAAAGCCTTATCAATTTCGCTAGTATAACGAGCTCAGACATTGCAGCAAAAACACGATCCCTTATGGGTCTACCAAAGGCTGTCTTATAGTCGACATAAAGAGGATGAGTGTCGAGTTGTTTTTCGTGGTTCTTTTCCAGGATTTGACGTAGTGTGAAGATTTGATCTAAGGTGGATTTGTTAGGTCTGAAGGCACGATGTTAAGGTACAATCACTGTTTTTACGAGTGGCTTCAGTCGTTCACACAGTACGCTAATAAGAACCTTATATGCGATAGGGAGAAGGCTTATACGCTTGTAGTTGGCACATATCGTACGGTCTCCCTTTTTCAGGATAGGACAGAAGACATTGAGGTATTTGAGATTAAATATTTGAAATGGTAAATACCCAAGAATGATAAACTAAAGATTACGCCTTGCGCATGATTTCCCGTTAGATGACGTTGTTGGGCTATATTAAAGGTTTTCAAGTCTTTTTCATATCTGAAAATGAACATTTCTTCTGAAAAGTGTATGCACTATGTGCAAGTAGTTGGCAGCCCTGTAATATAACTTACATTATCATTAGCCAATAGGAAAACAATGAAAACAATTTTCGTGACGTCATTGATTCAACATACGCAGAGAGTTTTAATTTTGTGTGTGTGATGGTGTAATCTTTAGTTTATCATTCTTGGTAAATAACCTGGTAGTCTATTGTATAATTTGCTGGTCTACTAGGGTAAGAGTTTTCGTTTCGATTGCCAAAAAGAGTTCAGAGATTGGTTGATAATCCTTTGTTCCTAACATTCATAAAGAAGAAATTAACATATTGACTAGCGCGGCAATTTTCAGAAAACTAGCGAAAAACGAAATTTTTTCACATGAGTGAGTACGAGATAACTCGTAGTTTGGCTTCCTAGAACGGAACGTAATTCAACAGTCAATGTGTTAATATCGTCTTAAAAACAAAGTCTACCTTGACCGCATAAAATGCCATTACTTGCCTTAAAACGTACGGTATAAGCAGCGGATATTAGTTTTACATTTCGATGAGGGAGAAAGGGTGTGAGAAGATTCATTCCGATTTATTTAACTCACAATAAAATAATTGAAACGTTGTTGTTGTTTTGCCTTCCATTATAAGGATTTGATTAAGACAACCAAACAAACAACTAAAGCCTATAAGACGACAAATATAAAATAATTGATGAATAAATTAACGTACATATGTACGGATGTACATAAGGGGTACATACGGTGCTATCATTGATTAAATCAATAAGAAAAGAAGGATTTAATAAATAAATAAAGAGAGAGCGGGAGAAAGAGAAAAAACAATTAAATTTCTAATCCAGCAAAATTGTTTGTTTAATTAAATTTCTTAATCTTTTATTTTTTTCCTTCTTTCGTTATAGGATAACCCCTTACCCGCTAAAATAGACTCTACACAACAAGATGTGGTACCGAACACAACTAACGGCATTAATCGTACGAATGATAGCAAATGGACACGATTTAAGAAAGCCATTTGCTCACCCTGGTATCGTAAAATCTCCGTAGAGCCTACTATGTTCCTGTATATGTTCGCCTTTATGAATACCTCTGTAGTGGAACATGATTTCTTTCTGCAAAGAGCCTGCCGTGTTAATAATAACTTTTCCGATGATATCTGCGAACACATAAAGGAAAGCGAAAATGCCGAGTATAAAAAATTAGTACAAATTACCACCGCTAGATTCTATCAATGGGAGGCTATAGCTGCCCATGTATTTCCCATAATATTGGCCTTGTTTTTAGGTGCCTTTTCCGATCGTTATGGGCGCAAATTGCCTTTACTTATGGGTCTAAGTGGTAAATTTCTATATTCCATAATGATTGTGGTGAATACGAAAATGAAAAGTTGGCCATTAGAAATGGTTATCTATACGGCAACTTTGCCAAGTGCCTTAACGGGTGCCGATGTTGCCATATTTGCTTCATGTTTTGCCTACATATCGGATATATCTACGTTGAAGAATAGAACCTTAAGGGTAACCATATTGGATGTATGTTATCTAAGTGCTATGCCATCGGGAGTGGCCTTAGGCTCTTATTTGTATTATAATCAGTTTAATCGTTCCTATACCAATATGTTTGCCTTTAATGCTTCCCTATTATTTGCCTCTATTGTCTACACGATATTTGCTTTGAAGGTACATTAGATTTGCTGGTCTAACCTAGTTGAAAGGCAAATTAAAAATTTTATTTTTTTTGTTTCTCTTTCCAGTGGCAAACTACACCCAAACAAAGGCCTTTACGGGAACTTGGATGTTGTGGCTTAGTTACTGGCTTCTTTAACAAACAACATGTCCTTGATTCCTTTAAGGTTTTAATACGCAAACGGCCTGGTCCCCGCCGTAGCTTCCTAATTATGTTGCTGATCTCAATGGCCTTGTATACATTCCAAAGGGATGAAGGCCAATATTTATTTATGTATACAACCTTCAAATTCAAATGGGACATAAGCATTTTTAGTACATTTAAGACCGTCAAATCATCGGCCTTTGTGGTCGCCATGTTAGTGGGCGTGCCCATAATGAATAAAGTGTTCAGTTGGAGGGATACGGTGAGTACAGAAAGTCTTGGAATTAAATTTTGTCAATAATTTATTTTTATTTTCCAGACCATTGTCTTCATAGGGGCTTGGGCCCATGCTGTAGCCCGTTTATTCTATTATTTTGCCACCACGGGGGAACTTTTCTATGTTGGTGGCTTGGTAAGCAGTTTGGGGCCCATTGTAGCGCCCATGATACGTGCCATGACCTCAAAGGTAGTGCCTCTGTCTGAGAGAGGTAAAGTTTTTGCTTTACTTTCGGTATGCGACAATGCCGTGCCTTTTATAAGCGGTGTATGTTACTCACAAGTCTATCGGGCAACGTTAGACGAAAATGGCCAGGGTGGCGGTGGCGTTTTTCTGCTAACCATAGCCACACAGATGGCAGTGTTCATATTAATATTGTAAGTATTTTCAAAGAACAAAGATTTTATAAATTTCTTTAATTTTTTTTTTTATTTTTTATTTCAAGATCCATACACATAATCCTGGGCGATAGTCCTATGGCTGTCCCGGAGGTCAGTGAAAATGAAACTGCCATTGTACATAATGATGGCTGTACAGTGGGAAGAACAGTTCCAGCGAACTGTGATGATGAGAAACTATCCTAAGAATTTTAGTTTTAAGACCTATTTTTTTAAAATAATTTTTTTTTTTAATTTTTAATTAATTTTAAGCATCATTTTAAATTAAATTCCAAAATATTTCTGTTAAGTTTTATTATACTTTTCTAATACTTTTAATTGTATAAAACTTCTGGGTTTGTTTAAAAAAAAAAAATGTTTTCCTTCATAAGCATTAAGATTTTAAAATTTTATTTTTGTAAAAATATTTTTAAATAATAAAAAAAAACTAAAAAAAAATTATAAAAAATTAAAGAAAACAAATTAAATTGTTGAGTTTTTATGGTTATATTGTAATCAACTGAATATTTAAGCGCCAATATATTATCTTTTCAAAGAGACTCACATCAGAAAAAGAGCAACAGTCACAACTTGAAGTCCCATCATAGTTAAGTCGTGACCCTACTATCCCAAAAATTGTATAAACAAGCTAAGCATTACTTGCATTTCTTGTCGCTTTAAAACTAATGAAGACGCTGCAACTGATTCTTGACATAATTCGTATTGATCAGAGATGAGCAATGAGTATTCAAAAAGATGAGAATATTTCTGATACTTATACCCATTCATACTTATTTTAATATCATGGAGCCTTTACTCATATTCAAAGTTTCAGTTTGAACGCAACAACGTTCTACAACACGTATGATGTTGTTGATTTCGACTCTCCAACATTTATAAGAATCACAACATAAATATGAATCGCTTACGAACACTGAAATACTCACTAAAAGGTTGTGTGTTTGCTCTGCTTGCTGCTCTGTCATTTGCTTATCTGCCTTTCTTTGTAAATGCAACAACAATTATGAATCAAACATATTTCGAATGGTATGAGTTTGATGTCAACGTTGTACTTACACTCATTGCCAACCTATACTTATAAATCAACATTATAGTGAATATGGATGAAGTGGAGTTCTTAGTTAATTTTCAATAAGTTAACTCACATATCGACGCCTCCATTCTATGTACTTGGAACTACGCTCTCTAACTTAAATACTGTCGAGACTTGGTTAAGATGCGCCGATCCGTTCCAAAGTTATAGGGAAAAATCTACTTTGAATACACATACAGTCTTATCGGACGTGAAAACTTTGAGAGCTCATAACTGAAAACACACTTTTTCGACTTAGAATGTTATAGAACGGATGCGTCGATATATTCAAAATTTCATGAGTACTTATGAGTAGCGAAAAATCGACCCTAATATCTTGGATTTCTTATCACTGGTAGCTTTAAAACTAATGAAGACACTGCAGCTGATTCTTGATAGAATACGGATTGACTTGATAATGGTAAGAACAGATAAAATCCAGACTTTCAGGCTAATTATTATTGCGCAATTAACCAATCCATAGTTTTACCATACTTTTATCCAATCGTATATGACGCCTATTACTTACTTATCTAATTGGTTTTTCCAACCATTTAGTCAGGTTTAGAACCTTCACTTCTGTTCTGAGTGTTGATTTTATACAACAGTCACCAGACGTACAGTTTAACGTCGACTCCGCACTACAGATTTAAATAGTTTTCCAAGGCAATTTTATTTACTCTCACAGTTTTTGCCAAAAGTCTATCGAGGTAGGGTTAGAACAACAGTGTCTCGTCTAGTAAGCCTACATACTACGTACTATACTACGGCGACTTTTGTTACTACCCCTTAAAAACTGAACTTCTATTCTATAGGGTGGACCATCTATCCATTTAAACTTGAGCCATCAGTTATTTCGAATCCTGCAATACTTACATACATACATAATTGACCTTTACAACCCTTCAGTCAGGATTGCGACCTAGCTTCTCACACCACTTATGTTGTGTGCGTTAATTTTTATACATGATTGGCGGGACCTACAGTTTAAAGTCGACTCCGAACGACAGATTTTTGAAAAGCTTTTCATGGCAATTTTTTACTCTCAGAGTCTTTGCCAGAAATCTTCTGAGAGGAAGTCGCCGAAGAAATATTTTTCGTTTTGATGTCTGACCTGGGATTCGAACCCGGGTCTTTCGTCTAATAAGCCAACACACTACCTGCTAGACCACGGCGACTTCAATACTTATGTCATTATATTCGGGTACAAAATTCAGTATATTGTCCCCACTGAACAAAATAAATCGATTCGCCATTTAATTTCTCTTCGCCAACTAGAAGTTTTACGATGATGCTGATTTTGCTAAAACAAAAAAATTTTTTTTGTCTTAAAGCCATTACTTTAGGTTTTTACGCTGAAATGTGTTTCTATTCTGGCTAAAAATAAAAATTTTGCTTGTAAAACACTACAGCAATACGAAATAATTTCGTTTAGAAATTTAATAAAATTTTTTCCTCTACGTCCATACACATAATAGGCCCTCTTTACGAAAACTTTTATTTTAATTGCTTATAAAGCGTTTAATTTGTAAGGCACCTATACCTAACACGTATTGCAATGAACTAAAATTTCGATTTATTGCCGTTAAAAAATGAAAATACTGAAGCTTGTAACTGTAAAATAACATTCAAAGAGAAATTTAAATTACTTCATTCCATATGGAA
Source organism: Sarcophaga peregrina (assembly GCA_014635995.1). NCBI lineage: Eukaryota > Metazoa > Arthropoda > Insecta > Diptera > Sarcophagidae > Sarcophaga > Sarcophaga peregrina. Next base: position 89,984,418 of record CM025792.1, on the reverse strand, counting down.
CATGATTGTATTGGAATACTTAGATACTTATTTGTGGAATTTGTAGGACTTTTAACAGCCTAAAGGTATGCTATAATAATAAAACATTGCATGTCATATAACAGTTACTGTTAACTGAAAGAAGGAAATTTTCAAAAGTAATTGTTCTATTAATATGGAAGTTTTACTCAAATATAACACTTAGAGATATTTAGCAATGGATTTTATTATAACAGTATTTATATTAAAATATATGGACAGTTTTTAGTATAGACGTAAACCCATATAATTAAGAGCAAGTCAAACTGTTAGACGCAATACTGACATACATATGTAACGGGTGAATTTTTGGCTATTATCATCTTAGTAACGCTGGTTTAAACAGCTCACGCACGTTTCGTGCTTTGTTTCACTGTCAAACATCTTCAGTTTGGTCTATAATTTAATCATGAATACTCTTACAAACGAACAACAAACGAACAAATCATTTAATTTTATTATCAAAATCGCGCGCTTCTTCCATTTTATGGTCAGTTTTGACTAATTTTTGACTCAATGGATACGTAAATAAGCAGAATTGTCGATTTTGGAGAGATCAGCCAGAGCATTGCAAAAGCTACCAATGCATCCAGAAAAAGTCACAGTTTGGTGCGGTTTATGGGCTGGTGGCATCATTGGACCGTACTTCTTCAAAGATGCTGCGAATCGTAACGTAACTGTGAATGGTGAGCGCTACCGTGAGATGATATCCAACTTTTTTTTTGTCCAAAATGCAAGAGCTTGACTTGCATTACATGTGGTTTCAAGAAGACGGTGCCACATGCCACACAGCACGCGTAACAATGGATTTATTGAGAGGCGAGTTCGGTGAACATTTTATTTCACGTTCGGGACCGGTCAATTGGCCGCCTAGATCGTGTGATTTAACGCCTTTACACTATTTTTTGTGGGGCTATGTTAAAGCTCATATCCATACAGACAAGCCCGCTTCAATTGACGCATTGGAAGACAACATTGAAGCATTTATTCGTGAGATACCAGCCGAAATGTTGGAAAGAGTATGACAAAATTAGACTAAGCGGATGGACCATTTGAGGCGCAGTTGCGGTAAACATTTGCATGAAAAAATCTTCAAACATTGAATTATATAGACCGTATTATCGATTCAAATAAAGATTTCATGTATTTTTTTGAATTTTTTCCTAAAGCTCTTAAATTTCCTCCACCTATTCCTGTTTTACACTTCAATTTACATATGATGGGTTTGTTTTAACCCAATAACTCCGCTCGTGGAGGTGAAAATTTCTTATTCTAGATGAACACCGGTTAGTTCGTCACTGATAGTACAGTGATCTGTAAACTTTGGTAAATATTCATTTTATTCACCACACCGTGCAAATTTACCACACTTTGAAAAAACTCCCCACACCAGACAAATTTATCATATTTTTTAACAAATCCACCTTGCTAGATACGAACTACACTTCACAATTCACCATATTTCCAACAAATTCACCAGGTTAGAAATGCACTACATTTATAAGTAATTAATTTTTGAGGTCCGTTCCGTTCGTCCGTCAATTCTGACTAAATTCCAACAGCAACCAAACTTCGTTTCTTCTTACGATGCATACGCAAATTCAGAATTTTCTCTTGGAAGAGGCAAAAAAAATAGAAGAAACATTAAACGAAGATGTGAAATCCTTCGCCTTTCAAAAACAAGGGTTTGGCTATTGTTGAAACTTTATGATGTCTTACAAAGTCAGGTTTAAAACGATTAATTGAACGATTTTACTGGACAATGCAAAGCATTCAAAAAGAGGGCTTAGCCAAATGGACATAATGGATTTAGAATATCGGTTGTACATCGTGAAGTATCCAACTTCCTGTTGATACCTTATGTTCTCCAATTCCAATTCGTCTAGTTGAGGTGTAAGAAAGTGCATGGAACAAGGCCATGATGGAACAACTCTTAGGTTAGATTGGATTTGAGGACTTGTAGTTATCGTGAAGCAAATGCAATACTTTGGAGGTCCATCAGATCCATTGTAATTCGTCGCGAAGAGAACAGACAACGTACTCTTTGAAATATTAAATGAGCATCGTCACAGGTAATGATGGTTAGGTTAGGGTAGAGGACGTGTACTTGTCAAATTCTAACAAGTACAGTATCCGGTGTTCAAACTTATCCATTGTACAACGTCCTATCTTCTCACACCACTTATGTTGTGTGCGTTAATTTTATACATGACTAGCAGGACCTTCAGTTTAAAGGCGACTCCGAACGACAGATTTTTTGAGAAGCATTTCGTGGCAATTTTTACTCTCAGAGTTTTTGCCAGAAATCTGCTGAGAGGAAGTCGCCGAAAAACTATTTTCATATCTCTGTTTTCATGTCTGACCTGAGACTCGAACCCTGGCTTTACGTCTAATAAGCCAGCACACTACCTACTAGACCACGGCGACCTCACCACTAAGTACACAATTTTAAATGAGTATCATTACCTGTAGTAATGAAGTCGCCGTGGTCTAGTAGGTAGTGTGTTGGCTTATTAGACGAAAGGCCCAAGTTCGAATCCCAGGCCAGACATCAAAATAAACTCAGCAGATTTCTGGCAAAAACTCTGAGAGTAAATAAAATTACCATCAAAAGTTTCTCAAAACATCTGTCGTTCGGATTCGACTTTAAACCGTAGGTCCCGCCACTTATGTATAAAATTAACACACACAACATAAGTAGTGTGAGAAACTAGCTCAATTATCCTCACTGAAGGGTTGTAATGATTAATTATGTATGTATGTACTTAGTGGTGAAGATTTACGATGGCTTAACCGTAAGTTATACGCGCTTACCAGGCAACAATGTTCCTGAAAGAAACATCATCAGGTTTTTGACCAAATTTTCTGTGAATACCGTATATTGCTAGGCAATCGCACGAAATATCACTTTGCTGATATTCCCGAGTCCTCTGTGACATCTGGCATATTCTCAAAAGAACGGCTTATTATTGGCAAGCCCCTACCATAAAGGAAATCGTATTATCCTATACTCTGCCACGAGAGCGACTAAATGCTGTAGTGTTTGGCCAATTATTATGGAACGCCAACGTTGAGGGACAGCGAATAAACCAGTGGTCAATTCAGACTGAAATTCTAAATCTCCTAAATGGCGTTGGATAAGGTAATCGTTGTGCACATTATCAGGTGACATTGCCTAACTCACCAATGGCTAGGACTAGCAAAATTTGTTACGAATAATGGGCAAATAGCGGAGTCAATTGAGCATTGAATAAAACTAGCTGGAATAGCACCCAATTGAACCAAATCGAATCATAAATTTTTACATCACCATGATGTTACATTTTCCACGGTGAGGGAATTTCACCAGAATTTCGAATTACGAAATAAACGCTACTCTTAATTTTCTAAAACGTTTTTATATTGCATTTGGATAATGAATTTTTATATTCCGATATAAAATCTGATTGTAAATTTTTACAAGCTGATAAAAAGTCGCTATTAATAGGCTATTAAATAAAACCCCTTACTAGGCAGTATTGTAAAACTAGTTCATACCGGTTACTTTTGTAATTTTGTAATATTCCTTCGTACGCGAAAAAAAAAAACGAGACGATTTTCGAGAGGCCGATACTTCATTGCCATATTTTGACGTGTAAACATTTTAATTTTTGAATTCTTTATCGCTATGAAATGATGCCTGGAGGCTATTAAAATACTTTCTAATCTGGCGATAATTCTTGTATTTTTTTTAATATTTTTAAAGTGCATAAAGATAATGAATGTTAGCTAATTTGATAATATGCCTTATCACCGCACTTTATTAAATTATCTCTTATCAAATCATTGTCATTCATTAACGATTTCACGTTAAAAAATTAATGAACGAACAACTGGTTGCCAATAACTGAAATGTGATTGAAAAAATATTTAAAAAAATTTTAAATTAATTGATTTGATAGTTAAGGAGGTTCGGATCCACTCCTCAAGGAGTTTTTTAATCATTTCATAACAATTTATTGCATTTTTTACATTATTTCCTTGATCATGTTCTAATATGTTGATAAATATCTCTTCATAAATGTTCCCTTCGTAGTTCCCATCAGAGATCAGCAATAAGTATTCAAAACGATGAGTAGGTTCAAGTCATACTTATAATTTCAGATACTTACACCCATTCATACTTATTTTGATATCATACTCATGCTACTCATACTCAAAGTTTGGAAGTACTCGTCGTATTCATACTTAACTATACGCATGATGTTATTGACTTCGATTCGTCTCTACTTAACGTTTACACGAAGCACAAAATAAGTATGATTCGCGTACGAACACTACTATACTCACAAGAAGATTGTGAGTACGCTTTGCTTGTTCTCTTTGTCTTTCCTTTCTTCGTTGTTTGTATATACAACAACAACAAAGGCTGTAAATTTTGATGAAAGATTCGAATCATTCGAATTACTTATAAGTATTATAAATATTTTTCGAAATTTAGGAATAAGAATGAGTAGACGTATGAATCAAAAATATTTCGGTTTGATGTCAACGTTGTACTCATACTCATTGCTACTTATACTTATAAATCAATGTTGTAGCGAGTAAGAATGAATCAGAGTAGTTGAATTTGAATTCTGTTGATTCATTCATACTCAAAATTGCATGAGTGCTTATGAGTAGCGGAAAAACGATTCATTGCTGATCTCTGGTTCCCATACTGCTGTATTAGCTGAAAGTCTCTATTCATTAATGATTTCGTCATCCACATTGATTTGTGGTAAGGAGCTTGAGCCATAGTCAACAGCCATTATCTTAGCTGTTTTGATATTGTGTGCAAACTAACTGCACGAGAATGAAATCTAATAATTACTTGAACTTAGTCCAGGAGACTAGAGTCATTTGAACATAAATCCTGAAATTATTCTGATAATTTACAATGGTATACATTCCTTACAAAGTAATTGTCAAAGTCGGTCAAGACTATTATTAGGCAGAAATAAGATCTAACTTCTCACTCTACCCCTGGTGGGAACTACAGATTAAAGTCGACTCCAAACGCCATATTTTTGAACAATTTTTCATTTCAATTATTTTTATTCACAAAGCATTCTCTAGGTACATAAAACAGATTTCTTACAATGCTGCTTCGGATATTGGAGATGGAGTAACTCTATGAAATTTGTAGCAATTTTTAATAGGCTACAGTGCTGCTGGTGCTGGTATACCATTCATGCAATAAGTGCCACTGCCACTAACTACTTCAATATTAATTCAAAGAGTGTACCTATCAGAAATCAGCAAAAAAATGAGTACAATCGAATCATACTCATAATTTGTGATACTTATACCCATTCATACTTATTTTAATATCATGGAATCTCTACTCAGATTCAAAGTTTGAAATACTCATCATATTCATACTTTACAACACGTATGATGTTCCATACCCAACATATACACCAACCACAGAATAAGTATGATTCGCAAAAGAACACTAAAATACTCTGTCATTGGCTTATCTGCCTTTCTTTGTAAATGCAACAACAAACATGAATCGAACATATTTCGAATGGTATGAGTTTGATGTCAATATTGTACTTACACTCATTGCAAGCTGTGGTTATAAATCAACGTTGTAGTGAGTATGGATGAAGCGGAATTTATAGTTAAATTTCAGTATGTTAACTCACCTACATATATTCAAAATATCATGGGTGCTTATGAGCAGTGAAAAAACGATTCATTGCTGATCCCTGCTCTGTCTTTTTGGCTTATGTATCTTTTTTTTATTTTGTAGATGCAACAACAAGTAAGACTGTAAATGTTGATGAATTACTCAAGTCACTCGTATTATTAATAAGTATTTTTCTAAAGTTATGAATCTGGGTATGATTAGGCTTATGAATCAAAAATAGCCGCCATTGTATAGTAGATAGTGTGTTGGCTTATTAGACTTAAAAGCCAGGTTTCGAGTCCCAGGCCCGACATCAAAACAAAATTCAAAAAGTATTTCTTCGGCGATTTCCTCTCAGCAGATTTCTGGCAAAAACTCTGAGAGCAAATAAAATTACCATGAAAAGTTTCTCAAAAATCGTTTCTCAAAGTCGTTCGGAGTCGACTTTAAAGTGTTTGGTCCCGCCACTCATGTATAAAATTAACATACACAACATAAGTGGTGTAAGAAAGCTAGGTCGTAATCCTGACTGAAGGGCTGACAATGACCAATTATGTATGTATGTGACTCAACCTTCGATGGTATGGTTTGATGTCATGTTGTACACAAATTGTGGTTATCATGTGTAGTGGTAAATGAATGAGAGTCAAGTTAAATTCAATAAATAAATTCATGAGTGCATGAGTAACGAAAAAAAATCTTCTGTCTCTGGTACCTTGAGTTTGATGTAGTGTACACTTATATATGTTTAATGATGATTAGTAATTTTTTGTATCATTATACAGAGCTATATACGATTCATTCAACCAAATTATATAGCCTAGAGAGTATGGTATCCAAAATTTTTTTCATATTTACTGCAACTCTACGAAGTTCTTCAAACCAAAATATTGCCTATAGGGTATCGGGCACCAACTTTTTTGCAGAATATGTTGTATGAGTCAATTGCAAGTTTTTTTTGTTTTTCAATTTTATTACAAAATTAAAAGCAAAACTTTAAAAAAGTTAGTAAAAAAAATGCTGATTAAAAAAGAACCACAATTCAAAAGACGTAAGAAATTAATCCAAAACTAAACAAATTAAAAAATTTAAAAACGTTTTCAATTCAATGTTAAATTACTTGCTTTGGCTGAAATAAAACCAAAAAAAAAATTATTCGCAAACCAAAAACATCGTAAAATAAATGGAATTTTGAGTGGAAATCTTTGAGCAGCAAAAACTTACCTTAGACTAGCAGTCTGTCTCACTGTTCGCAATTAAATGCTGAACCAACCGTAATTGTACGTACGTTACGTTGAACTTAGTTTATGGGGGTTTCAGTGCTGCTGTTTAACTGGCCGACTGGTTATTATTGTTTTGAGTGAGATTTTTTGAGTGTAAATTATGTATTAAGTTAAGCAAATAACAACACTTTATAAAATAAAAAATTGTTAACAATAATAAAACAAAACAAAAAAATAATTTTTAATCTTTTTTTTTTTTTGTTTTGTTTTGGCTTAAAGCACTTTTTGTCATTTAAGAATTTTCAGTTTTATTTCAGTGTTTGTTGTTAAAGGCCTTAACAATTCCATAATATTTGGGGCTAAAATAAAAAAAAAATTTTTAAATTTTATATAGAATTTAATTTATTATTTTAAAAATAAAAACAGTTTTTTTATTTAAAAAAAAATAAAAAAAATTTAATTTTTTTTTTGGTAATTGTGTTGACTGACTTCCATTTTGGTTAACAATAATAGGAAGCATTTATGATTTTATTTTCATTGTTTATTAAATAATAAAACAAATAAACAAAATTACTGTGAATATTTCTTTTTTGAATTGGCGTAATTGAAGTTCATCTTTAAAACTACAAACCTTTCCATCCATCCATCCAACCCTACCATCAGCGCGAAATGGCAATTTCTACCATAACCCAACAAAATGGAACTGTGGACAAAGTAAGTAAAAACAAGAAATAAAATTAGAGAAAATATTTGTAATTAAACAAAGAAGAATCAAAAGTTTTAAATTAGAAACATTTAAGCCCATAGAAAACCATAAAACCTCCAGGTTAACAAACATTGTGTGGAAAAAAAACCCATCCATCAGCCAATTTTTTTTCTACGACACCACCATATGGCTTAAAAAGCATTAAAAACCAGCAAAAATTAAACAAAAAAATTAAAGAAAACACTGAGAAAAAATTGTAGAAAAGTGTACAATAAAAAATATTTTTACAAATTTTTGTAAAGGTGACCCATAGTGCAAAAAAAAGAATCGAATCCATTTAACATTTAAAGTTTTATAAAACAAATTAGGATAAGACCTAAAGAATCTGTTGCTGTAACATATATGTTTACAGACGAACGTCTGTTTGTGTGGAACACTCAAATAAAATTCATCTTATAAAACCGGAATGTAAATCAGAGATAAGCAATTAATCGTTTTTTCGATACTCATAAACACTCATGAATTAGAATAGAATATTTGAATTGTGGTTCTTTTATAATCTGCATTTTTTTGTTCACTCTTTTAAAGTTTTGTTTTTAATTGTTGTAATAAAATTGAAAAGAAAAAAACTTGCAATTGACTCATACAACATATTCTCCAAAAAAGTCGGCACTCGACATCCAATAGCCGATATTTTGGTTTGTATAACTTCGTAGAGTAGCAGTAAATGTAAAACAAATTTTTAATGCCATTCTCTCTGCAGTATATTTTGAATATATTTGATTCACAAAAATCTAAGGCTAATGTTTGCTTATTGTTCTAATGCGTCTTATAAATTGTTCACAACATAGATACCAGAGATCAGCAATGAATTTTTTTTTTTCGTTACTCCTAAGCACTCATTAAATTTTAAGTATAAGTGAGTCACATACATAATTGGCCATTACAGTCCTTCAGTCAGGATTACGACCTAGCTTCTCACACCACTTATGTTGTGTGCGTTAATTTTATACATGGGTGGCGGGACCTACAGTTTAAAGTCGACTCCGAACGACAGATTTTTGAGAAGCTTTTCATGACAATATTTACTCTCAGAGTCTTTGCCAGAAATCCACTGAGAGGAAGTCGCCGAAGAAATATGTTTCGTTTTAATGTCTGACCTGGGATTCGAACCCCGGCCTTTCGCCTAATAAGCTAACACACTTACAACTAGACCACGGCGACTATCATGTGAAGTCAACAATATTGAAAATTAACTATGTACTCTGATTTATCGTACCCACTACAACGTTATTTATAAGTACAGGTAGGAATAAGTATCGGTACAACATTGGACATCAAAGTTATAAGATTCGAAATATGTTTGATCCGTAAGTGAGTGACTCGAATCATTTACCCAAATTTACGGTCTTAGTTGTTGTGGTATATACAAAAATAAGAAAAAAGACACATCGACTCCTCTATTCTATATTCTAAGTACACTTAGAACATTTTTAATGTTCTTGCATTTTAAAATTCTACGTTCTCTTACTTAAATACTGTCAAAATTTGGTTAAGATGCGCCCATCCGTTCTGAAGTTATAGGGAAAAATCTACTTAGAATTCATATATAGTTTTATGGCGCGTGAAAACTTTGAGAGCTCATAACTCAAAACCCACTCTTTCGACTTAGAATGTTATAGAACGGAGGCGCCGACATAAGCCAAAGCGACTGAGCGGCAAGCAGAGCAAACTCACAATATTTTAGTGAGTATTTTAGTATTCGGACGCGAATCAAGCTTGTTTTGTGATTATTGTAAATGTTGAGAGTTGAAATCAATAACATTATACTTATTGCTAAGTATGAATATAATCAATACTTCAAACTTTGAATATGAGTCCTCTACTAATACTTATTTTATGATTCGTGTACTATATAAGTTGAATTATGGAGAGTCGTAATCAACAATATCATACGTATTGTTAAGTATGAATATGATGAGCACTACAAACTTTGAATAATTGTCCTCTACTCATACTTATTTTATGATTCGTGTACTATATAAGTTGAATTATAGAGAGTCGTAATCAACAACATCATACGTGTTGTTAAGTATGAATATGATGAGCACTACAAACTTTGAATATAAGATAAGTATGATATTAAAATAAGTATGAAAGCCTATAAGTATCAGAAATTATGAGTATGATTCGAATCTACTCATCTGGCTTAAGAGTCAATATGAATCAAAATTTAATAACATTTTTAAACTTTTACTGTAATTTCTGTATGTTTGTCGTAATAATTAAATTTTTAAAATTTTTATTTTAATAATCCTACAATTTTTTTCAGTGTATACATATTTTTTTATATAAAACTTTTAAAGTTTAAAACAAACCTGTTCTCATTCAATAAAAATACCACATCTGGTAGCATCAAATCTAAACGAGAAGACTCTACTTCTGCTACTAACTTCATAGAAAATTTAATTCACTGCTTGCCATCATTGGTTTACTGGTATAAAAAAAAAACTGCGGTTTTAATAATATTGTTAACGAACTATTTACATGCCTAATAAGGCAACACAAATCATCGTTAGAAAACGTCTATGTGAACACGGTTTGTTTACCTGTAAGCTCCGTTCAGAAGTAACGAGTTGTCCGCGTATTTTTGCAAAACCGAAACTCTTACTGCAGTATTAAGCAGGATTCTGATGATGTATGCATACAAATGCATAATTGGTCATTACAACCCTTCAGTCAGGATTACAACCTAGTTTCTCACATTACTTCTGTTATGTGCGTTAATTTTTATACAGGAGTGGCGGGACCTACAGTATAATGACGACTGCAAACGACAGATTTTTAGGAAACTTCTGATGGCAATTTTATTTTATTTACTCTTAGAGTTTTTGCCTACAAATCTGCTGATAGTAAGTCGCCGAATATTTTTTCATATTTCCTTATGTTCGAAATGGCAGACCTGGATTCCGAACCGTGGCCTTATGTCCCATAAGCCAACACTCTACCTACTAGACTATGGCGATTGAAAAAAATACTTTAAATTCTGAATTGCGCCTCATTTCACTCCAAAGAGTGTTTTGTTTGATACCAAAGTTATTTGATCATTTAATCCGTAATAACGAAATCATTCGCAACCCTATTAAATGTGGCACATCGTTAATCCGGTCTGATTCGGATCTTTCAGCCAAATACTAACAAATAACACTATTAGGGTATCAGACGATAAGGTTTTGTGCGGTTGTAAGTATTATAAAAGATTAATGCTTATCACAAAATAAGAATTTTACCATACTGGGTACCTGAGGAGTGTGCACAAAAAAATTTGGCAATTTTTTTTAGAGCTTAATATCGTTTACTATGTCTAACAAAAATGTTTAACATAATAAAGCTGCCTTAGAACACTTAATTAAAGCTTCAATTTGTTTATAAGTGAAGCTCGTTTTGTTTTTCTAAATAAGCATCGCAGAAGTAACTCGAAATTTTCAAAATTTTTCAAATTTGTTGATCATATGTAAACCTTTGGGGGATTTGACTAAATAAGGGACTAAGTTATTATTACTACGTCAACCTTTTTGAGGCAGTTATTCGTAATAATTATTGTCGTAGTCTAATAGGTAGTGTGTTGGCTCATTAGATGAGAGGACATGGTTTGAAACACAGCTAGGACATACATATATACTTAATTGGCCACCACAACTCTTCAGTCAGGATGGTTAGGTTAGGTTAGAGGACGTGCACCTGTCGGTCAAGACAAGCACAGTACCCGGAGGTCGAAATTGACCCATTGTACATTGTCCTTAGGGGAGGAAGGAAATAGAGGAATCAGGATTATTGACCTAGTTTCTCACACCACTTATGTTGTGTACGTTAATTTTATACATAAGCGGCGGGACCTACATTTTAAAGTCGACTCCGAACGACAGATTTTTTTTGAGAAACTTTTCATGGCAATTTTATTTACTCTCAGATTTTTTGCCAGAAATTTGCTGAGAGTAAATCGCCGTAGAAATACTTTTTGTATTTTGTTTTGATGTCTGACCTGGGGCTCAAACCCTGGCCTTACGTCTAATAAGTCAAAACACTACCTACTAAACTATGGCGACTTCAGCTAGGACATCTCCAACAAAATGAAATACGATAAAATATTTCTCTCAGCAGATTTCTGGCTAAAACTCTGAGAGTAAATAAAATTCTCATAAAAAGTCTCTCAAAAATGTGTTGTTCGGAGTGGACTTGTGTGAGAAACTAGGTTGTAAACCTGGCTGAAATGTTGAATTGACTAATTATGTGTGGAATAGGTTTTTCTGTTTTAATTTTATTGGTTGGGGCATTAAAACCTATGTCTGTACATCGCCTACATTGAGAGATTCAAGATTCAAGAGACTGACTATGTTTCGTGCGAAAGATGACTGATAAAAAACATAACTGTTGGCAATTGCCTCCGCCTAACAATTATACCCAACCTTAGCCCATAATCTAAAGATATTACTTGTATGTGCTTATTAATCGTAATGTTATCGCAAAAATCAAAAAATATTAAAATCTTATGGGCCATTAAAAATGTCTGTAAAAAGTATTCAATCTCTCATACGCTTTATTGTTAACAATTTTCCTCCCCTTCTGTCTGAACACTCATTTATAATGAAGCAATGTTGCTAAGTATTAAAAACGATTGTGCGATATCATTCAATCGTTTCAGACTCAACTGTCATATGCCTTTAGTTGTTTATTAGTTGACAATAAATGTAATCGGTCTTATTAAAAGGGCCTCTAAAAAACAATTTATCGTTATCAATCGATGACAAAGTAATTCTTAAAGTACTTGTAAACAAAATTCAGCATAACTTGTTGCTGCTCTCTAAAGATCTTAAGGATTTTTGATTTGTTTTTATCTACTTCCAAATCTGTTCGATCTGTTATGAAAATAAAAGCAACGATTTTATATCGATTTATTATCCAATTGGCCCCAATAATCGAACCTAAACGATAACTTTTATTTTATGAAAATTTTTTAATGATACTTTAATTGTTATTGTTTATTTGCAATAAACCAATAAATCAATTCTTGAAATATTTTTTGCTTTTTTTTCCACAACTCAATAAAAAAAAATGCGAACGTTCTCCGATTATTGACGACGGTCGGTCAGGTTGTGAATGAGATTAGGCATCTGAAGTGTTTTCAAATACAATTTAAATGGTAAATAAAAACCACATTTTGTTTATAAGATTATTGTTGTTATTATTTTATGGTCATTATAACGATAACTTTGTCGCTACAAAAATACACTGAAAAAAATAATTTTTTTCCTTGTATTTTTCCCAAGAAATTTTCGATTTCGCGACCTGATAACATAACACAGACATTTCAATTGACATTCTTTAGTAAACAAATTACTTAAAAAAAAAAAAAGTGAAAATCATCTTTAAAACAAAGGAAGAATCAATTAATCAACAGATGTCATCATCCCTCTTAGCGTCAAGTGTAGGAGTTTGCCGTTCACTCGCATCAATAATTATGATAACAAATCTTGATGTCTACCCTCGTGACCACATAAATTATCACCTAATTTTCTTCAGAAAACATTATGAAAGAATAAAAATTAAAAACAATTTCAGGTATTTTTCCCTCATCGTAAAGGTTCCACCATACATAGATGCAATTAACATACACAATGTGGTTGATGTCACGAGCTAGGTTGTAATCCTGACTAAAGGGTTCAAATTTTTCTATTCACTTGTCTATTATTTCAATCGATCAAATTTTTTAAGCAGACCTAATGTAAACTTTAAATAACACATACATACATACATAATTGGTCATTACAACCCTGCAGTCACACTACTTATGTTGCTGGTGTTAATTTTATACATAAATGGCGGGACCTACAGTTTAAAGTTGACCCCGAACGACAGATTTTTTTGAGAAACTTTTCATGGCAATTTTATTTACTCTCTGAGTTTTTGCCAGAAGTCTACTGAGAGGAAGTCGCCGTAAAAATTCTTTTTGTATTTTATTTTGATGTCTGGCCTGGGACTCGAACCCTGGCTTTACGTCTAATAAGCCAGCACACTACCTACTAGACCACGGCGACCTCAACTTTAAATAACACTTTAGAATTATTAGAACTAAAATTAAAAGTCGCAATCCCCGTGGTCTAGTAGGCAGTGTGCTGACTTATTGGACGCGATCCAAGTGTTGAAAAATTTAAATGTTACAGAACTATCACTGAAAGAGGACTTTTTCGCATAAAAAGGTACTTTTGTAAAAGGAAAAAATACATACATTACAACCCTTCAATCAGGATTATGACCTATCTTCTCAAACCACTTATGTTGTGTGCGTTAATTTTATACATGAGTGGCGGGACCGACAGTTTAAAGTCGACTAAGCATGATAGATTTTTGAGAAACTTTTTCATGGTAATTTTATTTACTCTCGGAATTTTTGATGGATTAAGGTCGCTGAAGGAATATTTTTTCATTTTTCGTTATGTTCGAAATGTTTCACATGGGGTATGAACAGCGGGCTCAATCTACGAAACCAGCATACTACCTGTTAGACTATTTATTTATTTATATTTAATACACATACGGTACGGAACTGAAAAACTAACGACTTTTACCTGTTCCTCTCATATAAAACAAAAACTGCTGATTCTAAACGTAATAAAACGTAAAAGTTCCATATTATCAAACGTTGACGGAACGTTATGGAATATACTTTCATTTGTAGCATATAATGATGCTTACCGAAATCACATTACGGTTCGAACAGCGTTCTCATTGTTTTAGGTATTCTAAAAACGAACGTATGTTCCGTGTACGTGTGGCTAACCGGGGCTAAAGATTAATTCTACCTTTCGCATTATGTTGCTAATGCATTAACAGTTGAAAAAAGCGCAAGACCTAAAATATGTAATAATAAAAAAGTATTGAAATCGTCGCGGGGATACTGCGGTATTTTTGAAGTGGAAAACTACTACCGAATTTTTCAACACTTCGCGATCCTGATCAACCTGTGGCTCAAATATCTCGTACAAAACTTTTTCACCCAACTTCCTCTTCTTTCTAGTCTTCTGGCAAAAAATCTGGGAGGAAACTAAAATTGCCATGAAAAGTTTCTCAAAACTGTCATTCAGTATCGTTAGTCCTAGATAAATATAACAAACACAACATAAATGGTGTGAGAAGCTAGGTTGTAATCCTGACTAAAGGATTGTAATAAATGGCCATTAGAGGTAATACGCTTGAATGAACTTTGTCGTCTTCTTGTTTTGTTCCACGTAACTGTTTAAATAAACCTATTGATTGTGCCCCATTTGCTATTCTTCAGACCTGCATCAGTTCTATAGCATTTTCAGTCACATTCAATAATTTTATATAGGGTTCTGTGAATCGCGGATCTCTTAAATTCAATGTAGGCCGATGTTTCTATGTGTTGAGAATATAGAGGCACTTTGGTAAGCAGTCGTGATCTATGGCATAGTTCTATTTCTTTTAAACAAGGCATTTGTGGGGACTATACACATTTAAATTGTTTGTTTGTATGTATTGGCTTATTAGACGTAAAGTCCGGGTTCGTATCCTAGGTGAGGCATCAAACCTAGATATGAAAATAAAAACATTTCTTTGGCAATTTCTCCTCTCAGCAGATTTCTGACATAACCTCTGAGAGCAAATAAAACCTGCCATGAAAAAGTTTCTGAAGGATCTGTCGTTCGGAGTCGACGTTTAACTGTAGGTCTCGCCACTCATACATAAAATTAACGGACAACATGAGTGATGTGAGAAGCTAGGCCGTAATCCTGACTGAAGGGTTATAATAGTTAATTATGTATGTATGTTCGTTTTTTGATTACCTTTATTTATTTTTTATTTTAAATGGTTTTGAGATCTTCAAATATCTCAGAAGTTGCTCTAAAAATTAATACCACTTACTATGAAAATGGATAAGTCTTACTAGCCACAATCAAAGATATTCTATGGAACTTTTATCTATAATTGCTATATAGCCTCCTACCTCGGTTCTGGCACTAACTGGTGACATTCACGGCGCTCATTACCCTCGATAGAAACCAAAAATCGGTTGCAGTACCTAGTTTCTTACGCATATCTTGTGATTACTGTTTTAGCCAGCATTACTTTCGTAAGTTTTGATTTATAGGCGGTAGTTAATCATTACGATTAAGTGGCGTTTTTCTATATGATTTGAAGACCCGCAGATAGGACCAAAAAATCGACATTTGAAATTTTATTATTGAATGCTTTCAACATACACCACCGCCTTATCGTGTCCCATCTACGCGTAAGCATAGGCCTTTGAAACATAATTATAATTTAATAACACAATTCCTAATTATTTCTTTAAATTTATTATAAAAGAATGATAAATCTTAGTCCCTAGATTTATTATTCCATGCGCTAAGTATCGAATATACGTTAATGACCAATACTATCCTCAATATGTCGTAATAGCATGATCGTCCACATACCTTTAACAAATCACACGTTTTTGTCGGCACTTTTATAATCTAAAGAAGTTTTTTGAACTTTTTAATTCCAACTAAGTCTGGATATAATGCGTCAATTTTTTTTTTGTTTATCGATTTGTCAAGTATTACGTACATAAAAAAATTAATTTTTTTCGAGTTATTTTTATCATTAACAGATAATTTTTGCAGTGAACACCTACACTATAGTCCCTATATATGTTTGTTTGTTTATTACTATATTCAAAAGCTATTTGCACTGTCTATTCCTGAAATACAGTTAGGCCCCGCTTAACGCTGTTTCAGTATTATGCGGTAGTTTTGGGATTCCCCTAAATCGCGCATTGGTGTACTATATAGCGATGGTGTATTCTATGTATCTTTTTCAACGCTATCTTGTTACCCTGTCCTGAATAATGATTCCAAATGTATTTTCCGAAGTTGCAATGTATTTACATATATACGTGTTAAGCTGCCTCGTTTAACATATCTCGGTTTAAGCGGGGTCTTACTGTATTTAAAAGAAAATTGTATTTTCCACAAGGAATACCGCCCGTGGTTTAAATCCTTGCTAAGTCATCTTGAACAAAACGAAATATGAAAAAATATTTCATCAGCGACTTCCTCTCAGTAGTCGTCCATTAAAAACTCTGAGAATAAATAAAATTACCATGAAAGGTTTCTAAAATACTTGCACTCGAAATCGACTTCAAACTGTAAGCTCCAGCACTCATAGATAAAATTAACACACACAACATGGGTGCTGTGATAAGCTGGATGGAAATTCCGATTAAATTTGTTGTAATGACCCACTGTGTCTTATTGGTGCATAAGCATGATTTGAATAACATGTCGTCTCTGTATTTAGTCGCCGTGGTCTAGTAGGTAGAGTGCTGGATTATTAGACGTAAAGCCAGGGTTCGAGTCCCAGGCCAGACATCAAAATAAAATAGAAAAAATATTTTTTCGGCGATTTCCTCTCAGCAGATTTCTGGCAAAAACTCTGAGAGTAAATAAAATTGCCATGAAAAGTTTCTCAAAAATCTGTCGTTCGGAGTCGACTTTAAACTGTAGGTCCCGCCACTTATGGTTTTAAATTAACACACACAACATAAGTAGCGTGAGAAACTAGGTCAATAATCCTGACTGAAGGGTTGTAATGACCATTTATGTGTGTATGTATTTAGTTGTAGGTGGTGTAAATACTGAAGAGGCTGACTTTGCTTGCAGCAATCTCGCTTTTATTCTCACACAACTTACAGTGAGCGTCAAAAGAAACTAAACATTTAAAAAATATTGTTTAATAAATCATCGTTATTTTATATTTAAAATTGTTTCATTGCCAGTTTTTAAAAATGAAACAAAATAAAATTTTAAAAAAATTTCGTAATCGTAATTTTTTTAGGCCCTCTCCTTAAGTGGTAAAAATTGAGTTTAGTGATTGTTAAAACTTTATCCTTAGTGTACAGTTTCTTTTGCTGTTCACTGTATATTCGAACACAAATGGGATGCTACTTTTATATATTATATGGGGAGGTAAAGCCCCTCAGAACGAGTTTGATGCATTAGATCTCATAAAGGACCAGTATTGATCCCATAATGGAACAAAGATCGTTTAGTAAGGCAACCCACGCCTGCTGCTTTAATTAATATTTCTATGAAATTGAAAGTAAAGATTTAATAGAGTTAGCTAAACAGTTTAAGTGCATACAATATACATTAGTCCAGGGCTTAACGTCATACCCCACGCCCCTACGCGCAATGATGCAACCCTGCGCAATGCATAATCACATCACCATACGTGAGTACCAATTCGAAGCCTTGCATTTGGACAAGACTTAGGTATGGGAGACTATCTAAACTCCGCTTTTCACAGTGATTGAGAGTGCAATGCCACACCGAGCTTGCGTTCTCCCCGCGATTTAGGTTTAAACCACAGCCACCACGTTGGTCCCACAAGGGGGACGCACCATTGCCGGGCAGAGACTAGTCTCTGGGGGCTCCCGACACCCGTGGTACCAGAATTAAGTTTCCGGTCGAGCTTCGCAGTCCAGTCTACTACCAGTTGAACTCCAAATAGTTCGGGACTGGTGACCCTTTGAACATACAACCCACTGAAGAGGAGCACAACAAAACAAAGCAATTAAAGGAAAACAACAATATTGGGCACAAACTTCTGCAGAGAACCCTTGCCGGGCGATGCCGTAAGGGTAACCTCCTATTAACCCACTCTAGTTCTTCTCCTATTAAAGACAAGACGAGCGAACTCGTCAAGTCTTTGCTTGGTCCGATGCATTACCAACCACCATATCCCCCGTCTCGGTGATACCCATCGTCTCTAAATTTCTAATGTCTTCATAGAGCGGACACGTCTTCACTATGCATACAATATACAGTAATCCTTCGACTTACGTTGCCTCGATAAACGTTGTTTCGATTTACGTCGTCATATATTTTGTTCCCTCTAACTTTAATTTGCGCCGTTACTACTTTGTAGCATGAGCCATATGAAATTCGATTTACGTCGCCCTTTTTTTTTTGGACCCACCGACGACATAAATCGAGGGATTACTGTATTTAAATCAGTTGGCTAATCTTAGTATATAAATGGGAATTTTTTTGGATAAAACAAAAATTCTGTTTAAAGTTCACATAAGAAATTTAATTGAATTGGAACTGATTAATTTGAACTCCATTGGTGCGTAATAAGGGAATATTTTAATTAAATTAAATTTAAATAATTTTTAGCAAAAATATTGGCCCCCAAAAACACAGATACACACACGAATAGGCCAGTTCAAAGCGGTTTATTATAATTTTTTTTTTAATCTTCTTGATTAGAAAAATATAAATGAACTAAAAATAAAAAGTATTTAGAAACTTTCTTTAGTCATATGGTGGATGATAATTCATTAGAATTTTTATTTATTTTTATTAATTTTTATATAAATTATGTGAATTCTTTATTCACAAGTCCATTTGCCTCAGTAACTTGCCCACCGAGGCAATCATTGTAATTTCTCAAACGAACCTTCACTTTGACCGCAGCGGTTATTATTAAATTGTTTTTAAAATAAAAAAATAAAAACGCTAGTATTTATTTAAGTTAAAATAAAAAATAAATATTAAATTGCTTTTAATTAAAAATATTCAAAACTAGAAACAAATTTAGGTGAGTGTTAATATAAAAAAAAAATTTTTGATTTAAATTGCTTTGGATTTTGTGACGTGATTAAATTTAATTCGACACGATTTTTATAAAACAAAGAAACCAATTTCAGACTGGTTCTACAATAATTTTTTTCTTTTTGTTACCATAAAATAAATATGAATGAACTGCAGAACGTGATTTAAAAATTTGGGTTTTTATTTGCAAATTTTTATAAAAAAAAATCAATATTCTTGAGAAGTAATAAAATCAAGTATGTTTTGAATAAAAAAAAAACTCTACTTTACTCGTTTCTTACATGTTATATTGGGTGTTTGATTAAGTTCGATTACAAATTATCGGCATGAATATGGCTTATTTGAAAGGTGACATTTTCAGCTTCGTTTTGTTAAAAAAATAATTAAAATTACTTTAGCCTGTGAAAAGTTATAAAACTTTAAAAAAGAGTGAAAATTCAGAATATCAACATCATATTTTGCCTTTCTATCACAGAACAAGAAAGAATATATCACGCTGCCATCACTCCCACACTTTGCCTTTCTATCATAGAAAAAGAAAGAACGTATTACGGGTGGTCGCCGTGGTCTAGTGGGTAGTGTGTTGGCTTATTAGACAAAAGGCCCGGGTTCATATCCCAGGTCAGACATCAAAACAAAAAATATTTCTTTGGCGACTTCCTCTCAGCAGATTTCTGGCAAAGACTCTGAGAGTAAAAATTGCCATGAAAAGCTTCTCAAAAATCTGTCGTTCGGAGTCGACTTTAAAAAACTGTAGGTCCCGCCACTCATGTATAAAATTAACGCACAGAACATAAGTGGTGTGAGAAGCTATTTCGTAATCCTGACTGAAGAGTTGTAATGGGCAATTATGTATGTATGTATTGCAGGCTCTAGCCAGAATCAAATTCCTTATTTTCGATGTAATAATTGAAATATTCAAGATGCTCTAGTCGAACGATTACTGACTCCTTGAACTCATGAAAATATAAAGCATTCATCACCAAACAGAACGCCCAGGAAGCAGGCGCAGCGAATAACCATCACACACCTACATACATGGATAATTGGTCATTACAACCCTTCAGTCAGGATTATTGACCTAGTTTCTCACACTACTTGTGTTGTGTGCGTTAATTTTTATACATGAGTGGCGAGACCTACAGTTTAAAGTCGACTCCGAACGACAGATTTTTTTTTAAAACTCTTCATGGCAATTTTATTTACTTTCAGAGATTTTGCCAGAAATCTGCTGAGAGGAAATCGCCGAAGAAATACTTTTTGTATTTTGTTTTAATGTCTGGCCTGGGATTCGAACCCGGGCCTTTCGTCTAATAAGCCAACACACTACCAACTAGACCACCTGGATACGACAAATCACAACAGAACTATCCAAACTACGCTTACAGAGGAACGAAGTCAAACACCAAGCTTATGATAGAGCTCATTAGAATCAACTTATTACGGCCCTATGCTACCTAGAGGAGTAAAAGGGAGGTATATATGTATCACCGCACAGTGTATACAGTAAGAGCCCGCTTAACGCGAAAGATACGTTCCAATAAGCGCTAAGCGAAACAGCGTTAAACGAGGCAGCTTAACACGTATATTTGTAAATACATTGCGACTTCGGAAAATACAGTTGGAATCTCTATTCTGGATAGGGTAACAAAAGAGCATTGAAAAAGATACATAGTATATACCGTCACTATATAGTGCTCCACAAGTACAGTATTCTCTCGATTTACGTCGTCTCGATTTACGTTGTTTCGATTAACGTCGTCAAACATTTTGTTCCCTTCAACTTCGATTTGTGTCGTCACTCGATTTACGTCGCCTCTTTTGTTTATAAACGAAATAGTAGGCTTATTAGACGTAAAGCCAGGGTTCGAGTTCCAGGCCAGACATCAAAATAAAATATAAAAAAAGTATTTCTTCGGCGATTTCTTCTCAGCAGATTTCTGGCAAAAACTCTGAGAGTAAATAAAATGCCATGAAAAATGCATCTGATAGGTTTTTGAGGTCTTTGAAATTCGATTTACGTCGTTTCGATTTACGTCGCCTTTTTCCGGAACATTCTACGACGTAAATCGAGGGAATACTGTATCAATAAAATGCACGATTTAGGGGAATCCCAATACTACCGCGTAATTCTGAAATAATGTTAAGAGGGTCAGCGTTAAGCGGGGTCTTACTGTATATATCACTAAACAGTTATCAACCATTTGAATAAAGCTGGATACAGAAAAAAACTCTATGTTTAGGTCCCACATGTTAATTTACAATCAAAAATTGAGCAGATCGAACGGCCAATTGCGATTCGCTGGTTAAACGAACATAACGAAATAGTAACATTTTTGAAGAGCATCACTATGGTCAGTGAAAAAGGGATAACGAACCAAAGTAAAGCTTCCTAGACGTTAGCAAAGCTATGATTGAGATCTACAAACTTAACGGCTTTGTTTCTACGGGGACTAAAAAGGAATTATTCATGATAAGCTACTGCGACATGATCAAACCATTGATTTAAACCTCAACTGTCAACGATTAGCGATATTGAAGCAAGCAATTCAATGCAAACGACCCGAATTGATCAATCGGAGAAGTCCTATATTCCACTATGTCAACTCCAGGGCACTCAGATTTTATTGACTCCAGAGAAACTGGCAAAACAATGGCCGGAAAGGTATAAAACATTCACCATATAGACCATATCTCCAGATTATCGTTTATTTTGATTTCTGCAGAACTAAATTTAATTACAGTTGAGGCCCGTAAAACTTAATTGGACCAATATTTCGCTCAGAAACCACAAAAGTTCTATTCTAATGGTAATGGCAAATCGCTGCATACTTCGACGCCTCCGTTCTATGACATTCTAAGACGAAAAAGTGTGTTTTGAGTTATGAGCTCTTAAAGTTTTCACGCGACATACGACTATATGTGTATTCTAAGTAAATTTTTCCCTATAACTTCGGAACGGATAGGCGCATCTTAACCTAATTTTGACAGCATTTAAGTTAGAGAATGTAGAATTTAAAAATCCAAGAACATTAAAAGTGTACTTAGAACGTTAAAGAATGGAGGCCTGGATTTGATTTAATAAAGCTTGATTCAAACGTACAGAAAAGAGCTTCAGTTATTCCTATAATTTGTAACCGAACACCCAATATTTCAATTAATTTTATGCATAATTTTGTCCGCTAATTGTGTTATTATTTAATAATAACTTTACTGAGTAATAAGGAATATTGAATTAATATTATAAATTTTGACCTCCAACTACTTATTGTATAATTGTGCATAGTTTTGTTTCCTCACCTTAATTTCACGGAATGCAAATAAAAACAATTAAAAACTTATCGGCAAATATCACCTACACTTTAGAATTTATGACTTTGCAGTGTTTGCAGTAAAATAATTTTCTCATATGAATCATTATGATATTTTAATGGAGTACAGTGGTAGGCATAAGTACGTATATACTAGTAGCTTACGTGAGAGTCTAATATTGATAGTTAAATGTATTTTAAAGTAATTAAAATAAATGCGTTTGAGAACGAATTCCCCCGATTTACGTTGTTTCGATTAGCATCGTCAAAAATTTTACCCTTCAACTTCGATTTGCGTCGTCATTCGATTTAGGTCGCCTCTGTTGTTTATAAACAAAATCAGGGGAATTTCCTTTAATTATTTTATTTAATATTTTTATTTTAATTATTTTAGTTTTTTTTTTTGTAAAATGTACATAAACAAATGCAACCGATAGTATGAGTTCTTTGAAATTCAATTTACATCACCTTTTTCCGGAACATTCTACGACGTAAATCGAGGGAATACTGTATTTTTTATGTTTTAAACTGATTATTTATTCATTAAGCTTTTATTCGAAATGTTTAAGCTAGGGTTTGAACTACGCGCATTCGCATCTAATAAGGCAACACACTACCTAATACACGAAGGCGACTTCCTAGCATACGACTCAAGTGTTATTTAAGAAGTCGTTGTAGTCAACACATTATCTACAAGTGTTGGCTTATTAGACGTACAGCCTTGGTTCAAACCCCAAGTCAGATATCAATCCATCAAAACAAAGTAAGAAAAAATATTTCATTGCCGACTTACTCTCAGCCGATTTCTGGCAAAAATTCTGACAGTAAATAAAAATTGCCATGAGAAGTTTCTTACAAATCTGACGTTGGAAATCGACTTTAAACTATAGATTCCGCCACTAATGTATAAAGAAATTAACACACACACAACATAAGTGGTGTGAGAAACTAGGTCGTAATCCTGACTAAAGGGTTGTAATAAATAAATAATGTATCCTTATGGTAATGTTCTTGACAACCAGGGCACCTATAAACTGATGATTAAGAGTAAATTGAGAGAACGTTATGATTAATTTCCACTTCCTAAGGCGTTATCATGCTTGGTCTATGGTTTTACTAACATTCTTAGGATGAACTGCTCCAGTTCCACAGTTATAAAAAATTGTAATTAGTTTAAGCAAGATTGCACATTTTTGCTCAATCTGAATAATTTATTGGTTGTTAGCCATAAAAATCTTTATGTCCGCTGCACTTACATATATATATCCGCATGGGTATGTGTATTCCAATGCAAAATATGTTTGATATTCCTCGTAGTAATATTGAAATTATATCTGAGCTGAATATCCTGATTTTGAAAATCGTTGCTAATTATGTTGATTTCCAAATACAGTAAGACCTCGCTTAATGCGAGCGATACGTTCCAATAAGTTGAACAGGACAACTTATCACGTACATATGTAAATACAATCCAACTTCTGAAAATAAAGTTGGAATCTTTATTCTGGACAGGCTAACAAAAAGAGCGTTGAAAAAGATACATAGAATACACCGACGCTATATAGGGCACCGCTTTTAGTTGGTTCATTGCCTTTCCATTTGCAAGAAATATCAATACAGTCTGCGATTTAGGGGAATCCCAATACTACAGCGTAATACTGAAACAAAATTAAGCGAAGCTGCGTGAAACGGGGTCTTACTGTATACGTCAATCGTTGAAAACTTCGAACAATTTCATAAATCCAATGATGAGTCACCTTAGTTCATTATAATGCCGTACAAGCAACAAAAGTTGTTCAAATTTTGAAAGTACTGGGCCTTGTTTATTTTCACACCTGCTGTGATTATAGTTTGACTGTATTCTTTACATGATGTGTCCCGTATAACTATAAGACAAATGATAAATGGTGTTTATATACAGTCAAATCCGGTTATAATGAACTCCGTGGAACAAGAAAAAATAGTTCGTTATAGGCAAAGTTCGTAATAAACGGGGTGAAGTCATAGAAAAAAATATAAAATATAAAGAATTTTTATCATTTATTAAAAAAAAGAAAGTATTTTTTTTTATTAAAAACCAAAAATATGTGTTAATTCTTTTTACCTATCAGCTGATTAAAGCTGCTAAGTTATAATTTAATGCTGCCATATTAATTAAAAAAAAAGACTAACGAAATTTTTTGTATGAAAATTCATATTAAAACGTTGGGACTTGAAAATATGTTCGTTCTAAACGAGTTTGACTGTAGTTGTCAATTAGGCAAAAACAAAAATATCACATTCTGCAATTGTTCATCGTTCCATTGCTGTTACAGAGTGTAGTCGAGGTTTGAGAGTACATTGTGACATTTATTTTACGCCACCATGTAAACACTCCCAATTTCAAAAAGTTTATTAAATCACGAATAATTACAAATTCCATAAATTATGGATTTTATAAACAATTTACTGCAGTAATAACTTAATGAAATGAAATGTTTTCTTAATTAACTGAATCACTTGATTTTGAATTGAAATCTTTACTTCCTGTCTGTTACAAAAATTTTTTTTTTTCAAAAATTATTCAAAAATTTGTTTACGTAACAAAAATTTAAATAAAGTTTGGAATAAAAAATCTAAACAAATTTCAACTAAAAAATGTAAAGTCGAGGTAATACGTATTCTTAAAACATGATTAAAAACTCTATTGATGTTGATTACAATTGAAACAAAATCAGTTCCACCACAGAAGCTATGATGTCACGTTGTATGCAGCCTTTACAGCACGATTAATGCATTAAAAGTTGCGATCCCAGCCTAAATCGTTGCCAGTTGTTGATCAAAATCTTGTATTTTAGTATGCCAAACAAAAATTCTACTTTAGCTTTGACGTAAAATTCAATAACAAGGTTAGGAAATGTTTGTTATTCTCTCGAAGATATTTTGTTAAGATATTAAATAATTTGAATAATTTTTTCCACTTTTTTTTTGCTTAATTTACGTGATACAACAGAAACAATTTGAAAATTTTATTTACTTCGATCTCTTAAACAAAATATCGAATATTCAGAAAATTTCCAATATGATTAAGCATTTCGCATTCAAACCGCTCATATTGTTTTTGTTATTTTTAAAATTTATAACAAAATAATACTCAGAACATGGCAATTTTGCTCGTTCCTGTCAAGAATATCAATGAATTTGGTTTATTGGCCTATTAAAACAGCGGCTTTAGTTTATTTTTTGCAATCATGTGTATAGACCTTCTCAATAAATTTTTTAATTCCCCATTTAATATTTTCTCTCTCTCTCTCTCTCTCTGCCTTGCTCTTATTTATGATAATAAAAATTAAATTTTTTTATCTAATTTTTCCATACATGGCAGACGTTTAATATTTACTTTTGGTTGGTAGTAATTGATTATAATAAACGTTTATCACATAATTTGGTATCACGCCAAGTGAAAATTGTTATGAGTGTGAGAATATTCAAAATTTATTTTGCACAGTTGCGTTTATAAATAAATTGTCATATCATTAACTACCATAAGAAATATTAAGAGGGGCTTATTGATGACCTGGAAATACCCTACATATCGAAAATATTTAATCAACTTAGGTCCCTTATTATAACTTGCCGTTAAATTTGGGTTTAGTTAAAAGTAACTTTAAAGTACACTTTAGCTAAAGTTATTTTTAACTTCTTTTGGTTATTACAACTTACAGAGAAAATAAAGTTAACTTTAAAAAAAAAGTTACCGGTAGGATGAGGAGGTAGGAGGAGCTTAACGCTCACTTCTAACATATTATCCACTTATATAATAAACAACTTACGTCCATTATTACAACCTTTAACTTATTTTTGATATTACAACTTATAGATAAAATAAAGTTAATTTAAAAAAAAAGAATGTTATCGGTAGGATGATTCTCCCTTTAGCTTAACGCTCACTTTTACCATATTGTCCACTTATAATGATTAACTTAGGTCCATTATTACAACTAGCTTGGGTTTAGTTAAAGGAAACTTTAAAGTACACTTTAGCTAAAGTTACTTTTAACTTATTTTCGTTTTTACAACTTACAGACAAAATAAAATTAACTTTAAAAAAAGTTACCGGTAGGATGATCCTCCCTTTAGCTTAACGCTTACTTCTAACATATTATCCACTTATAATAATCAACTTATTATTACACTATTTATTACAATTTTCCGTTAAACTTGGGTTTAGTTAAAGTTAACTTTAAAGTTCACTTTTAGTTAAAGTTAACTTTAAAATTCACTTTTAGTTAAAGTTAACTTTAAAGTACACTTTAGCTAAAGTTATTTTTAACTTATTTTTATTATTACAACTTACAGATAAAATAAAGTTAACTTAAAAAAAAGGTATCGGTAGGATGGTCTTCCCCTTTATCTTAGCGCTTACTTCTACCATATTGTCCAGTTTTAATAATTAATTAAAATGCTCCCTTTAGTTAACAGGTCAGGATTACGACCTAGCTTCTCACGCCACTTATGTTGTGTGCATTAATTTTATACAAAGTCAACTCCGAACGACAGATTTTTGAATAGCTTTTCATGGCAATTTTATTTACTCTCAGAGTTTTTGACAGAAATCTACTGAGAGGAATTCACCGAAGAAATATTTTCATATTTTCGTTTTAATGTCTAACCTGATGGGATTTGAACTCGGGTCTTACGACTACTAAGCCAACATACTATCTACTAGACTACGTCAACTTCACTTAGCAGCAAGTTGTAATAATGGCTCTTAAGTTTCGGAAATGGGGTACTTTGCAACATTTCTAAAAAAAATTATTTAAAAACTTTAATATTTTGTACGCGAAGTTAAAAAACTGTTCACAAATTATTTTATTTTTATTAATTTTCATAGCACTTGTAACAGTTTTTTTTTAATGATTTTAATAGCATGTTTAATAGTACCCTAGAAATTCATATTAATTTCTCTGTTACAAATTCTACCATAATTTCTAATTTTATACCGAAGACTTGCGATTATATATTCTTAATCTTATTCAAGGCCAGAGGAAACTTAAGTCTGAAGAAGTTATGGTAATAATTTTTAAGGCTTAACATTTCCGATAACGATAAAAAATGCATTTTTTAACGAGACGTTTCTTTTTATTTTTGTGATAACAGATTTAAGGCTGATGATGTGTGTTATCAAATATTTTTTAATAGATGGGTCTGATATTTAAACTTCAATTAGTGATTTCCTAACTATTTGTTCCGCTTTATGGTTCCACATAAGCACGCGGTAGTTGTAAAATAATTATTTGATAAATAATCCGCTTCACGTTCTAACGGCAAAAGTATTTTTAGGTTCCCTAATTTTATCACAATAAAGTGATATAAAATTTAAAAAAGTTGCAAATAATATGCAGACACTTGGGTATAAAAGTTTCGCAAATAAATTCTGGATGGCAAAAAATCTATCGCCTGAGATTTTCATATGCAGCACACTGACAAGAGATCAAGATAGTCATCAAAACATCTCTAGACCGTCAAATGTTGTGTGTCCATGTTATACTATGTTCAGACAGGCACTTTTATTGCGTAAATCGCAATAAACGGCATTATTGATTAATATTTCATATAAAATTTCAATTAATTGTTGCTCAATAAAAACGCAAATTGCTATAATATTGGGAAAAAATCTAAATACAACACTGTCCTAATACGTTCAGACCTTTTCCAATGATGAATTGTTTTCCATTTTTTCACAAATTTTTTTTAACTAAATTTCACGACCAAAATAAAAACAATGTTGTTGAAACAATCTACTATTTTTTTTTTACCAGCTGTCAAAAAAATTGCTTATATTATGTGTCTGAACACATAAAATATTGTATACAAATAAACGAATATTAACTCAATTAAAATGCCTGTCTGAACACAGTATTATTTTTCGCTAATATCTTGTCAAATATCTTGTAGGCTAGATTCTGTTTATTACAGACACTTTCTTAACTTAATTTTTTATTACGACCATTTAATCAGAATTACAACGACCCATGTTCTGTGTCTTAATTTTATCTATAAGTGATAGGCCCCTACAGTTTAATGTCAACTCCAAACAATAGATTTTTGTCAAAAACTCTGAATGTATATAAAATTGCCATGAGGAGTTTCACAAAAATCTGTCTTTCCCCGTCGACTTTAGGCTGTAGCTTGCATCACTCATAAATAGAAGTAACACACACAAAATTGGAGATATGAAAAGCTAGGTTGTAGTTCTAATTAAACGGTTGTAATGATCAATTAATACCATTCAACCTCTACTCATATTCAAAGTTTGAAGTACTCATCATATTCCAACTTTACAACACGTATGATGTTGTTGATTTCGACTCTCCATAACTCTACACGAAACACAAAAAGAGTATGATTCGCGTACGAACACTCAAATACTCACTAGGAGGTTGTGTATTTGCTCTGCTTGCTGCTCTTATGTGCCTTCTTTCTTTATAAAAGCTACACCAAGGCTGTAAATTTTGATGTATGATTCGAGTCTCTCGAGTAGAAGTATTTTTCTAAAGTCATGAATCTTATGAATCAAACATATTTCGAATGGTATGAGTTTGATGTCAACGTTATACGTATA
The DNA here is from genome assembly GCA_014635995.1 of Sarcophaga peregrina. Taxonomy (NCBI): domain Eukaryota; kingdom Metazoa; phylum Arthropoda; class Insecta; order Diptera; family Sarcophagidae; genus Sarcophaga; species Sarcophaga peregrina. The sequence continues at coordinate 89,955,222 of CM025792.1, read as the reverse complement.
CTCATTGCAACTTGGACTTATAAATCAACATTGTAGTGAGTATGAATGAATCACGAGTACATAGTTAAATTTTAATATTGTGGACCCCACTTATATTCAAAATTTCTTGAGTACTTATGAGCAAACGTCGGCACAAAGAAAACATGATGAAGATGTAAATGCATTTGTGAGAGGTATGTGTATAATCTAGAGGAAAATTGTTAGTAATATCTTCAAGTGTAACCTAATAATATGTTTATGTAGTGGGAAATAGAAAATGTACAGCGCCAAATCCCTATATACTGCGTATTTAACTTGACAAACATTCTTCCAAAAATGGAGATCAGTTGTCAGTGTTATTAGTGAATCTCATTAGAAAATAGAGAATCTTACTGTAATTTTTCTTTGGGTGTATAATTAATATACAAAAAAATTTCAAAAAGAAGCGACAAAAACTTGCTTCACTGAAAGCTGACAAGCAACTGAATGCATTTTTACGCTTTTTCTAATGAACTTTGATGATGTTCGTGTCCTATGTATGTAAAAAGCCGAAGATGATGTTCCCCTGAGGGACATTAGCTTATGAGTAGCGAAAAAACAATTCGTTGTCAATCGGTAACTTAAATTAATGGCAGTCGCCAAAGAGTCTACCTACTGAGCTATTATACGAAGCAAATAAATTTGTATTGACATTAACGCCCTTAATGTCGACATAAATTTACTTCCTACACTAATTTATGTACCGCAAATAAATAATAAACGTTGCTTTAATAGAAAGCTTATTTGTGGATAACCCTTTATAAACATGTTTATAAGAACATAATAAGATACAGATGAAGATAACAAAAAAACATTAAAAGTTCAATCACTTTCAAATGTGATGTTTATTTAAACGTTCGCATTTTATAAACAAATGCCCTGGGAAAAAATTCACGCGACTACAGGCAAGTGACTAGTTTGTTGTCTTTGTGTTTTTATTTTTAAACAAATAAAAGAGCTTTTAAATGCAAAACGAATAACAAAAACAACGAAAAACATTTAAAAATTGTAAATAAACTTGAACTTGAAAAATTATACACACAATAACCAGAAACAAAAAGCTTTACTAAAAGCTTTTTTTTTAGAAATATAACAACGGTTTCGTTTTTAATGGCAAGTAATAATGGTTAAACTTGACATAGGGTTTGTGACTTAACTAGAAATGTTTATAAACATGTAGTAAGTGTTTATAAACATGTCTAGATACATGTAGTGGAAGAAATTATTGTTTATTTATACATATTAAGGTTCATTTAAGTTTAATCTTTAATTTTATTCACATTACAAACGGCTTAACGTCTGTTGGGTATCAAATTAAATGGCGGCATTTGATAAAAAAAAAAAATTTTTTGTTTTGTTCGGTAATTTCTGCAAAGTCCAGACTTCTTCCATTTATTGCTTATTGGCTAAGTACCTCAAGGTCGTCTTGTATAACATGCAACACAATAAACTCCGTCGTTTTAATTACTTTTCTTTTCTTCCGATATTATGTTCTTTTGTTTATTAAAAATCCCCAACAAAAAAAAAAATGAAATGAAAAATAAGTTTGAAATTCTTTATTTTAAATGAATTTCTTCAAATTACACAATTTGCCTGTGTTATGCCTATTAAGCAGAATTTATGTTGAACAATGGAAATTTTTTTTCCAGTTTTTTTCAGTTTTTTTTTGCGTTTTTAAACTTCAATTAAAAAAAAAAAAACAAAATAAAACAAAATATGTCTGATCATAAAAAAATGTGTACTTTTGATCGTATAGAAATATGTGTGATATTCAATAATAAAACTGAATTCATATTTTTATGGAAAGTTTTTTTTGAAAATGAAAAAAAATCTACACTTGACAGTTCAACTTGCCAAATGGAATTCTAAGTGCGTAAGGTTGACTAAATGCAAAAACTTTAAACATAGTCCTCATACATAAATGGTCATTACAAACCTTCCATCAGGATTACGACCTAGCTTGTCTCACACCGTTAATTTCATACATGAGTGGCGGGACCTATAGTTAAAAATACGATTCCGATTACGAGAAATCTGTTGACAGGAAGTCGTCGAAGAAACATTTTTCAAAATTCGTTTTGATTCCATCTAATGAGCCAACACACTGCCTATTAGACTACATACATACATAATTGGCCATTACAACCCTTCTGTCAGGATTATTAACCTAGTTTCTCACACAACTTATGTAGTGTGTGTTAATTTTTATACATAAGTGGTCGGACCTACAGTTTAAAGTGGACTCCGAACTACAGATTTTTGAGAAACTTTTCATGGCAATTTTATTTACTCTCAGAGTTTTTGCCAGAAAACTGTTGAGAGGAAATCGCCGAGGAAATATTTTTTGTATCTTGTTTTGATGTCTGCAGCGTTACCGTTGAGCGACTAAAGTCGCAATTTGACACTTTTTCAGCGACCTTGCTACTTTTTGTGCCCCCTTACTAAAATGAACTAAATCTGACACTTTTCAAGATTTTTGACCCTTTTTTCCCCTTTTTTTTAAAAGTATTTTTTCTAGACTATAGACTAGACTATATACTAGACTATAGACTAGATTATAGTCTAGTCTAGTCTATAGTCTAGTCTATAGTCTAGCGTATAGTCTAGTATATAGTCTAGTCTATAGTCTAGTCTATATACTAGACTATAGACTAGACTATATACTAGATTATAGACTAGACTATATACTAGACTATAGACTAGACTATATACTAGACTATATACTAGATTATAGACTAGACTATATACTAGACTATAGACTAGACTATATACTAGACTATAGACTAGACTATATACTAGACTATAGACTAGATAATAGACTAGACTAGATAATAGACTAGACTATAGACTAGATTATATACTAGACTATAAACTAGACTATATACTAGACTATAGACTAGACTATAAACTAGACTATATACTAGACTATATACTAGACTATATACTAGATAATAGACTAGACTATATACTAGACTATAGACTAGATTATATACTAGACTGTAGATTAGATTATATACTAGATTATATACTAGATTATATACTAGATTATATACTAGACTATATACTAGGCTATAGTCTAGACTATGTACTAGACTATAGACTAGACTATAGACATTTTCTTTTCTTTGTTGCCCCTTTTTACTGTCAAAATACACTTTTTGTGCGACTTTTTTTTCAAAAATCCCCTTTTTGTGCGACTTCTTAAAAATTTCCAGCGGTAACGCTGGATGTATGGCCTGGGACTCGAACCCTGGCTTTTCGTCTAATAAGCCAGCACACTACCTACTAGACCACAGCGACCTATTAGACTACATACATACCTAATTGGCCTTTACAAGCCTTCCGTCAGGATTATTGACCTAGTTTCTCACACTACCATAGCTGCCAGATTTGACGATTTATCGTCATTTTGATGATTTTGTCCTCCAAAAATACTACTACATTGACGACGTAACGATTTATGCCAATATTTTGACGATTTTTAGCAATTAAAAATTTACATCAATTTCTTTACATTATTTTCGAATACCTGTGATGATATTTCTGTATTTTATGCCTTTTTAATACCTTAAAAGCCAAAAAATTTCAACTAAGTTGCAATCAATTTTAAAAATTCGATTATAGCTTCTAAGACTACCATCGGAAGAATAAAGGCAAGTGCCATTATTTTTTTTTTTATACGACCAACACTCAGAGGAAAGTATATTATAGGCTGGGGGAAAGAGAGAGCACTGGGTTTAAACGAATCTTGTCTGTAATGTAGTGTGCCAATCGACCACATACGGATGTGCTGGCCGAAAAAGACGAGTGTTACGTAAGAATACAGAATTTTCATAAACAAGTTCCCTTATTTCGTCCAAGGAATATGCATTGCAACGATGCCTTGATGAACCAATGGAGTTGGGCACACTATCGTCATTAACGATTTACAAAAGAAAACGTTAAGGGCCAACCCATACATGAGAGTTGTATTGCGAAGTGAAGAATTTATTGCACCGTCTTAAAAAACCAAGACACTGAAAAAAGTGTCAATTCAGGCCCATAACGTCAAAATCTTCTCACTACCTAGTATTCACACCAAACATGGGTATAGACGATGCCATATTATGATTAATGATTTTCAAACCTTTCAATTTAGTTTTTCTGACAATTTTTTTACGATTTCAGTGAACGTCTTTGAAAATTTTGACGACTTTTTCACAAATATTTGACGATTTGATGCTTCATTTATCTGGGCGGCTATGCACACCCCTTATGTTGTGTGTGTTAATTTTATACATAAGTGGCGGGACCCAAGAATGATAAACTAAAGATTACGCCATCACGCACACAAAATTAAAACTTTCTGCGCATGTTGAATCAATGATGTCACGAAAATTGTTTTCATTGTTTCCCTATTGGTTAATGACAATGTAAGTTATATTGCAGGGCTGCCAACTACTTTCATGTAGTGCATACATTTTTCAGAAGAAATCTTAATTTTCACATATGAAAAAGACTTGGAAATCCAACAACGTCATCTAACGGGAAATCATACGCAAAGCGTAATCTTTAGTTTATCATTCTTGGCGGGACCTACAGTTTAAAGTCGACTCCGAACGACAGAGTTTTTTTATGAGAAACTTTTCTGGCAAGTTTATTTCACTCTCCGAGTTTTTGCCAGAAATCTGTTGAGAGGAAATCGCCGGGGAAATCCTTATTGTATTTTGTTTTGATGTCTAGTTGGGGCTGGAACCCTGGCTTTACGTCTAATAAGCCAACACACTACCCACTAGACAACGGCGACTGACTTTATAATCACAATCATTAAATTTACTTACAATGCAATAGTCCAACTGAGAAATCTATGACCTATAGGATGCGAAATGTAGGGCAACGTAAGATAGAGAACCAAGGCCTTACGTATAATAAGGCAACATATTACCTAGAGAAGAACTAGCCCACTGTACGTTGAAGTTGATATAAAATGAATAAGTGAGACTGGTTGGGACTGGAAGGAAAGATCAGATGAATTATGAACAAAAAATTGGCTACCGCGGAACTTTTGCAAAGAAAATTTTTATGATCCTCTATTGATCGAAGGATCTAAGGATCGACGAAGTAAAATGATCAAATATTTCTGTGTATAGCATCCCATATATCCCTGTATTTGTAACCCTTTTGTCTTTCTAAATAACGCCCATACACGCTTTCGATTTACAACACGTGACATTAATTTTGTTTTGACGATTTTTATCAATCAAAAACTGTTCTTGCTCCACACACAATCAGTCAAAATTGAAGGCGAATAAACTGCCAAATAAAACTCATCAATTTTATTGAACTTTAATGTCAATACGGATTGATGATCGTTGTTTTTCCCCAATATATTACTTGAAGACAGTCTTCTTAATTATTTTTAATTGATTTTTGGTCAACGCAAAGTTTAAAACTTCGTCGCATTTTAAGGTTTCTTATGACGATGAATGACGATGGGCCAGTGCAAGAAATTGAAATCAATTTACGCCACGTTGTCGTTTTTATTGGGGGGTTTTAATTGGAATGCGACGTAATACGATATTCACGAAATGGAAAACGATTTTTTTTATTGTTTTTCTTTAAATTATTAAAAACGTTTTCAGTTTATTAAAGTGCGTCTTAAAAATTTCAATAATTGTTACTCTAAATGAAACAACAACAAAAAAAATATCATGTGTAGAGCAATATTTTTATGATGAAACTAAATTTAGATATGATGCCCAGCATTTAATCAGTCACAGCATTGCGAAAATATTATTTTGTGAAGGAAACCAGGCCCATCAAACACAATTATATACATAAGTAAGTAGGTTCAATCAGTATTCAAGTTATCATTCCAACTAGGTCCATACATACATAATTGGTCATTACAACCCTTCAGTCAGGATTATAGACCTAGTTTCTCACACTACTTATGTTGTGTGTGTTAATTTTCATACATAAGTGGCGGGAACTACAGTTTAAAGTCGACTCCGAACGACAGATTTTATGAGAAACTTTTCATGGCAATTTTTGCCAGAAATCTGCTGAGAGGAAATCGCCGAAAAACTACTTTTTGCCAGGGACTCGAACCCTGGCTTTACGTCTAATAAGCCAGCACACTACCTACTAGACCACGGCGACTTCCAACTAGGTCCACCCTTTGATTAATGCCATCTAGAGCAAGAAATTTGATTTTTGCCGATTTATTTGAACCAGCTCGATTTTTAAAATTTTTTGAACGATAGCCTTGAACGTTTTAATGCTTGACTTTATAACGAGAATATACAATAACGACCCTCATAGCTGGTATTAGAATTTCATATAAAAGGTTTGGAAAAGACCATCTTATTAGGCTACCATTGTCCTTATTGTTACGGCACAATATTTTCAAGCATCGGGTTAAAGAAAACTTTATACTAGACCCAGTATCCCATTGTGATTTCGGAATTCGGGTTCATTCTAGGTCAACATGTAGATTCAGTGATGATACGAATTAATCATCGAAACAAATTCTTGAAAACCGTAAGGCATTAATGCTTACCAGAAGGAAACTTCTGGAGTCGCCGTGGTCTAGTAGGTAGTGTGTTGGCTTATTAGACGTAAAAGCCAGGGTTCGAGTCCCAGGCCAGACATCAAAACAAAATACAAAAAGTATTTTTTCGGCGATATCCTCTCAGCAGATTTCTGGCAAAAACTCTGGGAGTATATAAAATTGCCATGTAAAGTTTCTCATAAAATCTGTCGTTCGGAGTCGACTTTAAACTGTAGGTCCCGCTACTCATGTATAAAATTAACACACACAACATAAGTGGTGTGAGAAACTAGGTCAATAATCCTGACTGATGGGTTCTAATGACCAATTATGTATGTAGAAGGAAACTTCTGGATGCATATCAAGCTCGAGACAGGGAATTACCATTGGCAGGGCAATAGGTTTGCCGTGAAAAGTTTCTGAAAAACCTAGTGTTCGGAGGCTACTTTAAATTGCAGGTCCTGCCTCGCATTTATAAAATAAACACACCCAACCTAAATGCTGCAAGAAACTAGGTAGTAGTCCTAACTGAAGGGTTGTGATTACCAATTATGTCTTCATTTCTAGAAGAGGACCTATGTCAGCTATTAGAATCAAATGGTAGAATGCTTCATGCTTTGAATTCGCTCATTAGCTTAGCTTAGCTGAAACTATGACGCATTAAAATGATGATGAGCGTACGCTTATTAGACAGATGGGTACTAAAGAAATTGGAAGTATGATGGGCTGATACTTCCACTTGCAGAATACTCAGGGCTTTTCTGTCAAGGAATAGGATGAGGACTTGTCCTCTGGATGAAAGTCAGTTAAGCTTCGAACCATAAATACTGGACACATGTTTAGGCATATGTCGGACTATGTCAAGATGTATCAGAAGTTGAGACAATAAGGACGAGCAAGTATCGGCACTACACCTTCTTTGTGTGACCACTATTGTACGGGATCTTATATTAGGGCACGTTTGGGGTCATTTCTATACCATTAACTGGATTGCATTACCATGGGTTTCTGTTACTTTTTCCTATGACCGCTCAATTACACTTTTCGTTTTAGCGTTTCCTTTAGTCAGGATTACGATCTAGCTTCTCACACCATTTATGTTATGTGGTGTAATCGACAGTTTAAAGTCGACTCAGGACAACATGACGAAATTGCAAAAATTTACTCCCAGAGTTATTAACAGAAATCTGCTGATGAGTATTATTATTAGCCGAGGCGGAGGAGGGCACCAGTACTTTTTTTTTTTTTTTGGGCTGTCCGCTTAATCAGATTTCTTATGGATAATTGGAAGACACTGTATGCTTGAATGTAAGACTATGGGCTGCTATCCACATTATGACTATGTGGGAGATATTTTTAAATTGAGAGAGAACAGAATCTATAGAGCACTATCCATGTGAATATACCAGACCACAGTACACCTTAGAGCCTCTGAGTGAAGGGAAACTTGCTTGCAAGCTAACCTATTCTAAAATAAAATAAATCTTTTGATGATCTCTACTTAATTTTGTATTCGCAATGGCATCAAGTCGCCGTGGTCTAGTGGGTAGTGTGTTGGCTTATTAGACAAAAGGCCCGGATTCGAATCCCAGGTCAGACATCAAAACGAAAAATATTTCTTCGGCGACTTCCTCTCAGAAGATTTCTGTCAAAGACTCTGAGAGTAAAAAATTGCCATGAAAAGCTTCTCAAAAAATCTGTCGTTCGGAATCGACTATAAACTGTAAGTCCCGCCACTCATGTATAAAATTAACGCACACAACATAAGTGGTGTGAGAAGCTAGGTCGTAATCCTGACTGAAGGGTTGTAATGGCCAATTATGTATTATGTATGTATGTAATGGCATCAATGCTTTCCAGACGGTAAGTTTCGTTTAAAAATATGAATAAATGGCGCCATCTAGTGCAAATTTTGTTGCTTGTTATCACAAATAATTATTGAAATAATAAAAATAAATCATAAAAATTATATGTTTTTGGAATTTAATCACAAGAAGATCACATCAAAGATCATTATCAAGTCCTATTGATGATGATAATTGCAAATTTGCACTTGATGGTGAGGGTTTTAAGGTACGTTGCCAATAATGTGTGGGAAACAAGAAAGAAATTTAGGAGTGACAATTAAACAACAGTAGCAGTGATAGGTGGGTAAAAAAAACATGTCACAATGTGTACATAACAACAAAATTTCTAATCGAAGTCTAGGCAATATGTATACACATAGTAGGTGACTACATATGTAGGTCTGCAGGGCATAAAAGTCATACGCGTATATACCCGTGATTGAAAAGACACTGAGCATGGCATGGTAAATAATAAAATAATTTATTTAATTCTTCTTCTTCTTTCTTCTTTCTCCTTTACTATTTTGTTATTTGTTTTTTAATTGATAAAATTTGTTTATAAACACACGAAATAAAAAAGTAGGCGTATTGATAATTTATGTGAAGCTAACAAAAATACGATTTTTTTTTAAAAAAAAATTGCGCATTTCCGAAATGGTGAATTAATTTTACTACCCCTTATGCCTTTATGCCAACCAATATTCCCTTCATATGTCTGAAAACTATTTAAGCCCACTACAACTATTTTCATTACCAATATTTTTGTCATATTTTGGCATTTGATTCATAATTTTATTTAATAACGATTGTCACTATTAATCATAAATTTATTTAAACAAATTAGAAGGAAAATAATATTAATTTGATGCGATAAGATAATTAGGTTTTACACTCATACATACATATCACAGTACAAACATATCGTAGAGTGTGTATACTATGTACTACAATGCTTTAATTCTTCCGCCCTCCGTTTGACTAATAATTTTTATTTATTTTTTGAATATTAATTTTGTCTATTTTTTGTTTTAATTTAATTTAAAGATAAACCAATAACGTAAATACCTCGTGATAAGAAAATTTTCAGAAACAAAATTTTTCATTTGGAAAAAAAATATTTGCATTTACAAAAACTGTTGCAAAAAAGTTAATTGTTTTTATTTTCTTTTTTATACGAGGGATGATAGAAAAGTTTGTTAGCAAATGCTGCATGGAACATATGACTGACAGTACGAAAAAACCCTCCATCTCGACACCTGTTCATATGTACATGTACATACATACATACATAATTGGCCATTACAATCCTTCAGTCAGAAACGACCTAGCTTCTCACACCACTTATGTTGCGTGCGTTAATTTTTATACATGAGTGGTGGGACCTACAGTTTAAAGTCGACTCCGAACGACAGATTTTTGAGAAGCTTTTCATGGCAATTTTTACTCTCAGAGTCTTTGCCAGAAATCTGCTGGGAGGAAGTCGCCGAAGAAATATTTTTTCGTTTTGATGTCTGACCTGGGATTTGAACCCGGGCCTTTTGTCTAATAAGCCAACAGACTACCCACTAGACCACAGCGACTTCATATGTATCGTACGGAATCTCTCAGCTAAACGTAGCAACACTTACATTTACAATTTCATTCCGGAAGAAATCATTTACACAGAATACTTATCACAGGGGGTGCTAAGTACAACAGATTAGATCGCTGACAAGGATCTCGAACAAATCCCAGCCAAAGATCAGCAATGAGTATTGAAAAAGATGAGTAGAATCGAATCATACTCATAATTTCTGATACTTATAAGCATTCATACTTATTTTAATATTATGGAACCTTTCTACTCATATTCAAAGTTTGAAGTACTCATCATATTCCTACTTTACAACACGAATGATGTTGTTGATTACGACTCTCCATAACTCAAGCATAAAATAAGTATGATTCGTAGGAATACTAAAATACTCACTATGCGTACGTTTGCTCTGCTGCTGCTGCAACATCTAAGACTGTAAATTTTGATGAATGATTCAAGGCTCTGAACCTAAATGAGTAGGCTTATGAATCAAACACAATTCGAATGGTATGAGTTTGATGTCAACGTTATACGTATACTCATTGCAACCTGTACGTATAAAAAAATGTTGTAGTGAGTATGAATGAATCAGAGTACATAGTTAAATTTCAATATTGTTGACTCATTTATAATCAAAATTTAATGAGTGCTTATAAACGAAGCGTAAAACGATTCATTGCTGACCTCTGATCGTAGCCGGACTACTGCAGGAAATGTTGCAATGAGGAGGGGTTAAAAATTATCCAACTATCCTCCTCCGCAGTTGGAAACTATCAAACTATCCTATCCTCCGCAACTTAGTAGGTTGAGAACTCTTGCCAGGGGCTTCTGGTCTAAAGAGACACATTTCTGTGTACTTACCAAGTTAATCATACACGTACATAACTTAAGATGTCCGTAATATTTTTTAATCGCTGTCGACATATGTAGATTCATAAATAGATTGAACTGGTTACGAAATGCTTTGGCATTAAGGTTGTAGTCGCACTCCCTTATATGTTTCTGTTCAATTTTTTTCCTTTTTCTACCTCCTTCCTACCTCTTCCCGTTTTGAAATTTTCCTATCTGCTTCAATATCCTGTCTCTCTTCCTCTCTCGAGAAAGTAATTACATTGGGCCATTTGGACCTTTTGGATGTCTACTTGTTACAATAGCAAGTACGGGCCCTTAAACCGAACCTAACCTAAAAATAATAGAGATTTTCTTTTTTGTTTTTTAACTGCTTATCTGGTAGGATGTTACATTGTGACAGACTTTATTTGCAAAATATTGTTATCGATTGTTATCGATATATTCTAGAATTGTTACCAACATTGAAAAGAATCGTATAAACCCACCCAATTTCACATGTGGTAGAACAAATGTTTTTCAAGTACTTCAAGGTGTGCTACTTAAACAAATCATGTTATCAGCAATTTAATTAGGAATACATTTGACGCGAATATCTATTGCGAATTTAATTCATATTTTCATTCATAATGTCTATACAACAGGTGCCTCTAATACTCATGTGAATATGGCATGTTATGATAACTTGTTCGTCATTTCTTTTATTATCTTACCACCCTCGTAGTTTTGAAAATTTTGAATTGAATTGAATGCACATCCAACCATTTGTAAAGCAGGTGATCTGAACAAGAACATTTTTTTATTCATTCTTCGTTGTTTCAAATTGGCAATATTTGTTAGAAAAGTAAGGAAATGTTTTTTTTTTTGTTGTTTTCTTAAAGCTTTTAACAAACATTAGATAAACGTACACATTTTACATGACAGTCTGATCAAAACAAACAAAAATAAAATAATTCTTAAGAAAACATAAATAAAAACTAACAATTTAAACAAAATGTAGTAAAAAAAAACAATAAAAAAAAGAAATATTGGCAACAAAGAAATTATTGTTTAACAAAAATTACAAAAGACAACAACAAACGTTGCTAACAAAATGTGAAATAAGTTGACAACTGCCAGCAGTGGTGGAGTATGGTACCCTACATGACAACGAATATTTGGTAATTTAGTAATACGCATTGCCTTGCATTATCTTTCTCCTATGGATTGGTTTACGCAGCATATACTCCATCCAGCTGTAGTCATGTTAAGCTTTTATCGCTCTCCTGCTGTTCATTTAATACTCTGTTTGGGCAGAATATTTTACTCATTTAATAAATAATTAAGACTGTAGTGCGACCGTATTCACAATGAGCCTAAATATTGGCCTAAATCGGCCCTCTTCCTTCAATAGAGACCGCCACCTAGCTTTGTCGGATATCAATATTGATGATCCATTTTCGTCGTCGGATTTGTATTGTTTTTCGGGTTTCATAACGTCGAATTTGTTTATGAATACGGGTTCTGTGGCTAACAGATATCCGGTACCATTTTTAATACAACAACTGCTGCTTTATCAGATACTGGTCTAAAGCCAGTTTCTACTCTTTGTGTTTTCAGAACTCACAGTTGCGTATTATATATAGTTTATAGAGTCGGCTCATAGTCCATTAAACTATACCGGCGGTAATATTCTGAAGTGTTGGTCAGATTTAAGTGAGATAAGCCAACGTAACTTCAAAAATTTGTGCGGTGATTAATCTCAATTAGAGGAACGCTGTAAAAAGATTTTTAATAATGTTACATAACAGAACAATGTTATATAACAGAGAAATGTTATATAAAAGAGCAATGTTATATAACAGAGCAATGTTATATAACAGAGCAATGTTATATAACAGAATAATGTTATATAACAGAACAATGTTATATAACAGAACAATGTTATATAACAGAATAATGTTATATAACAGAATAATGTTATATAACAGAACAATATTAAATAACAGAACAATGTTATATAACAGAATAATGTTATATAACAGAACAATGTTTTATAACAGAACAATGTTATATAACAGAATAATGTTATATAAAGAATAATGTTATATAACAGAATAATGCTATATAACAGAATAATGTTATATAACAGAACAATATTATATAAAAGAATAATGTTATATAACAGAATAATGCTATATAATAGAATAATGTTATATAACAGAATAATGTTATATAACAGAACAATGTTATATAACAGAATAATGTTATATAACAGAACAATGTTATATAACAGAATAATGTTATATAACAGAATAATGTTATATAACAGAACAATGTTACATAACAGAACAATGTTATATAACAGAACAATGTTATATAACAGAACAATGTTATATAACAGAACAATATTAAATAAAAGAACAATGTTATATAACAGAACAATGTTATATAACAGAACAATGTTTTATAACAGAACCATGTTATATAACAGAACAATGTTATATAACAGAACAATGTTACATAACAGAACAATGTTATATAACAGAATAATGCTATATAACAGAATAATGTTATATACAGAACAATGTTACATAACAGAACAATGTTTTATAACTCAATAATGTTATATAAAAGAATAATGTTATATACAGAATAATGTTATATAACAGAACAATATTAATTAAAAGAACAATGTTATATTACACAATAATGTTATATACAGAACAATGTTATATAACAGAACATGTTATATAACAGAACAATATTAAATAACAGAATAATGTATATAACAGAACAATATTAAATAACAGAATAATGTATATAACAGAACAATATTAAATAACAGAACAATGTTATATAACAGAACAATATTAAATAACAGAATAATGTATATAACAGAACAATATTAAATAAAAGAACAATGTTATATTACACAATAATGTTATATAACAGAGAAATGTTATATAACACAACCATGTTATATAACAGAGAAATGTTATATAACAGAACATGTTATATAACAGAACAATGTTACATAACATAGCAATGTTATATAACAGAACATGTTATATAACAGAACAATGTTTTATAACTCAATAATGTTATATAACAGAGCAATGTTATATAACACAACCATGTTATATAACAGAACCATATTATATAACAGAACGATGTTATATAACAGAATAATGTATATAACAGAATAATTTTATATAAAAGAATAATGTTATATACAGAACAATGTTACATAACATAGCAATGTTATATAACAGAATGATGTTACATAACAGAACAATGTTATATAATTGAACAATGTTATATAATTGAACAATGTTATATAACAGAACAATGTTATATAACAGAATAATGTTATATAACAGAACAATGTTATATAATTGAACAATGTTATATAACAGAACAATATTATATAACAGAACAATGTTATATAACAGAACAATGTTATATAACAGAACAATGTTATATAACAGAACGATGTTATATAACAGAACAATGTTTTATAACTCAATAATGTTATATAAAAGAATAATGTTATATACAGAATAATGTTATATAACAGAACGATGTTATATAACAGAACATGTTATATAACAGAGCAATGTTATATAACAGAATAATGTATATAACAGAACAATATTAAATAACAGAACAATGTTATATAACAGAATAATGTATATAACAGAACAATGTTTTATAACAGAATAATGTTATATAACAGAACGATGTTATATAACAGAGCAATGTTATATAAGAGAATAATGTTATATAACAGAACAATATTAATTAAAAGAACAATGTTATATTACACAATAATGTTATATACAGAATAATGTTATATAACAGAATAATGTTATATAACAGAACAATGTTACATAACAGAGCAATGTTATATAACAGAGCAATGTTATATAACAGAACCATGTTATATAACAGAACAATGTTATATAACAGAATGATGTTACATAACAGAACAATGTTATATAACAGAACAATATTAAATAACAGAATAATGTTACTTAACTAAACAATGTTATATAACAGAGAAATGTTATATAACAGAATAATGTATATAACAGAACAATGTTTTATAACAGAATAATGTATATAACAGAACAATGTTATATTACAGAACAATGTTACATAACATAGCAATGTTATATAACAGAACGATGTTATATAACAGAACAATGTTACATAACATAGCAATGTTATATAACACAACAATCTTATATAACAGAACCATATTATATAACAGAACCATGTTATATAACAGAATAATGTTATATAACAGAATGATGTTACATAACAGAACAATGTTATATAACAGAACAATATTAAATAACAGAATAATGTTACTTAACTGTACAATGTTATATAACAGAATAATGTTATATAAAAGAATAATGTTATATAACAGAACCATATTATATAACAGAACAATGTTTTATAACAGAACAATGTTTTATAACAGAACAATGTTATATAACAGAACAATGTTATATAACAGAACAATGTTATATAACAGAGCAATGTTATATAACAGAACGATGTTATATAACAGAACAATATTAAATAACAGAATAATGTATATAACAGAACAATGTTTTATAACTCAATAATGTTATATAACAGAGAAATGTTATATAACAGAATGATGTTACATAACAGAACAATTTTATATAACAGAACAATGTTTTATAACAGAACAATGTTTTATAACTCAATAATGTTATATACAGAACAATGTTATATTACACAATAATGTTATATAACAGAGCAATGTTATATAACAGAACCATGTTATATAACAGAGAAATGTTATATAACAGAGCAATGTTATATAACAGAATAATGTTACTTAACTGTACAATGTTATATAACAGAGCAATGTTATATAACAGAATAATGTTACGTTTGTGTCTGAATAAAACCCCACACTGTTTCTACGAATACAACAATGCTTACCAATACATACATAGCAGCCAGCGGTACTCTACACTCGATACATTAGTTGATAAGACACCATTTTTGCCCTCTACAGTTTATAGGTCGTTCGGTCGGTTAGACCGTCAGTCAAACAGTCAGTCGTTAAGTTTAACTGTCTTATCGGTTTTCGATGAATTTCTCCGCCATTGTATTTGCTGCTGTTTTATCGTGTGTTCTAACCGCGCTCGCTTGTTGTGTGTTCTGTTGTAAGCAGTGCAGTGCAGAGCGGTGCTGAGCTCAACTAAAATAGTAAACGCTGCGCTAATGCTGTATGTGAATTGAATGAGTTTTTTTCTTTAGTTTTTTTGTATACATTATTTCACTATAAACGAGGGTTACGGCCGTTTCGTGAAATGGCAATGTTGGCATTCTTGCTTTGTATTGCAAACAGTGCGGTTGTCTCTTTTCTTTACTTGCAACAGAAAATTAAAAACAAAATTTTGAAATTTAAAAACAAATATTTTTAAAACGCTTTTTACTATATTCAAATAATTTTTTTTTAGTTTTATTTTTTCAATATTTTATTTGTTATTATTTAACAAAAAAAAAAAAATAGTTTAGTAAAGTTGTAGTTGAGTAAAGAATTTTTTATAAACAATTTACTTCAGTTACTGCTTTCCCCTTTAAAAATAACGAAACAAACGTCATTTTAATTAAGTACTCAACACTTAAAACGTGTAATTTGTTTTGTCAATTGTTTGGTTTTTAAAAAAATTAACGTAAAATTTAAAAAAAAAAAATATAAACTTCCACTGTTTAGAAGTTTCTGGAACAATTTTTGTAAACGGCTACAGTTTAAAACGCGCTTTAAAAACGTACACAAACACAACAATTACATTCGTAAACTTTGACCATTTGTAAGCCAACAACAACAACTACTTATTGGAACTTAAGCGGAGTCTTACCAGATTTACAATTTCCAAGGATTAGTATTTAAGGACTATCTATTGCAACAATTTAAGAATCTCCTAGCAACATGAGTTTCCATAAAAGTAACTCACGTACGCCTTTGGCACCCACCGAATATACCGTAAGTTAAAGAAAAACAATTTTTTTTATTCAAAAAGTACAATATTCTGTAAGACTAGGGTTTCAGATGAACTTTTGTTTGTATGGAAGACACAAACAGTTTTGTTTTGGAACCAATTGTCTTACAGAAACTGGTTGTATGACCCATAAAAATATTGAATTATTTGAAATAATTTTTTTTTAAATAATTGGTTGTCATGGCAACACTGTCTATTAATTGTTATTTTTTTTTTAATTTATTTTTAAACAAATTGTATAATTTAATTACAAAACAAAATATTTACTAATTTATTTATCAATTTGTATGCTTAGCATTCGAAACAATATGATTGCCATCCATATGTGTACACTGGTATAGCGACGGCACAGTGTTTAAAAACAGAGTTTTCAGTTTCAGGGTGGAAATTTCCTTTACAACTCTAAAAAAAGAGACAGAGAGAGAGAGAGAAAGAGTGCAAACAAAAGATTAATTTATAAAAAAATTCCTATTTAGTTTTGTTATACACACAAAATAGTTTCGCATTAAAGTAAAGACAAATTACTTGTGTTATCCTGGATATCTTAATATCGTACACCGCCTTCTACCTGTTTTCTCATTGGCCACGAGGTCTTTAACGGACTACGTACGACATATTTTAAGAGTACAATGCCTGTCAACTTACCTAAGAAAATAAAAAAAAGAAAATCCCTTCAAATGTGTTAGACCTGTGCAAACACCAACTGTGCTTATCGGGAATTCAGAAAAAAAAGGCGGAAAAAGTCAAACAGTTGAATTGTACAGCACACTTTAACAAGAGATTTGACCAAGAATTGCGTAAATAATAGTGTATCTTCAACTACAGATTTTCTTGAATTATATCCTCCATAACAACAGTACGCTAGTCCAGAATTTCTTGAGCATATTTTTTACCCTTCATGCTTAAATACTATGGTTTACACCTCAAAGGTTTGTTTACGACTTTATTTAAAATAATGTCCTGCACAGACTTACTTAATTGGGAATAGCAACCCTGTAGTCAATATTACAACCTAGCTTTGCACACCACCCGTATTGTTTTCCCATAAGTAGAATGACTTTCTATTTAGAACGTTAGATTTGGGAAACTTTTTATAGCAATTTTAATTTACTCTTAGAAATTTTGTAAGAAGATCGGTATTTCATTTTTTTAAGAGTCAAGGGTTGAAACACGGGCTCTCCTATTATAAGGCACAGTACCTATGGTGGTTCTAGATATTACATATATAACATAACTGGTCATTACAGTCTGGATTATTTATCTAGTTCAAGCTAGGTTAGAGGACGTGTATTTGTCAACTGTGAAAAAGTACAGTGCCCGGAGGTCGTATTGACCTATTGTACTACGTCCTAGCTTCTCACACCACTCGTGTTGTGTGCGTCAATTTTATACATGCGAGGCAGGACCTACTTTTATTTACTCCCAGATAGTTTTTGTCAAAAATCTGCTGAGAGGAAGTCGCCGAAGAAATAAATTTTTTCATATTTTCGTTTAGTTGGAGATGTGTGACCTGGGATTTGAACCGTGGCCTCACGTTTAATAAACCACTACACTGCCTACTAGGCCACAGAGACGACATCTTTCGTTTAACAACGTCGTAAGAGAAACATTTAGTACCTGAAGGTAATTATTTCCTTATGTGAGTCTGAAGGCTTGCCTTTATTTCATCAACAATGGACTTTAAATCTGCGTTTCATTTCTAATTTCCATAAAATTTACATAGAAAAAAACTCCTGATCTATTCGATAAGTGATCGTTAAAAGATCAGGAATATGTTAGCAATACAGTGCAGATAAATTTTAAAAAATTAACATAAAAATTAAAAATTTTATTTTCCTCTTAATATAGATTGCCTTGTAATCATGTATTAAAATTTCAATGAATTTTATTACATTTTTATTATGAATAAAGCCTGTTCGAAATACTTTACAAAAATCATCAATTTGGAGTGGAAAATTTTAATTTTCTTTCTAAAACTTAACATTACCATCCAATGGAAAAGCAAACTCATTTAGTATTCAAAGATTCTTTTAAGAAATTTTTTTGGAAATTTTCCATTCCATTCTCTACCAACAGATGCAAGTACTTTTGTTTAAAGCAAAACTAACAGTGGGTACTTTCATTTGAAATACACAAACCGGTTGTTGTAGCTCTCATAGCGTATCTTGCTGCCAGCTGTAGTATGCTCGTAATAGTCTCACTTAGTTGTGACGTATTTCGTCATTAGCACTTTAAATGGATGAGTCATTTGTGTGTATTAATCACTTAAAAAAGGTTTAAAGTTCAGAATACAATAATAAAAAATAAAATATATGGTACAGCGTCTGGTTTTTATTCAAATCTTTTTCATACGAAGAAAAGAAGGAAATGTTATTTGCAAATTAGTCAATGATAGGATAGCTATTTCCGTGTACAAGAACAAATTTTTGCATACGTTTGTGTCGAGTTTAAATAACTTTTTTTCTTCAGCAAAATAAGGAAAAGAA
This sequence comes from Sarcophaga peregrina, assembly GCA_014635995.1. Taxonomy (NCBI): domain Eukaryota; kingdom Metazoa; phylum Arthropoda; class Insecta; order Diptera; family Sarcophagidae; genus Sarcophaga; species Sarcophaga peregrina. Next base: position 89,935,882 of record CM025792.1, on the reverse strand, counting down.
ATTGAATAATAAATCTCCTGAATTAATTAAAGAAGTGGTTGTAGTAGTCTAGTATATAGTGTAATGGCTTTTTAAACTAGACCTTAGTGGAGATTCAAACCTCAACTCTGACATTTTGCAAAAAAAAAAAACATTTTTGTCGGCCTTCATGCAGAAGAATTTCGGTCTATGCTCAGAATACAATAATAAAAAATAAAATATATGGTACAGCGTTTGTTTTTTATTAAAATCTTTTCTCTTTGCAAATTAGTCAACGATAGGATAGCTATTTGAGAGCTATTGTAGAGGAACTAATTTTTAAATAATTCTATTGCTTCAGCAATATAAGCAAAAGAAATTGGATCATAAATCTTCTGAATTGATAAGACAAGGGGCTGTCGTAGTCTAGTATGTAGTGTGTTAGCGTTCAATACTAGAGCTTAGTGGGGATTCAAACCTCAGCTCTGACATTTTGAAAAAAAACTAATTTTTTGTTGAATTTTGGCCAATGCTCTGGAATATTATTTTCAAATCTATCATTCGCTATCGCTGTTAAACTGTACGTCGCTTTACTAACGGATTAAATTAACACACATAACATGGGTGGTGTAAGAAACTAGATTGCAATCCTGGCTAAAGGGTTGTAGTGGCAAATAAAGACAGAAAGTATTGATGAAGAGCACGCTATTGTAATAATTATGGTCAGTTAAACTAACTAAACTTCTTTAAAGACAATCTAAGCTACCTTCCAGTGCGATTTTGGTGTCTTTTTTACTGTAAACGAAGCACTGTCATTCGGACATTGTCAGGAGAATGCTACCTAAGCAATCGTATTTAGAGATGCCGTTGCAAAAACAAGATTTCCCTAGCTTCTTTGTTAGTATATTAAAATCGGTAGAACAGAAACGGACTATTGCCGTAATTTGTCATATCGCGTGAATTGGAAAACGATTTTGAAAACGAAACTTAAAAAATATTCATGATTTTTGTACATTTCTAACGAAAAGGTATATTTGCGATATTGCAGGACTAGTTTTTAACACCGTTAGGATTACACTGGTAGACTCGTCTGGTTAAAAAAAAATTCAAAAATTTTTCTGCAACATTTAAACTTCCCGCCTTCCTAGGAACTTATTTGAGTAATTAAAGTGATAAGAAGCGTAATGCCTTAAAAATAATTCATTTCTATAAATATCAAACATTCACATTCATTCTACGAAATAAATACTTCGCTTAATGCATGATAATTATATCTAATGAAATCAATTTAATTAATTTTTTTTGTTGTTTTTGTAATAAAAAAATATGACGAAATCAATCATTTAAACCTCATGGGATATACGGACAATTTTTGGTATTTCAAAAGCATTTTATTAAGAATAAATTGCTTCTCTTTATAAAAGGGAGTTTAAATTAATTTTTGTTTTAATTTCTTTAATTTCTTTTAACAATATATGCTGGTTTTTGTTTTTGTAAACAAACTTGTTTACATATCTGTTTACTTTTACACAAACATGGTGATAGGAATTCCATGTATGGCCATAAAGATATGAAAGATGATTTATAAACAAAAAAAAAAATTTGCAAAAATTACCAAATAATTGCCTAAAGTTGGCCTATAAACATTCATAATTTCTATGGAAATATAAACCGAAGCCAAAGGCTATAAATAATATCGGTTATGAGTCAATGAAATAATAGGTACACGTATGTAATTGTACAAAACTAATTTAAAAAAAACTAAACGTAAGTCTTTATCAAATCTCGAGGTTTTATAAAAAAAAATTCTATTTTATTAGCAGAAAAATATTTAAAATTTCCGATATTTTTTTCTAACAATTTAACCGCATTTCTACACACAATTACATCTCTTTGGCTGGCTGGCTGGCTGACTGTAAATCTCAAATGAAGTGTGACTGCAATCAATGTAAACCAAATGAATTGAAACATTCTACTTCCCGAGTGGAATTTTCCACTGTAGTTTCGTTTCTTTCCTTTTAAAAAGAGCAGCGAGAAAGTAAAATAACACCAAACACCAATACATGCGCAAACGCAGCCACTGTACTTGCAGTTACATTGTGAACCAAAATAAAAGAAATATTGCCTGCTCTTATATTTAAAATTTCATTCCAAAAATGCATTAGTATTGGTGCATTATTTTAAACAACATCAGCATAATATTACACATTTACTCTCTCGCACATACACACATACCTACACACAATAATTTCCGTTACAAGAAGAAAGAAAAAATTCCATCTGAACACCAAGCAATGACCACATCACTTGCCTTACTACCTAACTACCTACTGTGTCAGCATTTTGTTAAGATTTTAAGCCCACTGTTTGAATGCTATGTAAACACATACAGTGAGCGTCAAAAGAAACTGTACATTAAAAAAATTTACATTAATAAATTCCGGTTATTTTTATTTGTTTTGTTGCCAGTTTTTAAAATTGATATAAAAAAATAAAAAAAGAAAAACTTTTGAAATATTGCCAAATTTTTACGGGCACTCTCCTTAAGTGGTAAAAGTTGTGTTTGGTGGCTGTTAGAATTTTATCCATAATGTACAGTTATTTTTGACACTCACTGTACATATATTCATACATACAATCAAACATGATTTATGTTTGCATTTCAATAAATAAAAAAAATTCTTTTTTTTTTAATTATTTCACTGCTGTTAACTATTGAATAAACATTATGATTGAGTGTGTCCGTCCCTGTCTATATTTAAATAACAAAATTTGTTGTCTTAACTTTAAAATCTTAAACGGAAATGTTTTAGAGGATTTGTTTGCCTTTATAAAAGTGATTCATTGATTCGTAATACAATATGAAACGGCTACTTAATTACTCTCTATTTAACACTCGAACAAACAAATGCAAATACAATAATTACCCACAATGTTAGTGGCAGATATAACTGCTAAAAAGGGATTCAATTTTAATATTTCAAATAATTTAAATAAACAGTCGTTAATCGCTTTTAATCTACAATCTTTTGTGATAATATTCTCATTTGTTTTAGTATTATACGAGGTTTGTTAAGAAAGTACTCATTTTCTTTGGAATTTTTTTTACTTGGCATCGAAAGTCTTTCTTGCCTCAAAACCAATACTAAAAAATTAGATCACACAACACGGAATATGTTCAAAATACTTGAATCTTACATTAGGTTGTTGTCTAGACTATTGAATTCAGGCTGTAATGAGGGTTTCAGTGTACAAATAGGGATATAAACATATTTACATGCATAATTGGTCATTACAATCCTTTAGTCAGGATCAAAGAGCAGCAAAGATTCATTTTTTTGCTACTCATAAGCACTCATGAAATTTCGTATATAAGTGAGTCATACACATACATAATTGGCCATTACAACCCTTCAGTCAGGATTACGACCTAGCTTCTCACACCGCTTATGTTGTGTGCGTTAATTTTATACATGAGTGGCGGAACCTACAGTTTAAAGTCGACTCCGAACGACAGATTTTTGAGAAGCTTTTCATAGCAATTTTTACTCTCAGAGTCTTTGCCATAAGTGAGTCAACAATATTGAAATTTAACTATGTACTCGTGATTCATTCATACTCATTACAACATTGATTTATAAGTACAGGTTAAAATGAGTTGTACGTATACTCATAAGTTGACATCAAACTCTTACCATTCGAAATATGTTTGATTCATAAGTCTACTCATTTAGATTCATAACTTTAGAAAAATGTTTGTAATACATACTAAATAAATGATTCGAGTCAATTTTAAAGTCTTTAGTTACTGTTGCATTAGAAAAAAGAAATAAAATAAAACGACTGACCAGGAAGCAGAGCAAATACACAACATTTTAGTGAGTATTTTAGTGTTCGTACGCGAATCCTACTTATTTTGTGCTTTGTGTAAATGTCGTGTTATGGTTCGATTCTCCAACATCACACGTGTTGTTAAGTATGAATATAATGAGTACTTCAAACTTTAAATATGAGTAAAGGTTGCATGATATTAAAATAAGTATGAATACGTATAAGTATCAGAAATTATGAGTATGATTCGAATCGACTCATCTTTTTAAATACTCTTTGCTGATGTCTGATACATAAGTCTTTAGCGTTTCGTGTTGACTTATGGAGAGTCGAATTCAACAACATTGTTAAGTATCCAAATGATGAGTACTTCAAACTTTAAATATGAGTAGAGTGGTTCCATGATATTAAAATAAGCGCGAATTCGTATAAGTATCAGAAATTATGAGTACGATTCGATTCGACTCATTTTTTTGAATACTCATTGCTGATCTCTGATCAGAATTACGACCTTGTTTCTAATTTTATTCATTAATTAAAGGACCTACAAGTTAAAGTCGACTTCGAGAGAAACTTCTCATAAATTTTTTTGTATAAAATTAACGTACACAACATGAGTGGTGTGAGAAACTATCTCTTAATCTTTACTAAAGAGTTGTAATAACCAATTAAGTTAATAGGAAAACTAAGCATCATTTTTTATAAATCATTTCTTCTTCATGAGTCTCTTTTTTTGTTCTTTTACGTTTCTTTAAAGAGCATAGAACTAACACAAGGGGCTCCATTATCTTATTCAAGTTTTTGCCCGCTTAACAGCTTCTGCTTAAGAGCAAGCATATGAAAAGAGTCTGGAGTAATTAACGTTAGCTTGGTGTATATGTTTTTGGCATTCAGGGGTCTGCTAATCGACCTTGAAACTTCTCAGCAAATCAGGACTTAATATCTCTCTAATCTAGAGATGTCTATGCGAATGCTGTTCTTAATTCACTAGCATAAGAGTCATGAAGTGCAGACATCGTCGGGAGTTGCTTTACCAATGAGCTTATGCCTTCAAAATCGAGCTCATCGTTGGTATTTCTCTGTCCTTTTTAAAGAGTTATAATACGACTCATATTGTCTTTCATTCAAAGTATGATACTGCCCAAGCCCTAAACGTTTTAGAGGACTTTAGTCGATTTTAAGCTCGAATTCTTGGTTAAAATTTTTTCAGTAGTAGAAATTAGCACAGTGCCTACGTAGTATGTAATGTACTCTTTAAACCAAGATCACTTTAGGACATACAGTGAATGTCAAAAGAAACTGTAGACTATGAATAAAATTTCAACAATCTCCAAACACAAGTTTTTACCACTTAAGGAGAGTGCAAGAAAAAATTTTACAATATAAAGAAATTTTTTGTAAATTTTTTTTTGTTTCAATTTTAAAAACAATGGCAATGAAACAATTTTAAAATAAATATAAAGGTAATTTAATAGTGCAATTTTTTTTAATGTACAATTTCTTTTGACATTCACTATACAATAACCCCTGTAATTGATTTTACGATGCATAATATGGAATATTATTTAAAACAGAAGTCGAATAATTTTCCTTGAACCTACACTCTTTACATTACCACCTAAACACACAAAAATTCTTTAAATGTGTTACAGTGAAAGACAACAATATTCGGATTCCAGATTCTTCTTCATTTCCGTATCACATTCTATTTTAAAAGTATAACTCATGAGCAATTTTTTTTCTAGTTCAGATGCACCAATTCAATGACTGGACATTATTTACATCATGACGTTTATTTGCTAAAGACTTAAGTGTCATTTAGATTTAAGTACCCTGTATAATATGATAATGTAACGCATACATATACACTGATACCTCTATCTACGTTCATAGTATATGTATGTGTGGGGTATTCAAATTTCATTAAATTGTGTTATTTTACCCGATATTTTTAAGGCATTTGGGTTCTACAAGAAACAAAAAAAATAAACAAAAAAATTAAATCAGAAACAAAGGGGGGGGTGGTGGTAGTGAGTTATTGTACTGCATAACTCGAATAGTGCTCATATATGCAATTTTTACTATTCACTTTAACAAAATTAGATAAGATAATAAAAGTAAAAAAATGGATGATAATATGGTTACAGCAGGCAGAGAGGTTTGTTTACTTTGAAGGGCCTTACAAATTATTCACATATTTACACAGACAATATCAATGAGACAAAAAAACAAAAAAAAAAAAAGAAAATTATTTCATAAGAAAAATTAAATGAAACACTGAAATATTATGCATTAAATATGAAAAATTTAGAGAATCACAAAATAAAATTATTTCAGGCGTAATAATTACACAATTTGTATGGAATTTTTTCAACACGAATTCCTTAATGAATGACCAGCAGATTATTCAAATTCAAATTAAATTTTAATTACAATGAAAAACAAATTAAAAAAAAATCAACTATGATACAAAAATATATATTTTTTTGGACATTAAAAAATTATTTAATTGTTCATATACACAGGCCCACAAAAGTATGCATACATTAAACAATTTTCAGAAATTTCTAAAACCAATGCAAAAAGTTTTCATTAAATCGAGACAGGATGACAGTATTTTAAATTAATTAAAGGAAAAGTTTAACTTTAGAAAACTAACATTACAAGCAATTGTAAAAATATATAAAAAATTTTTCTGAAATTTCTCAATCGTATGCATACTTTTGTAGCTTTGTGTACATAGTTTTTTTTCGTATAAAATTTTAATATGACTTCTGAAGTAATGGTTCATAAATTTCCATGCGAATAAAACAAAAGCAACCAATTATTAAAATTATTTGTCATAAAAATAGAATTTTTTAGGAGAGACATGCGTGGCTTAAACTAAGTAATGTGAAGTTTTGTTTGTAGATTAACGACAACACATAGATCCCCTCCCTATGCAGCAAGTTGTATTTGAACAGATACATTACGGGTCCAAGTAGAGAAAATATAATGCAATGTTTATAGACAAGAGAACGACTAAGTGACAGAAAAGATTTCTGAAGGAGAATAGTTTCAAATAGCCCTGCTTGAGAACGATAATCCTGTGCAATAGCCAATGGAATCTACCCGGCAGTCAACCAAAAAACGGTAACACTCTTAGATAAGGCAACATTAACTTCATCCATTCCGAGCAATTCATCAGCCTTCGGACAAAAGCTTTGAGAGTATCTACATTCATCCATACATACATAATTGGTTACTGCAACCTTTGAGTTAGGATTACAACCTAGCTTCTCACAACACCCACCATTCATTGCGGGCCGTATCGTTTAAAGTTGAATTTGAATGTCAGATTTTTGGGCAACTTTTCATGATAATTTTATTTACACAGAATTTTTCCCAAAAGACTGTTGCAATATTTTTTTATATTTCATTTTTAGTTCGAAACGTCCGAGTTAGGATTTGAACTCTACCCTGACGTCTAATAGGCCAATACACTACCTTCCAGAATACGGCAAAACACCCATGTTATGCGTGTTAATTTTATCAAGAAGTGATGGAACCTACAGTTTAAAGTCGATTCCAAATAACTCAGAGAAGAAAGTTGCCTGAGTTAGGTTTCTAATCTATGAGTCAGTATTACATCCTATTTTCCTACACCACCCATTTTGTGTGGGTTAATTTTTTGAGTGAGTAGACAGACCTTGGACAACAGATTTAGGAAACTTTGCATGGATATTTTTTTTGTTGTCAAAGTTTTTACCTGAAGATTGTTGAGTGAAAGTGAACGGCATATCTGAGCAAAGGTTAAAACCTTTAAGTCAGGATTATAACCTAGCTTCAAATCATCCATGTAGTGTGTGTTCATTTTTTCGGTGAGTGAAAAGTCGCCGTGGTCTAGTAGGTAGTGTGTTGGCTTATTAGACGTAAAAGCCAGGGTTCGAGTCCCTTACAAAAAATGTATTTTTTTGGAGATTTTCTCTAAGCAGATTTCTGGCAAAAACTCTGAGAGTAAATAAAATTGCCATGAAAAGTTTCTCAAAAAAAAGTCGACTTTAAACTGTAGGTCCCGCTACTCATGTATAAAATTAACTCACACAACATAAGTGGTGTTAGAAACTAGGTCAATAATCCTGACTGATGGGTTCTAATGACCAACTATGTACTATGTATGAAAAGACCTACAGTTGACAGAATAACTTTGTACAGCAGATTGAGAAATTTTTCAATTGGCAATTTTATTTTACTGATAAAGTTTTTGCCTAAAGTCTTGTGAGAGTTAATGGCCGAAGAAGGCTCTCGTCTAATAGCTAGGACTCATTCTGAAAACAGCAACACAAAGTACTGTGCTTAAATTTGTCTTTGTCACACCTTGTATGTCTTAAAATCTAACCCCTCCCTACCTACTATTAACATTTCTTTTCACTTTTACGATTAAACTTCCTAAGAAAACTGCGCAATTATTGTGTAAATTATTCGCTGCTGATATTTCCATTAGAATTCATTTTCAAAATTTATCGCCTAAGAAGTATGACTGAACAAACGTACAACGTTGTAGAATTTACATAAAAATTGTTTACAATGGGAGTACAAATTTCTGTGTTTGTAGAGTCATTAAAAATACAAAAAAAAATTCAAAGAAAAAACTTGAAACTTGTAGTGTTAAATAAAGTTTATGCAAATGAACTAGTGGAGTCTGATCGGAAATCTGACAAAAAAAAATCTTTTCTTTTGTGTTTTTGTTTCAATACAATTTCCTTCTCAATAGCCACGTGATAGAAAATATTTCACGTTTAACACCTATTGTTTTAATAAAATTATTTTCTAATTTTTTGTTTTTGTTTTTGCCTAAATAGTAGTTTTTGTTTGCCAAATTTAGTTTGATTTTTTTTTTGTTTTTTGAAAACATATTTCCTCTGTTCAGTACACTTGATTTTTTCAAATTTAATGAAATTTTATTTCTACTGTCATGTTATAATTTTTCATGCAATTAAAACACGTGATAGTTTGATGATTTTAGTTTTCTCGCTTCAAATAATTCGTATCTTTGTGTGTTCAATTTAATTTGATTTGATTTCAAGTTGCTAAAAATATTCTCCTACTTTTTTTTTAGTTGTTGTTGTTATTATATTTGACATACAAACACAAAATATGACAGTTTGTTGTATTGTTGTATTAATTTATTTGATTTGATTTGTTTTTCCGATTTCCTTATAAAAAAAAACCACTAGAATAGCAATAGTTTGATAAGCTACCCTAGCATTGCAAATGTTATTTTCATGTGTACACTATAGACACTATGAAAGTGTTGTGAGATACTGTGGGATGGTATCCGAACTGTTGTATACATAGGAATACAAGAAATCAACATTATCATTGTAGTGTTCGAAGCATTGTCCTGGAATTCCTATACACTTCAGGTCCCAGTACTCATGTATAAAATTAACGCACACAATATAGGTGCACTGATAAGCTAGGTTCTAAGCGTAACTAAAGATATGCGGCATGGTATCCTATTTCCCATATACATATGATTACATATAAGCAATATAATCAATAAAGAACAAATTGTCCGAGAATTTTTGGAATTCAAAAAGTGATGCGGATAAACTGTAGGGCCCGCCACTCATGTATAATTAGCACACATTACAATATGGTTGCAGTAAGAAGTCTGGTTGCAAACTTGGCTAACTCCCACGTACATACGATTACATGTAAACAATAAAGAACAAATTGTACGACAATTGATTAGTGATTCATAAGCACAGAATTCACGCGATAAACTGTTAGTTCCGCTACTCATGGATAAAATTAACAAACATAACATGGGCAATGTGAGAAGCTAGGTTGTAGTCCAGACTAAAGGCTTGTTACTGACAATCAATTGAGTTAAGAATGAGGTCGCCGTGGTCTAGTAGGTGGTGTACTGGCTTGTTGGACGTAAGGCCAGGATTCGAGTCCCGTGCCAGACATCGAAATAAAACACGGGAAGTGTTTTTTCGGTGATTTCTTTTCAGTAGATTTCTGGCAAAAATTCTGAGAGTAAATAAAATTGCCATGAAAAGTTTCTCAAACTGTTGGTCCCGCCACTTATGCATAAAATTAACACACACAACATAAGTAGTGTGAGAAACTAGGTCAATAATCCTGACTGAAGGGTTGTAATGACCAATTATGTATGTAAGTATGAGACTCATTTAACTCAAAGAAGTTAAATACAAGATAGCTTAGTAAGTCTTATCAAAGCTTGATAATCGGACAGTGCAAAGTTTGCCCTAGCCAGTACACCCATCAAAATGAGTGTGCAAGAAGAGTTTAACTTGATCATCTGCTCAAAGACTTCTGCAAAAGCTGTATTCACCCGTATTGCGTACATCTCTAGCCAACATACTCAGCAAGGCGGGTATGTGAGAGCAGTTGAACTTGATCAGCTACTCAAAAACTTCTGCAGAAGCTATATTTACCCATACTGGCTACACCTCCAGCCTTATTACAGTTAAAATGCTTCAAACATACTAGGCAGTGTAAATACATTTTTTTTTTTTTTAAACACACCTTTCCGCTTCAAACCATAGCACTTATAACAATTACTACTGAAAACAACACGTGTAGACAAAAACTACAACATTTTTTTTTTAACGCGTAACGCCTAATTCCAGGTATTAGGAATTAATTGCCTTACTTTGCAGACAGACAGAGAATAATTGGACAACAAAGCATGGTAAACATTAGAAGGAAACGAAATTATTGTTACAATTTGTTTAACCACTTTTCTTCGTTTTATTTGGCCTCCTTCCCATGTATCGCATGCGCGAAAATTCAACAATTTGGCTAAACCTAATGAATAATATTTTTATCAAAGAGGCGACCTCCCCTCAAAAGATTTCTGGCAAAAGCTTCTCTAAAATCTGTCGTACGGAATTGAATTTAAATTGTATGTACCGCCACTCATGTATAAAATTAAAAGAAACTGTACACTATGGATAAAATTTCAATAATCTCCAAACCCCTGTTTTACCACTTAAGGAGAGTGCAAGAAAAAATTTTAAAATAAACTGAAATTTTTTGTAATTTTTTTTTTTGTTTTAATTTTAAAAACAATGCAATGAAATAATTTTCAAATAAATATAACGGTAATTTATTAATGCAATTAATTTTTTTAATGTACAGTTTCTTTTGACGTTCACTGTACAATATCTGGGGAAGATCGCATCCATTATCCTTACTATGGCCGACCCCTGTAATTGATTTTATTGATTTTAAGATGAATAATATGGAATATTATTTAAAACAGAAGTCGAATAATTTTCCTAGAACTAAGAAACCAAAACCTACACTCTTTACATTACCACCTAAAAACACAAAAATTTTTTAAATGTGTTACAGTGAAAGACAATAATGTTCGGATTCCAGATTCTTCATTTCCGTATCACATTCTATTTTAAAAGTATAACTCATGAGCAATTTGTTTTTTAGTTCTAATGCACCAATTCAATGACTGGACATTATTTACATCATGACGTTTATTTGCCAAAGGCTAACACACCCAACAAAAGTGGTGTAAGAAACAATGTCGTAGTCCTGACAAAAGGATTTTCATGACCAACTATGTACATATGCATGTAACATTATGCGAAGACTGTAGTCTTTAACATTTGATTTTGAGGATCTAAAGCATAGTGGAGACACAAAAGTAGGAAATGGGGCTGTGATGTAGCATTTGACAGTTTCCAACGTCAAGTAGGTAGTGTGTTGATTAGACGAGACATCTCGAACAATAAAAATTACGAAAACAAATACAGTAAGACCCTGCTTAATGCGTGGGATGCCTTCCAATAAGTTCCAGCGCTAAACAAAATAGCGTTAAACGAGGTAACGAGAAAAGATGCATTCGTACTGTGGTTGCAACTTCGGAAAATACGGTTGGGGTCATTATTCTGAACGGAATAACAAAAGAGCATTGAAAATCGTCGCTATATAGTGCACCGCTTTTGGATGGTACGTAGCCGTTTCATTTGCACGCATATATACAGTCAAACCCGGTTATAATGAACTCCATGGGACCAGAAAAAATAGTTCGTCATAGGCAAAGTTCGTAATAAACGGGGTGAAATCATAGAAAAAAGTAACAAAGAATTTTTTTTCATTAATTTAAAACAAAAAGGGATTTTTTTTATTAAAAACCAAAAATATGTCGTAATTCTTTTTACTTATCAGCTGATTAAAGACGCTGAGTTATAATTTAATGCTGCCATATTAAATAAAAGTGAAGACTATTGCCACCCCTCCAAATTTTCTGTGAAAATTCGTTATAAAAAAGGTAAAATGTATGAAATTTAATTACTGGGACTAATTAAAGTAGTCCCTTTTAACCGAGAATTCGTTATAAACGAGTTCCTAATAAACGAAGTTTTATTGTATGAAAATTGTTACAAAAACGTTGGGGCTTGAAATACATACATAATTGGCCATTACAACCCTTCAGTCAGGATTACAACCTAGCTTCTCACACCACTTATGTTGTGTGCGTTAATTTTATACATGAGTGGCGGGATCTACAGTTTAAAGTCGACTCCGAACGACAGATTTTTGAGAAGCTTTTCATGGCAATTTTTACTCTCAGAGTCTTTGCCAGAAATCCGCTGAGAAGAAGTCGCCGATGAAATATTTTTCGTTTTGATGTCTGACCTGGGATTCGAACCCGGGCCTTTTGTCTAATAACTACCCACTAGACCACGGCGACTTCAAAAAAATATGTACGTAATAATCAAGAATTTGTTAGAACCGCGTTCGTTATAAACGAGTTTGATTGTACAAATATGGGATTTAGGAAAATCCCAATACTACAGCGTAATACTGAAACAGCATTAAGCGGAGTAGTGTTAAGCGGGGTCTTACTGTATTTCTTTTAGCATCTTCATCTCAAGCAGTATTTGTGGAATAAATAAAATTGCAAATAAAAGTTTTTCATGACTCGCCACTGGTGTATTAAATTAACTTATTAGACACAATATGGGTGGTGTGCTAAGGTAGGTGATAATCTTGACTAAAGAGTTGTAGAGACCATAACCATTCTAACAGAAGCAATAAAATTATTGCATGTAGATCTCCTAGTTGGAACTCTAGGGTGTGTTAATGTCTTATTCCGTTAGAATGGTATTTAAAATATTCATTTTAAAATGAACTCCAATTAGTAGTCGATTATATAATAAACCAGCATTCAAATGTTAAATATTTCAACGCAATCATGAAATTATGAAACTCAAATGGGAATTTTTTTCTTTTGGACTCAAAAGCAAGTGTTAGAATACTTGAGTTAGAGTATGACGTTAGTTTTTAAAACAATTGCATTTTATTTTATTTAAAAGAAATAATAAATCTTTTGTTGTTGTTGTTACTGTGGTTTTTCTAAATAAATATAAAAAGTTGTGTTGGAAGTAGAAACTCTCGTGACTGATAAGATTTTTTTTATTTAAAATTCTTGTATTGCGATGTGTTGACAGTAAAAGTAATAACTGGAACTTTGAAAATGGATTTTCATCAGCCCTTCCATTTTATTTAATTTTAATTTTATACGTTTAAAATGTAAATACTTGCTTTGAAGTGAATGTCCCTAATATTTTATAAAATAAGGTTTCAATAATGATTGTATGCATGCATCATGCATATTCAAATTGAAAATGTTATTAATAAATCACATGTAGAAAGGGGGGCGGGGCGAGGGGGGTTTATTTTATAATAAAATTTTTAAAATCTAAGAACTATTTTAAATGCATTCTTTGTAGCTGATTTAATATTCGTATAATTAGAAATTAATTGTGGTTTTAATCTATCAACGAAGTCAAATACAATCTCAATTTCAATCTCAAGCATGAACTTCTAATTTATTGCCTCTGGTAGGGTATTGCAATGCGCCATATTAAGCGCCATTTTGTATATCCGTCTTAAATGTAACAGTTTATTAAACCTGTCCAGGTGTTTGAAAGTCTGTTACTCTATATAAAGAAATTCATGAATACTGAGTAGTAAACTCTGTAGTTAATTGCATATAAAATGAGATATTTTTTGCAAAGATAATAAAACAAATACAAAAAAAAAACTAAAAACTGAAAACGATTTAATGACATAAAATCAATGAACGAACGAACTTATTGCGTCGTAAAGTATTTGAAGTAAATTTTTTACAAAACAAAAAAAAAATCTATCATGCGGAAATTCAAACATTAATTCTACAATTTACCAAACCAAAGGTGGCGACAGTTTGATTTACAAAAGGGGTTCAATTTTTATGTCAAAAAAAAAGAAGAAAATTTTAAACAAGATTCTATGCAAATATGTTATCTTAATAGGCTTAAGTTAAGGTATTAAGGGCCGTTATTACAACTTGATGTTAACTAAACGGGGGATTTTAATGGGCAGATAAATTGTTTTTTATTGTTATAGGTGGACAATATGGTAGAAGTGAGCGTTAAGCTAAAGTTAAGGATCATCCTCAATCATCCACAACAAAAAAAAAAAAAACAAAGCCGCCCGTCGTTGTCACTGCGTTCAAAAAAAACCTGTTTAATTGAGCAGTCTTATCGACATAGCTGCGGCACTACCATATTTTTAAAAATGTTAACTTTATTTTATCTGTAAGTTAAAATAACGAAAATAAGTTAAAGATAACTTTATAGTTCCCTTTAGCTAAAGTTAAAGGTAACTTTATAGTTCCCTTTAGCTAAAGTTAAAGCTAACTTTATAGTTCCCTTTAGCTAAAGTTAAAGGTAACTTTATAGTTCCCTTTAGCTAAAGTTAAAGGTAACTTTATAGTTCCCTTTAGCAAAAGTTAAAGATAACTTTACAGTTCACTTTAGCTAAAGTTAAAAGTTACTTTATAGTTCCGTTTAGCTAAAGTTAAAGATAACTTTACAGTTCACTTTAGCTAAAGTTAAAGGTAGATTTATAGTTCCCTTTAGCTAAAGTTAAAGGTAACTTTATAGTTCCCTTTAGCTAAAGTTAAAGGTAACTTTATAGTTCCCTTCAGCTAAAGTTACCTTTAACTAAAACCAAGTTTAACGGCAAGTTGTAATAATGGCCCTAAATTTGGTGATTTATTTGATAGTATTAGCCTGCAAGATTACTAAAAAATATATGGAATTTCTGCCTTAAACTAGTACCAGACTACAAGGTTTTATTTCGAGAACGAACAGTGAGACTCCCTACACTACAAGTTGTAAAAAGAAATCTGGCCCTGTTTAACAACAGTTGTCAAGTGTGAAGGTTACAATCGGCGTAGTCTGGTAGATAGTGTGCTGGCATATTAAACGGGAGGTCACGCTTCAAAAAAAAGGCATCTTTCCAACTCTCTTACTTGGGATTCCTTTATAAAATGTTTCCATTTGTGCAGGTGAATGGTTTACTGTGGCCGGCCATCGTATTGGAGATTGGCTGGCATAATATTGCGTATAATGGCGTTTAGTGAAGTCAATGAGCTTCCCAGATAAATTATTTGCAGGGCAAACCATAACAAACGTCTTTCTTGTCTTCTATGGGAAGAAGTCAACGAACTTTTTAGAAAGAATATTTACAGGGAATATATCCATAATTGGTCATTACAACCCTTCAGTCAGGATTATTGACTTTGTATCTCACACCACTTATGTTGTGTGTTAATTTTATACATAAGTGGCGGGACCTACAGTTGAAAGACAACTCCAAACGGCAAATTTTTTTGAGAAACTTTTCATGACAGACTTATTTACTTTCAGAGTTTTTGCCAGAAATCTGCTGAGAGGAAATCGCCGAAGATATACTTTTTGTATTTTGTTTAGTTGTCTGAGCTGGGTCTTGAACTCTGGCTTAAAGTCTAATAGGCCAACACACTATCCTCTAGACTACGGTGAATTCATTAAAGGGCGGATTTGCAGGGAATACCATGTTAAATATTTTTATCGACATCTTTCGAATGCGTTCTTCAGAATTCTTGCGGTTTATGACCGAAATGACAGTATTAATCCGAAAAAAAATTTCATTCTTAATTTGCCGATTCCATGAGGACCGCATCAATCCTAGTTGGGTTGTTTTTGAATGTGTATTTCGTGGGGAGTTGCTTTACAAAGATTTCGATTTTACTGCGATTCTATATATATTTAAATCCATCAAGGATTTTTGCGTTAACAAGTGTAGAACTTACATGTTTGGTTCTGAGACCTCCATTTGCACCAAATCAATGATGATAGTCAGTTGACTTCAATTGATGCTTGGCTGCATAATTTCATTTGAAGTTGTCGCAGTCCAGTAGGTAGTATGTTAACTTATTACATGTGAGACCATCACTCAAAGCCCAGGCCAGAGGTCACCAAGAAAATGAAAAATGATAAAATTTTCTTCGGCCAATTCCTCTCAACAGATTTCTGGGAAAAAAATCTGGCAGTAAATTAAATTGTGATTAAAAAGTTTCTCTAAAAAATCTGTCTTTCGAAGTCGATTTTAAACTTTAGGTGCCTCTACTCAAGTATAAAATTAAGACACACAAGAAAAGTGGTGTGAAAAATCTTAGTCGTAAACCAATCTGAAGAGATGCAATGAAGCAAGTATAGATCGTATACAAGAACACTTTTCCGGCTTTCAGTAAGATTCAACATTACAACACACATCTGGTGGTTGCGTGAGTTGTCGTTACATCGATTTGTTTGGTTTTTTTGTTGACGTCTTTAACGTCTGCTATATTTGAATTTTTAATCGTAATAGCTTTACGTTCCAATTAAATTACAAAATAATTTTATTTTAATTAATAATCTCCCTTCTCTCAATCCCATACTTTTCATATCACTTTGCCACATCTCTGCTTTAAAACTGTTAAAAGTCCAAAGTTACTTTCAAAGTATTTTTTATTTTTAATTTATTTTCTATATCGAGATAACAAAACAATTAAAAAGTCATTAAAATTTTTTTTTTTTTACAAAAAGAAAATTGCAAATTTCCTTTGGCTCTTCACTCAGTTAATTCACTTTCGCTTTAATGAATCAGAATCTGTCAATATATTGTCAGATAATAAAATGTAATACCACGTAATAATATAAACAAAAAAAAAACTAATAATAACCGTATAAATTATCATACAAAATAAAACAATAATTAACTAAATGAAGGCAATAATGATTAAAAATAACAACAAATGCAAGAGAAATGATTAAAACTTTTATTATCCGTCCGAGTTGTATCAAACGAGACAAAATCACACTCTACAAAACCAAACAATATTGATTCACACATTTCACATTGCTAAGCAATCACTAGACATGTTGCTGCAACAAATTAGAAACGTGCTGTTAGATGTTTATAAACAATGTTGATGTTTTTTTGTATTAATAATTTTATGGTTTTGTTTATAAACAATGTTCTTTTTTGTGGAGTTGAATAAACTTGAGTTTAATAAATAAACAAAAGGAAACCCAATAGGCAAATTATTTTTGATTTTAAAATTTTCGTATATATTCTGTATCGTACCGTGTTTAAGTAAATAAATATAAAGAAAATAAATTTATTGTCATCATGGATATAATGTTAAATGTAGTGAGAAACGTACATAACGTGCGATACGATACATACGAATGTGAATTTATTATTTGGACAATTGATGCTGGGGTCCAGCATGTCAGAGATAATTATTAAACCTTGGCTTGATAGTAGTGTTAACAATTAGGAATCAGCAGACGTTCAATGTAATGAATTTAGTGAGGGATTTAAAGGTGTTTTCTGGGTGTATAACTGTGATGCACACTGTACAATACTGTGATGCACACTGTACAATACTGTGATGCACACTGTACAATACTGTGATGCACACTGTACAATACTGTGATGCACACTGTACAATACTGTGATGCACACTGTACAATACTGTGATGCACACTGTACAATACAATAATATTACCCGTGCTGTCATATGTCGTAAAACAATGGATATTTGCGCAAGCCTATCCAGCAGAGAGGATCCAATTAGTTCGACAAACGGTCTCATCAACGTAAGAATCATGAGTTACACGACTTAAATTGCAAAGGCTGCTGTGGTGCGATCATTTCGTTCGTGTGGGTGATAACACTTTTGCAAAAAAGCCTTCAGAAAGCAACCTGTAAGGAAATCACAAAACAAAATTGGTCACACATATCATAAAGCATCTGCGCCATCAGCTAATGAGTTGTTTCCCTTGTTTCAATTTCCTTAAACAAGTTTTTACAGCTATGGCAAATCGTAGCAAGTTATGAAGGTTGCCATCGGAAGTTGCATAAAATTCGCTATCTCTGTGAACTATTTGTTTTTGAGTGTACCAAAGCCAGTTAACCTTATAAATTACCTGGGGATTACCCGGAAATTATTCGTGAATTAGCCGGGAAAAAAATCTGAAAAGTCTCTCAAAAATTTGTCGTTCGGAGTCGACTTTAAATAGTAGTTGCAGCCTTTCATGTATAAAATTAACACACACAACATAAGTGGTGTTAGAAACTAGGACAATAATCCTGACTGAAGAGTTGTAATAACCAATTATGTATGGATATACCCGGAAATTTCTCGGGAATTAGCCGGGAATTACCCGGGTTTGTTGCCGAGCTCTTTGTAAACTATACCACGTCCTAAGTCATTAAGTTTGAAGCTAATCTTTCAATGCTTGATTTACAATAAATTAGAAGCCCGTTTAACACGAAACTAATCATAGGTAAAATAAGTTACTGGACTGTTAAGGAAAGAACTTCTTACGTCTGAACCTGTTTAGTATTTTCGGTACCCCAGTTTGGCTCTTTAAATTAATTGAATGCCAGGTGTCTGCACAATCCAGGTGAATCCTATATATCGTGATAAAACAACAACTGGTAATAGAGTTAGGCCCTATGAAGAGTTCCGGAGGCTACATGTAGGTGACTTCCCTTAGTACTACTTCGTACAGTAATATGCTTCGGTTACAAAGCGAGAAAATATGTTGTGCCCTAACACATACAGATTATCAATTCAACCTTTACTTTCCTTCGAAATGCGCAGCCTAAATTCCCTTTAACAGAACCAAGTAGATAGTTAACAATATGGTTAATGTCCGAACTATGATGACTGGTTTTTGAGCTCGTCAGATAACTTATTATGCTTAAATTATCTGGGGCCCTGTGTATAGATTAGAATTAATGTAAAAAATTGCTGATTGATGAAAATTTTGAAAAAAAAATGTTTGAGCTGAAGTAACATTTTGCTGATTTTGACTGGTTAGTACATTGTAAAACACTTTCAGTCACTCTGTAAACATATTTACCGTTTAACATTCATTACACACAGACTACCTTATTATCTAAACGTTTTAATTGCGTTGTATAGAAATTATCTTCCATTTCTCTAGTCACTTATCCATCCATTCATCCATTATTTCATAAATTTACTCAGACTGAATGAACGACAACACAGCAAATGTCAAGGCTGCAAGTGTATGCATGCATGCATGACTGTGATCATATGCATAATTTTAGAAAATTCACATTTTCTAGCCAACAGCAGAACTGCGAATATCAAGACTCATACGCCTAATACGATGGATGGCATTTAGTTGGTAAAAATAATTTATAAAGACACGATGGGAAGGGAATGGAATGGGGAAAAAAGTAAAACATATTGCCAGTAACCGCAGCAAAAACAAAAAATAAATAAAAATAAATAAAAATTTTAAAATAAATATTTAAACTAAAAACGTGCAGAGAAGGAAGGAAAACAGCATTTTTAATAAAATTAAAAAAAAAAAAAATATAAGAAACACTTGTTTTTGCTAGAGAAATACTAAAGAAATGTTAAATATTTTTTATGTAATTTTGTTTACATGTTGTTGTGTTGTATTATTTTTGTTTACATCTTTTTTTATACACTGATGATGTAAACGTTTATATAGAAGATATGTTTTTTTTAGATATTTATTAACGTAATAATCGTTCAAATGCAAGAGCGGTTGGTAGACTTTATAAATATGCCAGTGTTGCATTGGTAGTGTTGCATCGAATTGTAGATGCAATTGGAACCAATATATGTCAAAAAATCTGGAATCTTTGTACGTATTTCTACGACTAAAACATGTTTACTTGCGTTTCACATATCTGTCACTACTATAACGCTTTAATCCCTTGCTAAATAAAGAGACTTGTACCCCAAAATCACGTATTTTTACGTAGTGCTTGCGTTTCCCTTAGAGCCAGTACAATACTGAGAAAATATTTGCTTCAGTCGCTCTGTCTGATGGCAGATAGATTCAAATCTAGGTGTGGTTATGTTAGAGGATGTGTACTTATCAACTGCAACAAGTACAGTACCCGAAGGTCGAATTGACCCATTGTACAACGTTCTAGCTTCTCACACCACTCGCGTTGTGTGTGTTAATTTTTATAAATGAGTGACGAGTCCTACTGTTTAAAGTCGACTCCGAACGACAGATTTTTTGAGAAATTTGCTGAGAGGAAGTCGCCGAAAAAATATTTTTAAATTTTCGTTTTGATTCTGATCTGGGGTTTAAACTCGGGCCTTCAGTCTAAAAAGTCAACTTCAAACCTAACTAATCAATATATGCGTATGCTCGACGGCCATTTCTGATCTACTGGTGTGTGCTGCTGAAACCATGATAATCAAGAATTTTTTTTGCTTTTGATGTCTGACCTGGGATTCGAACCCACGGGCCTTTCGTCTAATAAGCCAACACACTACCTACTAGACCACGGCGACTTCAAATCTAAGCCCATCATCACTTCATTCTCTCCCGTAGAACTTATTTTCAGTCGCCGTAGTATAGTAGGTAGTCTGTTGGCTTATTAGACAAGTACCCGTGGTTCAAGCTTTGGCTCAAATAACTCTCAACTTCCTCTCAGCAGTCTTCTTCAGCGAAAACTTTGAGGATGAAATAATATTGCGAAGAAAACTCTCTTAAAAATCTCAATTTTCGAGATGACATAAAACAGTAGGTCCTCCCCCTTAAATACTAAATTAACACACACCATGAATGACGGGAGAAGCTAGGTTGTAATCCTTACTAAAGGGTTGTAATGATTAATAACGTATGCCATTCGATACGAGTTTAATCTGGAGTATTCCATTGATCGCCGGGATTTGATCCCGCTGGACTATTTTATGTGGCAAAATGTAAATTTATTCATGTAAAGTGGCAAGCCAGACACAATTTCAATCTTGACAACACTACAGTTACCATTGGTGAGGTGGAAAATGTATGTCAGAATTAGAGATCACGAATGGACCACCACCAAAGGGTCATAGTTGCATTTTGACGTTTAACCTAACTTTAAAATGTAATTGCAAGAACTCGTCGTAGTCTAACAGGAAGTGTGTTGGCTTATTAGATATGAGGCCTCGGCTCAAATCCCACTTCATACATCTTCAACGAAACGAAATATGGAGAGAGAGACGGAAGATGCGAACGGTAAGGAAACGAGTTGCTGCTGGTGACTATAAAATGGCCAGTGCTATACCTTCACTATTAGACAGTCTACAGCAATCGTCCCCAAGAAGCCCGTAGTTTCTCACACCACTTATGTTGTGTGTGTTAATTTTATATGTCGGGACCTACAGTTTAAAGTCGACTCTGAACGACAGATTTTTGAGAAACAAGAAGAGAAAGAGAAGATATCTGACCTGGGACTCGAACCCTGGCTCTTTACGTCTAATAAGCTAGAACACTACCTACTAGACCATGGAAAAAACTCTGAGCGTGAATAAAATTGCCATGAAAAGTTTATCAAAAATCTCTCGTACGGAGTCACTTTAAATTGCAGGTTCCACACAACATAAGTGGTACGAGAAACTAGGTTGTAATCCTGACTGAAGGGTTGTAGTGACCATTTAGGTAGGTATGGTTTAAAAACGATGTAGTTGCGATTGAGGTTTATATGAAATAATCTTTAAAAAGTAAATTTCAATTACTCGTTTATTGTTGCTTTTGCAAATTTCCTGTCTTTTTTTTTAATTTTCAATATCTAAACGATTAAAAAATCTTAGATTAATTCCTAGCGCGGAAATATTTAACCTTATCACTTTCAAAATTGCTTGCAATTATTCAGTTTGATAACAGCTGGCAACGCTGGTCGTCACAAATGTATCATAAACTTAAAATAATTCCAACATTCACAGTAGTAAAGTAAATGTCAAGGGCATTTGCTTATCCATTTGCCTCTGAAGGTGTTAAATAAAACTAAACAGTCAGTGTGGAGTGTGGACCCACCATGGGTTTCTCTTAACCTTAACTGTGTGGTGAATTATCACAGCAGTGATCGGATTATACATCTTAATTATCACAATATTCTTTGGCAGCCGCTATTTGTCTCTCATTTTGGTAAATGTAAATACAGTGAGCATTAAAAGAAACTGTACATTAAAAATTAATGGTGTTTTCTTTTCTAGCAAAAAATGTGCATTTTATTAAGGCAAAATGCAATTTTGCGTTTGTTTCTTAAAAATGTTTCGCCCTCTAAAAGGGCGGTATGTTTTATTGTAAATAATTCGCACTTGCTAATGGTGGAGGGCATTGCCCTGTATAAATCGAGAGTGCTGATAATGCCCTGTAAAGCAGATGACTTTTGTTTATTTGTAGGGCTACCAGATGATATTTAAAAAAGTCGCCTGGTATTGTTATCCAATTTGAAGTTAATTTTTTCATTGTTTTGTTAAGTAAGCTTAAGAAAATTTTATTTTTTATTTTAAAATTATTTCATTGCCTTTGAATTGTTTCATTGCTTTTAAAATTGAAACAAAGAAAAAAAAAATTACAAAATATTTCGGAACAAATTTCTTCGGGCACTTTCCTTAAGTGGTAAAAAGTTGAGTTTGGTGAATGTTAGGATTTTATGGTTTAGTAGATGGTTTCTTTTGACGCCCACTGTATGTGTGTAAGTAGGAAAACATTTCCGTTTTTTTTTTTTTTTTGCTTAACTATTCTCTTTTATTTGTAAACATTCAAAGTAAATTTGAAATATTTTTCTTGATTAAATAAATTGGCAACGACAATAGAAGAAGGCAATAGAAGAAGAAGGTGTAATTTTGCAAATAAAATAAATTCAATTTAAAATTATTTATAATGACGTTATTTTCTATATATTTTTATTATAAAAAAATTTATAAAAATACAGAGAAACTAAATCATACATTGGCTTGATTTAATTTAGACTTTGTTCTTTCCTTCTATTTACAAATGATGATTGTCACTGTGATGTTGATAATTGACGTGACATTTTTATTTAAATAGAAAATGATAAATTATTTTTATTTGTGATTAAAAAAACCAACAAAAAAATAAACTATCACTGGCACATTCTTAATTGTTTTTAGTTTTTCCTTCATATGATAATTTATTGTTGTTTTTAAACATTTAAATACGTTCTTATAACAACCTCCTCTTTATTTTCCTTAAAAAGAATTTAATTTGTTATCTTCACTCTTATTCACTTTGCACTAATCATAGCTAATGACGCCAATGATATGTTTCACTACAACTTTGTTGTCAATTATTCTATTGAGACGTTTAAAGAGCATTTTCATGAAAGACATACAAAAATTGAGAGCACATGTGTAGCCCATTACTTTGTTTAAAACAAATTAAAGCGGCAAATTCAATTATTATGTCGTGATTGAAAAAAATATGGGGTAAACGACACGGTTGAAAAGTGCAAAAAAGGTAATCAAATTATTCGAATATTCCAAATTGTTATCCCCTTTTCTATATTTTATACGTGATTTTGGAAAAATTTCATGGAAATGTTTCCATAACCTTACCAGATAATATCTTCTTTGTAGTAGAAAACCTTTCACCCGCATCAGAGATCAGTAATGAATCGTTTTTCCACTACTCATAAGCACTCATGCAATTTTGAGTATGAGTGAATCAACAGAATTAAAATTCATCTACTCCGGTTCATTCGTACTCGCTCCAACATTGATTTATATAAATAAGCAGCAATGAGTATGAGTACAACGTTGCTATCAAACTCACAACATTTGAAATATAATTGATTCATACACCTACTCATTTTGATTCATAAATTTAGTAAAATACTAATAGTACTTATAAGTCATACGAGTGGCTCGAATTATTCAACAAAATTTACAGCCTTAGTTGTCGTTGCATATACAAACAAAGAAGAAAGGAAAGACAAAGACAACAAGCAAAGCATACACTCAATCTTCTTGTGAGTATAGTAGTGTTCGTACGTGAATCATACTTCTTTTCAGCTTCGTGTAAATGTTGAGTAGAGACGAATCGAAGTCAATAACATCATGCGTATTGTGAAGTATAAATACGACGAGTACTTCCAACTTTGAGTATGAGTAGTATGAGTATGATATCAAAATAAGTATGAATGCTTATAAGTATCTGAAATTATAAGTATGACTTGAATCTACTCATCGTTTTGAATACTTATCGCTAATCTCTGACCCGCATCTAAATTTTTGATAACAGTCAGGCTACTATAACATATTTGACGAGCTGTATGATTAACTACACGATCTTTGGAGAATGTCGCCGCCGGTTCGATATTCTTTCTGACTTCTTCAGTGTCTCACTTGTCTGGGTCTTTAGGCACAATAGCCTTCCGGGAAACTGCAGGGCCCACGAATTCTTTCCGGAATCCTCATCAATCAATTTTTAAGTCTGAATCAATGACCTAGTTTCGCACACCACTTATGTTGTATGTGTTTATGTTATACATAAATGGCGGGACCTACAGTTTAAAGTCGACTTCGAACAATAGATTTTTGAGCAACTTTTTATGGCAAATTTTATTTACTCTCAGAGTTTTTGCCAGTAATCTGCTGAGGGGAAATC
The DNA here is from genome assembly GCA_014635995.1 of Sarcophaga peregrina. Taxonomy (NCBI): domain Eukaryota; kingdom Metazoa; phylum Arthropoda; class Insecta; order Diptera; family Sarcophagidae; genus Sarcophaga; species Sarcophaga peregrina. The sequence goes on along the minus strand of CM025792.1, from coordinate 89,911,277 downwards.
ATCGAAGAAATAGTTTTTGTATTTTATTATGAGGTCTGACCTGGGATTTGAAATCGGGCTTTACGTCTAATAAGCCAACACACTACCTACTATACTACGGCGACTTCCACCTACCTGGGTTAAATTGGCCACTGCGTTGAAATTGTGTCGGGACGCCAATATATTCTGCTCCACTGCTATGCAATGTACTGCAATGTCATCTCCATTACAGTAACAATGCTTTTACAGGTCAATGTGTTATAGGAAGACCCGCGGGAAGAATGAGGAGCCCATCTACTATTTCTGCCATGGATGTTGATCTGCTAAGGAAGAGGAGACTGTTTTTGTCAATGTCTAAATCTTGCTAGGGGCAGATATAGATCCAATCCTTGTCAGCTTGTCGTAGCTATTATCCATTGATGTCAAGCATATAGCTTCGTTTATAAAATTTTCGGGCTGGTTTTTAAGCGAAGATTAGTCGTGCTTTTTATGCAGATCTGACCAACTTCTTCTCCAGCTTGGTGGAACTCGGTCAGGACTGCGTTTACCCGTGGCATTAAGAAGGACCGTTATTCGTGCTCAAGTGTTTGCTTTTGCTTTCAAGGCTACCTTTTCAACCTACCTAATAGAGAACTAGGTGTGAGGTACATAGTCAACTGGTCGTTGCAACCCTTCAGTCAGATCTAGCTTTTTGTTGATGCGTTAATTTTATTCGTGATTTAAAGTCGACCCCAAGCGACACATTTTCATCGCAATTTCAATTTCGACCGGAGTTTTTGACAGGAGACAATTGAGAGTAAGTTGCATAAAGTATAATTTTTCAAGTTTCGTTTTTTACGAAATGTCTGAACTAAGGTTTGAACTACAGGTTCTTGTTTAATAAGTCAATACACTACATATCAGACTACAGCGGGAACTGGGGTAATCGATTTACACAAGGTTTAATTTAGCCAAACGTGAGACCAAGTGATAATCGATCGCTTGGTAGAATGGATAATTACTATGAGCCAGTTCTGGGCCATAAAATTAATACAATTTGAACATTCCACGGGGAAAAGGTCACTGTTTATAAGCCTCTATTTTAAACTTTCAATTAATTACAAGGGCACTAATCACAAAAAGAATCATTGGGCCTAAATGAAAACTTTTCAATGCAGGCGCGAGTAACTGTTCAGTTCAAATGTTAGTCTGGCTTTTACCTATAACGTCACAACAGGCAGCTTTGCGTGCTCAAGTGATTTTTGGTAATCGAAGCTACCACTTCGGCTGGCTGGCTTCTAGAGGGGTGCGAAAGTCTTACTATTCTACGGTTACTCCGGAGTATTTCTAGTGACGACGTTGTAATCCGGATCGACTAACTTACTTACTAAATTGTTTATTACAACCCTTTAGTCAGGATTACAACCAAGCTTCCCACATCACCCATACTATGCGTGTGTTAATTTTATGCAGAGTGACGGAACCTATAAAGTAATCGAATAAGAATATGAATCCATGTACATATTTAATGATAATATTTTTGCAACATTTTTGTTTACAATTTATAAACACAAATCACCGTAGAAAATTACTGACTAGTTTTCATATGTAAATTTTCATTTCAATTACAATTTTATTGTATGATGGCATGTAGTATGTACAAGAAACAATTTTTTTTTACAAATAAATCGTGCGATGTAGAATAAATAAATTGTGCATAAACTTGTTGCGCTCTCTCTGGTATTTGTATGTACAGTAGGCGTCAAAAGAAACAGTACAGACTCAACTTTTATCACTTTAGAGGAGTGCCTGAAAAATAAGGGAAAATATTTCGAAATTTTTCTGTGATTTTTTTATTTCAATTTTAATAACCGTTAATGAAACAATTTTAAAATAAAAATAACGGTAATTTATTAATGTACATTTTCTTTTAAAGCGTACTGTATGTTGGCGTTTACATTTAAATAACCGAAAAAGAAAAACGAATAAAATTTTAAGAACATTTAATGGCTGGTGGTTAGGTGGGTAGGTGGATAGCCGGTAAGGAGGGAGGACATGTGGTTATAATATAGTTATATTCAAAGGCAGAGGTGGACAATTTCAATTGTTTTCTTTTTTTTTGTTTTCATTATTTGCTTTTGTTTTTTTCTTCTACAGTTTTAGTATTAAAACAAATACCAGAGAATTTCTAATTAATTTTTGGCTTTTTTTTTTTAAAAATTTTTTTATTTCTTTTTGTTTTTACGGATCTTGTCTCCTCGAACATTACGATGTATGTACCATTATAATAACATCGAATAGTAGTGGTGATTTCAAAATTTATACTCTCGGCTAATGATCAGTTGAGGTCAGTTGATCCGGAAGACAAGTTCTTGTAAACGCCGTGCCACTCATTAGATAGCTTAGAAGATACAAGAGATTTTGCAAAATAAACAAAAAAAAAGCAACAAAAATAAATTAAATAAACAAACGTAACAACAACAACAACAATATTCAGCAACTAGATTTAATATGCTCATCTAAAAGTTTATTAATAATAATAAAAAAAAAAAAAAAAAAATACGTGAAATTATTAAATAATTTTGCTCTTTCTCTTGCTCGCTCGCTTGGTTTAAATTTTTTTTCATTGGATTTTGCAAATTGCTTGAAAGTAGAAAGAAATTTATTAATTTAGTCTCTTAGTTTTCGACATTTCGCGCGTTTTCCAACATTTTAATCCATTCAAGCCATTAAACAACAACAAATTTTATGTACAAATAGCACGGGCGTTAGAATTTTTTTTCTTTTCGAATACACATCGTCGGACGACAAAATTGAGTTTTTTATTAAAAAAAAAAACAAAAAACAACAACAAAACATTATTATTATTATTAATAAAAAACAACAATAACAATAACAACAACAACAAAAAAACCTAATACTGGATAGTTATTTTAAAGCGTCGCGTATGTCGCATAGTTATCAGTTTCTAAGTGGCAATCGTGTCAAACGAATCCTTCAAGCTGACCACCTCAAAACCACCACTACCACCACAAGCCAAAGAACGAATTGCTCTAATAAACGACGATTGCGAGTTGCAATCATTTGCGGAAGCGATACGAAAACATAGTACAACAACACCACCCATAAATCGTGCACGTGAAACACGTCTATCATCGGCTGCCCTCCGAAGACATCAATTGAAAATGTCCTTAAAACAGGGCCGTCCACCACCAGCACCCTCATCGGGTGCTGCAGGCGTAACAGGTCTTAGTGTTAGTATTCGTGAAATAAGCAAAAGAGATTTCAAAACAAAAGTTTCTCTTTGTTTTTTGTTGTTTTGTTTTCCTTTAATGGACTTTACAAAAATTGTGTATTGAAGCATGAAACAAATACAATTGCATGAGCGAAAAAAGTTCATTAATTTTCAAGTGAATAACAAAAAAAAAGTATTTTTAAATTTAAATGCATTTAAAAGAAATTAAATTCAAGGTCAATTTATTTTTATTTTTTTTTGGTACAAAAAAACGCAATATTTTCAAGAGATGCGAAAACACAACACAATAAAACAAATGAAAAAGGAATTTATCGAGGAAAACAATTAAAAAAAGTTACCCTATAATGTAGCTGGAAATAAGGAGACAGTTTGGGACACCAAAATTATATTAAAAGTGTAAACACAAGTGCATTTAGATCATTAGAAATGAATTTGTATTAAAAAAAAGTACTTTTGTCATCGCTAAGCTCAACATGGTTTAAGCACGGCTCATCAGCTCACAAAAAGTGTACAATACCTTATCGTTTTTCAGCAATAAAGTCAAGAACACTTGTCCGGCAGTGAATAATGTCCGAAAATGTGAATAATGTCAGTGACGTAAAATTTTGCTGTCACCAAAACAAAAAAAAAAAAATATATTAGCACCCTACATTTGCGGTCTTTTCGGGAAATGAACTGCTCTGGATGCCTTGAATATGGATTTTTCTAAATTTGATGTCATTCTGAGATTATAATCGCTTTAAGTAATCTTCCATCTATCCTGGTTATCAGCAGTTTTCGGCTGCTTTCGTTCCAGGTCTTCAAAATACAACCCTGTTTCACTATGTCACAAACCGGGATTTTTTAAAATTTGTAAATGATGACCTTTTGGGATTATGATCGCATCAAGTAATCTTCCATCTATCTTGGTTATCAGCAGTTTTTGGCTGTTTCAAAATACAACCCTGTTGCACTATGTCACAAACCGGGATTTTTTAAAATTTGTAAATGATGACCTTTTGGGATTATAATCGCTTCAAGCAATCTTCCATCTATCTTGGCTATAAGCAGTTTTCGGCTGCTTTCGCTCCTGGTCTACAAAATACATTCCTGTTTGACCGTGTCACAAATCGGGATTTCTTAAAATTTTGTAAACGACTACTTTTTGGGATTATAATCGCTTCAAGCAATCTTCTATCTTTCTTGTTTGACTTGACGTTCTTTTCTTTTTCTTCAAAATAAGCCCCTATTTGTCCTTGACATTAAACAGGATTTCTTAAAATTTCTAACTGATAACACTGCAGATTTCGAAAACATTTCAAACAGTTTGTAATCTACCCTGTCTGTCATCAAATTTTTCGATGCCTTCATCCTTTTTCTCCAAAATACCCTCTAAGGATGTATTGAATCTTTCGTTTTGAGTTCTTACAATTTCCAGGATATATTTTGTTGTTAGGTGCGTTTAAGAAGCAGTCGTTTGACTGTATGTATCCTGAATATGTCCTTTCTTTCTAAATCATTTCAAACAGGCTTTAATTTACCCTGTCTTTCAATGTCTCCATTCTATTTCTTCAGGATGCGCCGTAAGGATGTATAAAATGGTTCGTCCTGAATTTTTAATAGATGCAGGATATGCTCTGTCATTTACCTAATGGATTTTAGGAGGAAGAGTTTGACTGTTTGTATCCAGAGTACTTCATTCAGTCTTTAAATTACTCAACTGCTTATAAATGTCATCAACCGGGATTTGACTGAAGAGACCACAGATTTCTAAATCGTTTCAAACAATTTTTAATCTTTCCTGGCAGTCAGCAGTATTCCATTGTCTTCATCCTTTTTCTCTAAAATACCCTTTAATACTATGTTCATGTATGCAATTTAATTGAGTCAATATTCGGTTAATTGAGAGCAATATATTAAACGTTCAGGTATAATAAATATACCCAATATTCAGCTTGCTCAATATTCATTTGACAATCAAAAGGAAGTGTTCGGTTACTTATGATATGCTCACTAAACGGACTTATAACAGTGCTGTATTTAAAGTTTTACTCAATATTGCAACAATTAGCATTTAATTGAACAATAATTAATTGAGATTTTATATGAAATATTGAGAACAATATTGACGCAATAAAGGTGCATACGTGAACATAGTGTAAGGGTGTATTCAATTTTTCGTTTTGAATTGCTTATATTTCCAGGATATATTTTGTTTCAAAAGTAATAGTTTGACTGTATATATCCTGAGTACTACATTTATTCTTTAGATTGCTCCACTGATTAACAATGTTGTGAACCAGGGTTTAACTGATGACACTGCAGATTTCTAAATCGTTTCAAACATTATTTAATTTACCCAATCTATTAGCAGTTTTTTGATATCTTCAGTATACGCTTTTCAAAACGAATAGTTTGACTGTATGTATCTAGAGTAATTCATTCAGTCTTTAAATTACTCCACTGCGTAAAAATGTCATCAACCGGGATTTAACTGATGAGACCGCAGATTTCTAAATCGTTTCAAACAATCTTTAATCTCTTCTGGCAGTCAGCAGTTTTGCATTTCCTTCACACTTCTTTCAGAATTCTCCTTAAGGACGTATTCAGTCCTCCTTTTTTTGACTTGCGCTCTTGTTTGTTAAACCCTTTTCAGAAGGAAGATTTTCGTAGTATGTATCTTGAGTACTTCATTTAGTGAATAAGTCTCATCATGCCTTCCATTGAGATAGGATACGCAGCAGCTATTCTCAGCCCTTTGGCTGTTGCAAACCACCAACAGATTACTTGTATAGACCTTTCTTAAATCTCCACAGCTTTTCAGAAGGAAGAGTTTTACTGTATATATCTATGAATAATCCATCAGTCCTATTATACCTGCACCTTTGCATTCTGATAGATTCTGAATAATTATTCCCAGCCTTTTGGCAGTTGCAGTCCATCAGCATGAAACTTGTATAGACCTCGGCACATTGCATATTTTACTTCTTCTAGGATAGTTAGCTCTGTAGGGAATATAGTGACATCAGAGTACTACTTGGGCACTATTATTCTATTTGTCTTTCAAAATCCACTTCCATATTCACGTAGCCCTTACCCGTAATTCATTTTGCTTATCTTGCCCTTGAAACTGCACGAAAATTAACATACAACTTCATTTCCTTTGCATTAATTGTTACTCATTAAAGTGTAGAGCGTATGTCATAGCAAGGCGATCGTATCTAAATCGCTAAATGCTTACATTTTACATACATTTGCACGTTATTTGTGTTTACAGGCCTTTAGTCAAGATTATAGGTAGGATTAGCCAAACGTTCTCGTAACGTAACACAACATACTTTCGTTTTTAGCATGTGAAAAGCAATACAAATGCTTACCAAAATTACATTGTGGTTCGTTAAGCATCTGATTGCTTTTCATATTCTAAAAACGATCGACTGCTACGTCGTTACGTCAACGTTACGTTGAGTGAACGTTCATATTCTAAAAATTAACATACGTTTCGTTACGTTGCGTGAACGTTCAGCTAATTTTGGCTTAAAACCTAACTTATTATCATTTGCATTACGACGGCCATTTCTGATGTATGACGTCTAGAGCAGCCCTGCTGAAACTGAAAGAAATAAATTTCATTTGAACAACCTTTTGAATAAATTTTAGAAAGTTTTTCCCAAAATTTTGAATAAATGAAACGTTTGTGATTCCATTGCTCAATCAATGAAATTGAAATCCGTCTTTTACTTGTAACAAGTGCATGACGTATTGACTAGCAATACAAAGAAGGTTGCGCAACATTACAGATTGCATGTCATTCATGTCATTCAATCAAGTTGTGAGAAATATTTTCAATATTAATAAAGGTTAACAGAAAATCAAATTTTCTTAAAGAAATTAGTGCAACAAAATTTTTGCCAATTTTAAAACAATTTTTCACAGCTTAATCAAGTCGATCGATGAAAATATTATAAAAATTGCAAGGAAATATCAAAAAAAAAAAAGGAAAAAAAAAATTTAATTTAAATTTATTTAACAACAAATTTGTTTACTTTATAATACAAAAACAAGAAAATAATTTTTCTTTTTTTTTTTATAAAAAATAAAACACAAGTCTCGTGAAACGCATTTCATATTTCAACAAAAATACTTAAACGATTGGCTGTGGCCAATGAGTTTTTCGTTTGCCAACATTTTCTACTTCAATGAACTTGAGAATGATTTAAACAATGAAAGCAGCTAATGTCGATTAATTGAAAGCAAACACAAAAGAAAAAAACATGAAAAACTTAAATAACAAAATGTTAATCATAAACAAAATTTTTAATTGTAAAAAACAGAAAAAAAAATAATTTTAAAAAATACTAGCCACACATGAACTCACGCTCTCACAATATCTATTACGCTTCGAGTGTATGTGCAAAATTTATGACGTTATAATTGCCCCAAATCTATCAATATCCGTTCGGTGGTTTAAATATGTTTTTAATTACAATACAAACCAAAACCAAAAAAAAAATAAAATAGAAAAACAATGAGGTTTCATTTGTTTATAAACAATTTTATGACGTACATAAATAAACCAAAGAAAAGAAAAATAAATTCTGAACAATTCAATAATTTGAGAAAATCTCCGATATGCAATGCAATACAATAAACAAAAAGTGGAAGAATAATATAAGATTTATTATAATACATACACATGCATGTACATCTATATATATTATACTAAATACATAGACGTTCATGTATATACATAGATGTATAAGGTATTGTAAAAAGAAATCCATTAGTTTCACGTTTAATATCTGTTTAATGCCTGGTGACTAGTGACATTTAAAAGAGCCATTATGGTACTCTCCTAGTAATTACTCTTACCTATTGGTAAAAAGCTTGAAATTAATGGGTTTTACAATCTAAGGACCACATATGGGTTATGGTTTCCCTTGGATTTCCCCTCTCAACCCATTAGAACTATTCCCTAACGACATTAATGGCAAAAGGCATTATTTTAATGCACATAAATTAAAAAAATCTCTTTTCTCTTTAACATTGTTTCCTTAAAAACATTTTTCCAACTTTCTAAAACATTCTGAGGTCGCCGTGGTCTAATAGGTAGTGTGTTGGCTTATTAGACGAAAGACTCGAGTTCGCATCCCATGTCAGACATCAAAACGAAAAAAAAAAAAAAATTGCCATGGAATGCTTCTCAAAAATGTGTCGTTCGGAGTCGACTTTAAACTGTAGGTCCCGCCACTCATGTATAAAATTAACGCACACAACATAAGTGAGAAGCTAGGACGTAGTACAATGGGTCAATTTGACCACCGAGTACTGTATTTGTCAGAATTGACAAGTACACGTACTCTAACCTAACCTAACCTAACTTAAAACATTTCCCGAGCTTTTATTCCTTCCTATTTGTGAAGACAGTTCATATTTGGAATAAATTCTCTTTCTGCAAAGAAATTTCATCAGATATGGCAACAAGATGTTGTCAATCGAAACTAAATCCGAAGAATGGAGCAGATGAGGAAGTAATTCGTAGTCTAATTAATAGATTTCTGTCAAGAGAACTGCATAAATATGCTTTATTGTGTTATCCTAGCGCAAAGGAAATCCTTTCTTTACACAGAAAATCGGCATGCAACCAAAGAAAACCACTGTTTTGACTACTGTTTGGAACTTGTGTTTGTGAGTAAACGAGGCATGTACATTGCTCGCAGTTGATGGCATAGCAACTCCATTCAGTCAAAACTATTTTTAGGAATTTTTTTCAAATGTTTGGGGCATAAAGACTTCAACTGGTTCTCCAGAATACCATACAATTCAACCATCACTGCTCAAGAAATCGCATTGTATTTATAAGGCTTAGTCTTAGCGTATATTTTGCCGAGCATATTAAATGAGAGTCCTTGGCGTAGAACCTTTCAGAAATTTCAATTACCATGAAAAATTTTTCAAAAAAATTTCTTTCAGGGTCGTCTTAACTCTGCATATCCTGCTTCCCATGGATATCACTAATACCCACAATTTGGGTGTTGTGATAAGCTAGGTTGTAATCCTGACTGAATGTTTGTTATGACCAATTATGTATGTATTAGGGATGCCAAACGGGATCGATTTTTAAAAATTCCGGGATTCGGGATTTTGTAAAACCGGATCCCGAAATCCCGGGATACTTCGGGATAATTCGGGATTCAAAAATCCCGAAAAATCACCGGAAAGATCGTAATTTTCTCTTAATAATAAAAATATCTTGTTAACATAATCATTTGTATTCGAATTATGTATATCATTATTATATTATATCGTTATAATATCATTAAAAATAAAATATAATAAATGTTGGTAAAATAGTTCCAAGATAGCTGTATACAGCTTGTAAATATTCACCTTTACCACCTGCTGATGTAAATAAATCTATTTCTTTGGACAGTTGAATATCTAAATCAGTTACCCTATTAATTCGTTTTATAAAGCTTTTGAATTCTTCGATGGCATCATATAACTTTTTATCAATGGAAGTAGGGTGTTCCTCATCTGAAATGCTACTATCGAATTTGAGTGATAAAGAAATTTTTCAGGACCTTTTGTAGGGTCAAAATACATATGAATTCACAATCACAAAAATCCCGAAAAATCCCAGGACAAGTTTTTAAAAATCCCGGTATTCGGGACTTTGTGAATCCGGAAAATCCCGGGATTTCGGGATTCAGGATTTCCCAATTGGCATCCCCAGTATGTATGTATAAAGACATTAACTGAGTGTCCAGAATTTCATGGCCAAAAAATTTACCATTGAAATTAATGGTGCAGAGTTCACACAGTATTTATCAAGCTTGGCCTTGGCTTAAGCCCTTGTCCAGTAGGTAGTGTGTTCACATTATTAGTGAGTTCACATAGTGCCTTAAATCCCAATGCAGATATCTCAAAAGAAAACGAAAAATATGCGATTAGTATTCTATTAATAATCAAATGGCAAATACCTGTTAACACAAGCAGTTCAAAAGCTAAAAATTCGAAAAAAATTATGGGTTTAAGACCTGTCCTACTTTTTCCAAATTTTTCCAAATTTTAATAAGAATTTTTTTATGCGTATTTTATTAAAAAAAAAATTTAAAAAAAAAATACTAAATAAACACAATCAATAAACTGTTGAGGGCAAATTTTTGTTTTTCTTTAAAGATGATTGAATTGGAAAAAGATATTAAAAAAAAATTTATTGAAAAATTAAAAAAAAAAAACAGTAAACACCCTACAAAATGGATAATGTTTAATTACACTATGCGACAAAATTAAAAAATTAAATAAAACCGGCTAATGACATAGTGTAGGTAGTGAGTTTTGTTGAGTAGATTTCAAAAATATTTTTTTATATTTCTCGAACCTTACAAACTTTTTTATTTGACAAAAACTGTTTTTTTTTTGGACTTCATGCACATATTTCTGAATTACTCAAACATTTCTGACTAGATTTTCAAAATTTAAATCTTGTTGGAAAGGGGAGAGAAGGACCCTTAAAACGGTTTACATATATTTATTATTGGACTTAATATGCAATGAGTTTTGATGAGGTAAACTTGGAAAATGCGAATTTTTTTCATATATTTTTTCAGATTTGTCCGTTCATAGTAGCAAATATTACTTAAAAAGTATGAAATAAGTGACGAAAATTCTAAAAGCACATTATCTTGTGAAGAGATTCACACATCGTTTAATAAAATTGGGCAAAAATCATATATATTATTTCTAAAGCACTTTTTTTTGTCGGTTGCAAATATTTCCCATACCACCGCATCAAATTTAATGAATGATATCTCCTTTTAAAGCTTATATCTAACACTAATTGCGAAAAATAATTAGAAATTGAAAAATTAATATTTTCATTGATAAAAATTATATTTTATATAGAATTGCTTGATAATAGTGTTCTCATTATGATTTTATATTTTTGTTCAAGTGTGGTAATACAGGGTCGCTTAATAGTAATGGAGTTCTACATAATATATATTGTATTAAAATCCATTCTGGCAATACCGCTATTTACTATAATGCCGTTTATTACTAAGTCAGTTATATATAGTATGCATATTAAGTTGTAAAAAGCTCTTTTGGCAATACTAACGGTGCGAAATATTCGCACGGGTCATCTAGTTGCTATAAATAGTATAACAGTCGTATTATATATTTTATATATGTATGTCATCTCATCAAAATCGGGTCAGAAATGATTGAGTGTGTAAAGTCAAAAAAAAAGAATGGTTTACAGGGTTCGAAAAATATAAAAAATTAACTGTTAGTTACTTGGGTGTATTTTCACTGTCGCAGTGTGTTATTTTTACATTAGCATACATTGTATAGACTTTACTGTAACAAAATATTTTCAAAAAAATTCTTAAAAGAAATGAACGCTTGCTATACAACTGTAAGTGCGTGGCTAAGTACTTAAAAACCAAAAAAATAAATTCGAAAAAAAGAAATAAAATTTGAAAGAGGAAAAACCATTGAATTGAAAACTTTTTTTTTTAATAGACGCACACGTAAATTATTTACAATTAGTTTGTGTGTATTTATGTGTATTTGTATGTATTTTTCTAATGCTTTTTTCTTTATATTTATTTAATTATTTTTTTTTCTTTTAATTAAATAAACAAAAACTAAAAAAAAAAATCAAAAAGAAGAAGAAGAAAATTTTTAATTTTTTTTTTTAACGAAATTAAATTTTATTTGCAGAAAATACCGACAGTTACGGCGGGCTATGATAACGAGAAGCATAACGGCTCAGGGAATAATAACGCGTCAGTAAATCAAACAAAGTATGTTTTAATAAACTTTTCATTTAACAATTTAATTACAAATAAATTCTATTTGTTGTTCTATCGATTAGAAAATATAAAAAAAAAAATATAAAAAAACAAGAATTTCTAACGGTTTAAGAATAAAAACTAACAATTTTTCTAATAGAAATTCTATTAAAAAAAAAACAAAAAAAAATTTAAAATTTTAAATTTAAAAAATAAAACTTATAATACTAATCGGTTAACGGTTATTTAAGTAGTTGTAAATAATTTTTTTATTTGTATATGAATATCCTTAAAACAAAAAAAAAAACAAAACAAAAATAATTAATAACTTAAAAGTGTAGAAAATATTTAGAAACAAAATAAAAAAAAAATATTAGAAACAGAAATGTATAGAAATATTGAAAATGAATCATCAACCTCAATGTTTGAAATGTATACTTCTTCGGATAGATTCATACGACCGGATATGGCGGATGTACCGGCACAGCAGGCCGCTGGCTCTACCCTGCCTTTAGTGATATCAAGGAAGAAGGGCGGCAGTGCAGATGATTCCGAGGATGTTAATTATAATCCATTCGAGCACCGGAAAGTCGAACATCCAACATCGTAAGTATTTTTATTATTTTTGCATAATATTTCCGCCATTATATATTTTTGGAAATAAAATTCGTATTGCATTCGTAACCTTAAAACCATAAAATCCTTTAAAAATATTTCAATTACGAAAGTTCCATATAAAATTAATAATAGAAAAAAATAAAAAACAGAAACTCGAATTTACATCCTGTACAGTGGTGGCCTTATAATTAGATACGACTTAGCAACATGTATGTATGTTTGTTAATTTATCTTCAAAACTTTGTTACACATTTGAAATCCAAGAGTTAAAAAAATAGTACAACATGTTAAAACAAGTTTAAAATAAAATAAAAAGAAAATTCACATCATCCAAATACCAATTTCAGGTTGGTCACATAATTGGAAACAAAAAATATTCTTACAAACAGCTTAAACATATCTTTATAAATTCACATTTAATAAGCATATTCTCTAACACTAAACCTACCGATACTTCATGTATTCCTATTCCTACCAAAGGGGGTTAAATGACCCCTTGCTGTATTTAAGGTAGATATATTTCTCGGTAAAAAAAAAACTTAACAAAAGAGGATGATTTGATGTATTTTGTAATCTGATAATGATATTTTCAAGAAATTCTGACAATAATTTCAAAATGGGTCATTTGACCCGTCTATGGTAGGTTTAGTGTTAATATTTTGTCAGATAGGCCTTGTTTTGAAGACTTTTCAGCATACTTTGTATCAAACGTTTTCATGTTTGCACTGGTATGTTTTGCCAGCTTTGTTGCCCCAACTGAAACAATTCATCGTTATTTGAAGAGTTTTTGTCCTTAAGATCTCTTTTCACAATTATTTTAAAACCCAGGCAGGAAGCCTAGAACCAGATAAACCACACCACCAGAAGACAGAATTATATGAAAGGCCAGTAAGAGAAACCCTTTCTTGTCTTCTCATGGAATAAAGGCTGAAATTGGGCAATTTTAGTGTCAGATATATATACACGGACGAGGAGTCTGGACTTCGTAAGTAGACTGCGCAGAAAAATCGCTTGTCTCAAAGAAAAATATATTAAAAAGCGGTTACATATAGTCTCCTAATTTTTAACGAAATCTCTGTCTTCATATTTTGTTAGATTCATTTAAATTCTTTGAATTTTTAAATAAAACTCAGATTTTTTTAAAAAATATTTTCCTTCGACCTTTATACACTTTCTCCAATGTTTCCTAATGTTTACATACACAATTGTTCATTGCAATTCTTCAATCAAGATTACGACCTAGCTTCTCGCACCACTTATGTTGTGTTGTAATTTTATGCATGAGTGGTAGGACCTACAGTTTAAAGTGGTCTTCGAACGACAGATTTTTTTCAGAAACTTTTCATGGCAATTTTATTTACTCACAGAGTTTTTTGCCAGAAATCTCCTCAGGAGAAGTCGCAGATGAAATATTTCAAAACCATTTCAAACGGTTTGAAAACAAGAAAAGGCTCTAAGTCCGGAGATTAAAAAAAGGAGCAAGCAATTCGTAAGCTAATTCACTGTTAGTAATTTTGTCTTCAAATCATGCTTGAGTCTTTTAATAATGACTGTCCAACTGCTGCTTAAGCTATTTTAGCCTTCAAAAGGAGTCAATTCAGAGAAACTGTTGGCATCTTGAGAGAAGAAATATGAAAATTGTTTTCTAAGCAAACTTCTGACAATACCTCATACGTCAAGTCATTCATGGTTGAAATTAGCATACACAACATGGGTAAAAAAAAAATGTTCCCTTCATTTCAAATGCAAGCGACGATACTATCAGTAGATTTAGCTTACTAAACACGATAGGGGATTCATACTGTATAGGATTCTAAACCGATGCCGTTCAATACAACTTTTTTAATGATAAGTTTGCCAGCACATTGCAAACGAGTAACAATTGCTTAAATGCCCACCAACGCTTCTCTGAGTGGGGCTCATTCTAAATGACCAATTTTCAATGAATCTGCTGCAAAAATCAGGCTGAATTATGAAAGATGGCATGGGTTATGGTAACTGTGAAGACCTACGACTTAGGAAACTCACAAAAAATACCTCCACGTGACTAGACCATGCCCTAAAATCGCTTGTACATAAAAACCAATGTGTCATGAACTTTGTGAAACCCGTTCTCTTAAAACCACATGTCGCGATGCCCTGGCCAAAGTCGTTCGTAAAGAAATCTGAACCGATTATGCTATAATCTATCGTCCCAAAATTGAGAATTTTGTTTGTTTATATATATATTCATTTACAAAATAGGCCTTATTGGTGGATATGATTACGATAGAAATTAAAGGCAGCTGCCTACTGCTTCTGAAGCCATTTACGTATGTAGCCTCAGATCGTTTATATACAGTCCATGGTGATTTAGGTAAACAGACTAAATAAAGGACATTTCATTTGACAGATCTGACATGATGACCATTAATAACTGCCAAAATTCGGAAATTTCTATTGGAAAATCCTATCCAAATTTAATTTTTTTTAAGAATAAAGAAAAATATTTTTGAATATCATTGTCTTGTATACAAATTTCAGAACAGAAAAGTCCAATGTAATACGCATAAATATAAAAGTGCTCTTATGTAATTGGCGAAAATATAAATTTATTGATCAATTACAATACAATATTAGGTGCAACTCTCATTTCCTTCTGCTTCAACGTCACATCTAAACAAATCCTTCTTTAGTTTTCATTGATACACGAACCTAACACGTGATTGCGATTTTCATGTGACTGTGCCGCCCATATAACATTTTTCAAAAAGAGACTGTCAGACAGACAGACAGTTGACATGAAAATCGTGAAAATTTTCCATTCTCCGATTTTGTATGTTTTTTTTTTCTATCAAAGAAATGTGGCAGCATAATCGTATGCATTTTCATTCACATGCAACGAAATTGATCATCCCCCACAAATGTGAATTGCTTCAAAAGCGGAAATTTTCCACTTGGCACACAAAAGTCTTCATTTTAATGTGAATGCATTGCAATGCAACAATAAAAATAAAAATAAAAACTAAAATGAAATAGAAATAGAATTAGAAAAAGGAAAGAAAAGAGAAAAGGAAAGAATTTCGTCAGAGAAAAGACTGATAAAAGACAAGATAAGACCTTGGTCTTGAATTCTGTTGCCAAAAATACAAAAAAACATGTTACAACCAAACGTAAAATGACTGCATTTAAGAAATATTTTTGTTTTTATTTTTAATTTTTTTGTGGTTCATGAATATATTTTTTCTTTATTTTTTTGTTTTAAATTTGATTGCCTTCAGATTTTTTATTATCTTTTTCGTTATTTTAAGTGAATATTTTTAGTTTTGTATACGACGCCGTTGCCGCAATTCACTTAAAACAAATTGCAAGCAAGTCGTCGTAGCACATGTTATAATTAAAATATTCACATGCATTCTTATTAGAAATTTGTTTGGTTTTATGATTGAAAATAAATTTCAACACGACGTTTTAATATCTACTCTTTGAAGGAATACCCTATACGAGAGCATTAAAATTATACACAATACTAGGTGACGTATAAATACGTCACCATGGTAAGATTCACTTTTAGCCTAGGCATTCAAGATCAACATTTTTGACTTGTTTTCAATTTATTTTATTAGGGACTTTAGCCTTCTATAAATTCCCTTTTACCTTAGGTATGCAAGAGCAATAGTCTTGCCTTATTCTCACTTAATTTTATTAGGGACCTTAGCCTTAAAATTATTTTATTTTCTTTTAAAACGCCAATAAAATATTCTGACGTATAGGATTGTTTGCATCATATTTTAAAATTAAATTTAATTACAATCAATGGAAGGCATAAATTGAATTACTAATAAATCTAATACTTACCTAATTGATCATTATAATCCTTTAGTCAGGATTACAACCTAATTTCTCCCACCACCCATGCCATGTGTATTAATTATAGCCATGAGTGGCTATAAAGTCAATTCCAAATGATAATTTTTTTAAGAAACTTTTCATCACATAAACGCTCATACATAATTGGTTATTACAACCCTTCAGTCAGGATTACAACCTAGCTTCTCATTGCCATGAAAAGCTTCTCAAAAATCTGCCATTCGGTGTCGACTTTAAGATGTAGGTCCCACTCATGTATAAAATTAACGTACAGAATACGAGTGGAGGGACCTACAGTTTAAAGTCGACTCCGAATGACAGATTTTTGAGAAGCTTTTCATGGCAATTATATTTACTCTCCGAGTTTTTGCCAGAAATCTGCTGAGAGAAAGTCGCCGAAGAAATATTTTCGTTTTGATGTAGACCTGAGGTTTTAACTCGGGCCTTCAGTCTAATAAGACAACATACTACCTACTAGACTATGGCACTCATATTCGAATGAAAATTTAATGGTCCTATAAGGGAAGATCCAAACTGTACCCTCGACAACCGGCCAATGATACGGTTCTCAAGCGGACGTTTGTACATGCAATCGGGGAATAAATGATCTAGGCTGATGATAAACTTGATGTATACCCTTTTAAATATCTTTAATGATACTTAAATAACAATTAGGGCAATATCATCCATGGATACAAAATCAGGGACTATTCTGCAATATGAAAAGGCGAATCAGAGTTCCAGAGTACATATTATGTAGGAACTTAGTCATCAGGGAGTAATCGGAAATGAGAAATGAAATATTCTGCCGAATAGTGCCATAGTTTTAGAATCTGTAAGTCATGTAAAATGAATTTCAGTACCTTGAAAACCAAGTCGGAAAAGTGGGCGAAAATAGCCCATTGACTATTTAAGAACAATGACACAAAGCCAAGGATTACAAAGATATATTGGGGCGATCACGTTGGAAAAGAAAACATGAGAGTTTTAAGACTGAGTAGGGTGACTTGAGTACTTTAACGAGAGTACTTACGTGACTATTCGTTTTATATGAATACTTGCATGGTAGTGGTATAGTGCAGGGCATGTGGTCAACACATCGAACGATAGCACACTTTTTATGTCATTGTCCAGTTGCCGTAAGCTTGAGATCTCTATATTTATTTTAGAGAAGATACTATACTCGACAAAACTCGTCTCATATAAGTCTATTGGAGTAAGCTAAGGTAATTTCCATGCGGCATAGGTTTTCTTGTAGAAAGTGCGGTTGGTATCCCATAATGCTGAGTACACAAGAAGCTCATTTGATATCTTAAACCTTAAGCCGTTTAGTTAGTATTTTCCTCTTCAACTTACCTATCTATCCCTACTAAAAATTTAATAAAGTTCGATTCAATTAAAGATGTTTTACAAACCTGACAATGTATGGTTTACGAGACAAGATCTCCAAGTTCAAATCTCAGCTGCAGGGTCTTAAAATAAAACATAAACTATTTCTATTTTAAGTCGACATTTAACTTTAGGTCCTCTCACTATTGATAAAATGAACGGACACTAAATAGTTAGGCTAAGAAGCTGATTGGTATCTACAGTGAGTGTCAAAAGAAACTGTCTACTAAAGGATAAAATTCTAACAATCACCAACCAATCTAAACTGCTATTACTTAAGGAGAGCGCACGAAAAAATTTGGCAATAATTCGCAATTTATTGTAATTTTTTTTTTTATTTGAATTGAAATAAAAATAACGGTAATTTATTAATGTATGTTTAATTTTTAATGTACATTTGCTTTTGACGCTCACTGTATGCATGTATAAGGCAGAAATGAGTTAAGTTCTTAAGTTCTCAATGAGTTTTAATTCATGTAAAATATGACTTTCGTGGAAAGGTGTTAGAGAAATAGGAAAAAGATCTTTAATACTAGGAACACTTTAAGTGTTACCACTATATGTGGTTTAGTATGCACTTCTTTTAAAAAGGATAAGATTTTGTTTGTATCTATATTAATAAATAGAAGGTGTAAGTAAGGGTATGACAGTTGTATTCAACATAAGCTCCCTCATGGGGGACTAAAAAGATGGCCGTAGAAAACGATACAACGACGATGGGTTTTAGGTGGGTAGCTGTCCGTGAGGACCTAATCCCACGGTGCTCTTCGCACAGGGTGAAATACAATGCGTCTACCAACGCCCCCAAATGTAATATACTGTTACACCTGAGTATCAATTCGAAGCCATTTATTTGGACATGACTTCCCCCTTGGTTAGGAGTGTAAAATACGATACAGTAGGATAATATCGAAGCCTTCGTTCTATAACATTTTAAGTCGAAAAAGTGTGTTTTGAGTTTTGAGCTCTTAAAATTTTCACGCGTTATACGACTATATTAGAATTCTAAGTAGATTTTCCCTATAACTTCTGAACGGATCGGTGCATCTTAATACAATTTTTGAGAGTATTTAAGCTAGAGAACGTAGAATTTAAAAGTTGGAAGAACATTAAAAACGTTCTAAGTACATTTAGGACATTATAGAATGGAGTCGTCGATATTTAGGAACCATATGGGGACCAGTACATATTAGCAAAGAAGTCAAAAACTATAGACGTGAGCGCTCTGGTAATCTACTGGGTAGTATGCTAGACTATTAGCGTGAGGGTCGTAGGTTCGATTCCCACCAGAGGCTCTGGTTTCTGTCACTATGGTCGATGTTACTCAGCTCGTATAGAATTAGAATATAATTTGTAATTGTATTGTAATTAATAAATAAATAAACTATAGTCGTGGTTCTAACCCTAGCTAAGGCATAGAAATAAGAAAATGATTTTCCACGACATCTTCTCTGCAGACTTCTGACAAAAACTCTGAAAGTCAATAAAATTGCTATGTAAAGTTCCACAAAACTGTCGTTCAAATGCGATTAACATGCACAACAGGGGTAGTGTGAGAAGCTAGGTTGTAATGTTGACTAAAGTATTGTATGCCAGTTGTAGGGCCTTTTTAAAATTTCCTACATTGAATGTTTTTCTATTCATAAAACAAAACAAAAATAAAAAAACAACAAATAAATTGAGTGCACTAACCCAATTGAACTTTAGTAATAAAAGTACAAAAATAAACACTTTTAAATTGTAATTGAAATT
The DNA here is from genome assembly GCA_014635995.1 of Sarcophaga peregrina. Lineage (NCBI taxonomy): Eukaryota > Metazoa > Arthropoda > Insecta > Diptera > Sarcophagidae > Sarcophaga > Sarcophaga peregrina. The sequence continues at coordinate 89,891,675 of CM025792.1, read as the reverse complement.
TTTTTTATAAAAAAAATAAAAACCACAACAACAACAATAGATTTTTATTTTTTAAATTGAATTGATTTCAAAACTGATTTGTTTTCATAATTAAATTGTATTTAAAAAAACTACAAAACCTTTTGCTTTGGCAAGTGGGACAATTTCTATTTATTTAATAATGAAAAATTAAATTAATTTTCATAAACAACAGCGACAACAACAATAACCACTACAACTACAACAAAGAGGAAAGGAGGAAAATTATATGAATTTTTTTTTAAATTAAAATAAATAGAGGCCAGGAAATAAACGGTTTGTTGATTTTTTTTTTTAAAGAAAATCGCATTTAAATTTAACGAAAAAAAAGCAACAAAAATTTTATAAAATAAATGAAAAATTTTTTATAAAAGTGGCGCTTTGTATTTTGTCTTCTAAATATGTACGTCTTCCCATAGAGTATAAATAAATTAAAATTTCTTTAGAAAATAAAAGATTAACGTCAATGCATCTGTTGTTATACAATTTGTTTTCTTAAGTAATTATTTAAAATTCAAATACAAAAATTCAATACAAAACAACAATGTGAACAAACAAATTTGTGGGAATGCATTTGCAGTCTGTGGTTTTCACAATTTTTTTTTCTTTTGTAATAAAGAGTGATTTTTTTAAAAGTTTAGAAAAAATTTTCATTGAAGAAAAAAAATAAAAAAATTGTGAAATGAAATATTTATTTGAGGAGTCTAACATTTAATTGAAGTCGCCGTGGTCTAATAGGTAGTGAGTTAGCTTATTAGACGTAAAAGCCAGGGATCGAGTCCCAGGCCAGGCATCACAACAAAATACAAAAAGAATTTTTTCGGCGATTTCTGCTCAGCAGATTTCTGGCAAAAATTCTGAGAGTAAATTAAATTGCCTGAAAAGTTTCTCATAAAATCTATCGTTCGGAGTTGACTTTAAACTGTTGTAGGTCCCGCTGTTAATGTATAAAATTAACACCCACAACATAAGTGGTGTGAGAAACTAGGTCAATAATCCTGACTGATGGGTTCTAATGACCAATTATGTATGTAACATTTAATTTTTTATCAAGTAAAATTTTAGCATACTTTATCCATTTCGATCAGTATTTGATTATTTGCCGTTTTAATCTTGCCTTCCAGAATGAATTCTGGCTGGCTGGTCCCAGTATTCAAAACACTACACATCAGAGGTCACCAATGAATTGTTTTTTCGCTACTCATGTAATTTTGAACATAAGTGAGTCCTCCATTTTGAAAATTAACTATGCGCTCGTGATTCATTCATACTCACTACAACATTGTTTTATACGTACAGGTTGCAATGAGTACGATTACAACGTTGACCTCAAACTCATACCATTTGACGTATGTTTGATTCACATGCCTGTTCATTTAGAATTATAACTTAAGAAAAATACTTCAAATACTTATAAATGTAGTGTTCGCACGAGATTTATACTTATATTGTAATTCTTGTAATATATGATGAGTTATGGATAATACAAATCAAACAACATCATACTTGCTATTACAACATATACTTGCAACATCATACTTGCTATTATGTATGATGTAGGACTTCAAACTTTGAATATGAATAGAGGTTTCATGATATTAAAATATGCATGAAGTTGCATAAGTATCCCTTAGGGGAAGATAATCTTCGGCTTTTTACACACATAGGTCACGAACATCAACATCGCTCGTTAAAAAGAGCGTAAAATTGCATTCAGTTGCTTGTCAGCTTTCAGTGAAGCAGGCTATCGTCGCTTCTTTTTGAAATTTTTTTTGTGTATCAATTATACACTCGAAGAAAAATTACAGTAGGATCCACTATTTTCTAATTAGATTCATTAATAACAATGAGAAATTGTCTCCATTTTTGGAAGAATATTTATCAAGTTCAATATGCAGTCCTTAGGAACTTGGTAATATACCTTTTCCATTTTCCATCACATAAACATATTACTAACAATTTTCCTCTGGTTTATACACATGCCTTTCACAAATACACTCAAATTTTTATCATGTTTTCTTTGTGCCGACGTCTGATTGCGAGTATGATGCGATTGTACTCATCTTTTTTTAAATACTCATTGCTGATAAAATTAAAAATTCTGACTAGTGGAGTCAAATTTTGTAATTGCGGAAGCCAATTAATTGCTATAAAACGACATAAAATTACGCATAAAACTTTTTCCCTTTTTTTTCTGTGGCCGTAGTCTGGTAGGTAGTGTGTTGGCTTATTAAACGTGAGGCTCTGGTTTAAATCCCATGTCAGATGTATTCGAAAAATATTTTTTCAGCGACTTTCTCTCAGCAGATTACTGACTCTGAGAGTAAAATAAAATTGCCATGAAAAGTTGTTTAAAAAGAATTTAGCAATCTTTAAACTGTAGATAGCGCCGCTCATGTATAAAATTAACATAAGTGGTAAGAGAAACTAAGTCTTAAGCTTAACTGGAACAGCGTAATGATGAATTATGTTATGTATGTGTGGTAGTCAAACAAGTCCAAATCTTCTTAGGAAAACACAGAGTCAAATCCATGAGGCCGAACTATCAGTTGGATTGTTGAGTACTTCGTTAGGCATCGGAGGCTTTGTTTTCTCTCTTTCCTTTGGGTTTTTTTTTTGTATGGACTTCAGTTCAATATACGTCAAGTACTCATTGCACCATCCTCATATGTCGATGATTTGCTGTCAGTTGAAATTGAAGATTTCTGGCAAAAAATCGGGGAGTAAATAAAAAGTCATGAAAAGATTCTCAAAAATTTGTCGTTCGGAGTCAACTTTAAACTGTTGGTCCTAACACTCATATGTAGGTTAGGTTAGGTCGGAGTGGTAGCTCTGATATCACAAAGCTCACTTGAGCACGTATGACGGCCCGTTGTGAACGCAGTCCCTGTACTAACCAAGTTCCAGCAAATCAGGGAAAAGGAAGAAGTTGGTCAGCGCAAGGGCTGCACTCATATGTAAGTGGTGTTAGAAGCTGGGTCGTAATCCTAGCTAAAGGGTTGTTATAATCAATTATTTACTACATAACAAAGTTTGACTGGTTCTTTCTGACTTGGCCTTTACTAAACATAATGACATTGCCATCTGCCCTAAACTTTCCTTCTTTTATACTGAAAATATTTAATCTGGCCAACCAAATAGCAGAAGAGGCACCCTATATAATGAATAAATATTTTTATCTTCTTAAAAAAATTTTTCGATTTGATTTAAAAAATTTCTTAGCAAAAATGTTTTTTGTTTTTGTGATCATTAAGTTGTCATACAGTTTTCTGTTCAAATATGCATGACCAAGCAGGCATCTGTATACGTAAACCTTAGCATAAGTATTAGGGCACCACATAATACCAATATGCCTGCTTCTAGACACATACGTATCACCTTAGTAAACCATATAGGACAGAAGCTATGCGCAACCTACGTATGTATATTGGGTGTATAAATTTCAGAGAAGTGTAGATGGAAATACGAGTAGGCGCCATAGTCTAATAGATAGTGTGCGGGCCTATTAGACGAGAGTCCATAGTTCAAACCCTAACTCAGACATCTCGAACGGAAGGAAGTATGAAAAAAATACTTCTTTCGGCAACTTTCTCTCAGCATGCTTCTGATATAAGCTCTACGAGTAAATAAAATTGCCATGAAAAGTTTCTCAAAAAATATGTCGTTCTGCTTGAGTAAAGTTTGCTCATAATTCTGCATTTAACCTCCGGTAAAATACGAATTAATTTCCAAAATCCCGTTCATTTTTAAAAACCCATTTTCATACTTACAGATCATAAATAATATGCTTTACTCTCTTTCCAGCGACATGGAAACCCTTATCCATCTTCTTAAGGGTTCCTTGGGTTCAGGCATATTGGCAATGCCAATGGCTTTCCTAAATGCCGGTCTATGGTTTGGTCTAGTCGCTACTTTTGTGGTCGGTGCCGTTTGCACGTATTGTGTTCATATTCTGGTCAAATGTGCCCATATACTGTGTCGGAGACGTAAAATACCGATGATGGGTTTTGCTGATGTTGCCGAACAGGCCTTCTTAGATGGTCCGCCAAATTTACAGCGTTGGTCTCGTTTTATACGTTTCATGGTGAATACTTTCTTGGTGATTGATTTAATCGGTTGCTGTTGTATTTACCTGGTATTTGTGGGCACAAACGTTAAACAAGTTGTGGATTTCTATATGGAAGGCAATGAAATGAATATACGCGTATGGATTATCATTGTAACCTGTCCCTTGATCTTCATGTGTTTGGTGAGAAATTTGAAATATTTAACGCCATTCTCAATGGTTGCCAATTTGTTGATGTTTGTGGGCATTATTATTACGTTCACGTACATCTTTACCGGCTTGGCCGAGCCAAGTGAACGTGTTGGCGTTGCTGATTTCACCCAGTGGCCATTGTTCTTCGGTACAGTTATCTTTGCCTTGGAAGGTATTGGTGTAGTTATGTCCTTGGAGAATGACATGAAAAATCCTGCACATTTTATTGGCTGTCCCTCCGTGTTGAATATTGGCATGGGTGTTGTAATTACTTTGTATACCTTGGTGGGCTTCTTTGGTTACTTGAAATATGGCGAAATAACTGAGGGCAGTATTACATTGAATTTACCAGTGGAAGATAAGTAAGTTTTTTCAATATTTTTTTTTGCATTGCTAATGTATTTTTTATTCTTCTCCTTTTTTTTGTATTTTATTCCAGATTGGCTCAATCCGTTAAATTGATGATTGCAATTGCTATATTCTTTACCTTTACGCTGCAGTTCTATGTGCCCATGAGCATTATCTGGAAGGGCATACAACATAAAATTGCCCCAGAGAAACAAAATATGTCCGAATATGGTTTAAGAGTTGTATTGGTGGTAAGTTTCAATTCTGTGGTTAAATAATTACAAGGGTGGGTCCATAAATCAGTGACAGAAATACAAGTAAAAGGCGTTAAATAAAAGCTGGAACCGGAAAGCACAATTCATTGTATTTTCCCTCATTGGAAGCCTTAAAAGACGACTGTAAAAACGATGCCTTAGGTCAATATTTAGGTACCTAATAAGGTCAAAAATATAGTAACAAATGAGTCAAAAATTGTATTCAGGGTTCAGGTCCTGGGTAAGACCTTGAAATACGAAAAAGTGAGAATATGTCCTCTCCACAAGCATCTGGCAAAAACTCTCTAAGTGTAATAAAAAAAATTGCTATGTAAAGTTTCCCAAAACTGTATGTACCGCCACTCATGAATAAAATTAACACACACAGCATGGGTAGTGTGAGAGACTAGGTTGAAAACCTGACTAGAGCATTGTAATGAATAATTATGTCAGTAAGTCAGTAAATGTTTAAGAAACCATGAATTTCCGCCTCAGCTTAAGTTAAAGCCGAAGCTTAAAGGCTTATGTAAAAATCTCACGTTGTCATCACCGATTCATATGATCTGCCATTTAACTTCAAGATGTCGCTGTAGTGCTAAATTGAACATTTCAATTCCATGTGAGAGATAATCCATATGTAAGGCTATGCTACACTAATGTCTGTAAAAACAGGAGTTTAAGGAAACAGTAGGCATAGGAAGAGAAGTAGTTAGGCCTCGATTTAAATCCCAGGTCAGATATATTCATCATTATTTCTTCGATGCCTTCCTCTCAGCAGATTTCTTTGAGAGTAAGTAAAATTGTCATGAAGTAAAATTGTCTCAAAAATCTGTCGACTTTAAATTGTAGGTCCCGCCACTCTTGTTTGAATTTAAGCCATAGCATAAGTGATATCGTCGTAGTCTAATAGATGTTGTGTTGATTTATTAGACGTAAAGCCGGGATTCGTTGCTCCCAGGGCAGGCATCAGAACGAAATATAAAAATAAAATATTTAATCGGCAATTTTCTATCAGCAGATTTCGGGCAAATAAATAATCCTGCCCTGAAAAAGTTTCTTAAAAATCCGTCGTTCGGAATCAACGTTAAACTGTAGGTCTCCCGGCTTGAATCTTGAAGTCTTGTAATCACCAATAATGAATGTTACACGAATGTCTGTAAAACTAATGGTGTTTTCTTTTCTACCAAAAAATGTGCATTTTATTAAGGCAAAATGCAATTTTGCGTTTGTTTCTTAAAAATGTTTCGCCCTCTAAAAGGGTGGTATGTTTTATTCTAAATAATTCGCACTTGCCAATGGTGTAGGGCATTGCATTTTATGCCCTGTATAAATCGAGAGTGCTGATAATGCCCTCTAAAGCAGATGACTGACATTACGACAGGGTTGGTCAAAAATTTTTTTATTGCACCTTGTAAGAGGGTGACATTTTCTTTGTAGAAAAGAAAACACCATAAGAGCTTGTATGGATATTTCGATACACTATAGCTCTCCAGTGTCAGAAATAACCTCTTTCCATGTCTGTTTTTAACGTTTCCTACCTTAAAGGAAACTTCTGCCACACATCTCCCACATCTGCCTATAAATTGTTTGTTTTTGTTTCAGTTTCATTATCAAATTTTTGATTTAAGGCGATAAGATTTTCTGTCATTTGGTTAGGTCCACTCTTACCTAAACCTGTTATCATCCACTATACATATCCTGGCATTATAAACCCACCTTTTTTTCTTTTTCTCACTCTTTCTAGATCGTTTGCGGTGCTATTGCAGTAGCTCTGCCCAATTTGGGACCCTTCATTTCTCTAATTGGTGCCGTGTGCCTAAGTACATTGGGCATGATTGTGCCATCAATTATTGAATTGGCCGTCTATAATGAGGATCCTGGCTATGGACGATTCAAATGGCGATTATGGAAAAATGCTGTGCTAATATGCTTTGGCGTTTTAGGCTTTTTCACGGGTACCTATGTCAGTATATTAGAATTCAAGGCTGAATTCAGTAGTAATCATTAAATAAGTTTAAGAAGAAGTATTTTTTTTTCTTTCGTTTCGTTTCATTTTAATTTTCTGTGTTTGATTTTCTTTCGTTAATAAATAATTATAAGAATAAGACAAGAAGAAAAGAAAAAACGTTATATTATAAAATATTTATTAAACAATTAATATATTTAATAAATTTATAAAAAAAATAAATAAATTTAATTAATTAATAACAAAAACTAAAAAAAAGCAAAAGAAACTAACATTTAACCATAGACATACAAGGAAAATTAAGAATTATACAGACAGGGATTTAAGTAAAAAAAATAACTCAATTTTATATTAAATTTTAGAAGAAAAAAGGCCACGAAATTTATTTGTTTTTTAGAAAAAATTTTTCAAAAAAAATTGTTTTTTGGAAAAACTTTGTTAAAAAAATAATTTTATTTTAGTTTAGGTTTTAAAAAGAAAGCTTTATTTAAAATTAAAATCATTTAAATCATTTTAAAAATTTAAAATATGGCAGCTTTTGCTTTAGAAAATAAATTTAAATTTCAGCAAGTGAAGTTGGCTGCAGAACAAAAATTGCTGTTTTTGGTAAATTTTACTACTTTATTATGAACAATATTCTACGGATTTAGAAAAAAATATAAAAAAATAAAAAAAAAACTGAAATTGCAAAAAAAAATCGAAATTTCTGTTGAAAAGTATCACCAGCCAGTGAAGTTGGCTGCAATACAAAAATAAACATTTTTGGTATATCGATGAACTTAAAGGCTAACAAAATAACTTTTTTTAACACTTTATTAAAGAGGCTAAATTTGCTTATTTTGTATAGAAAAAATTCCCAGATTTCGATCAAAAAATAGGTAAAAAAAATAGTTTTTGACCCCTTATTTTGCCTTTAATTTTGTCATGTTTGTCATATAGTTTAAAGTTTATTTTGTTATAAAAATTTTAGTTTAAGGCTTTCATTTCAAATAGGAAAATAGCAGAAATTCTTTTTTATTCCCCTTAAAAAAAACTTTTAATGTCATAAGACCAAAACAAATATTTAAAAAAAAATTTTTGGTTAATGAATGGATATACCCCTACTAACCTTTAGTCTTAAGAGTATAAATATTTACTAACTCTTAGAGAAACAACAAGGTACCTAATAGGTACCATTTAGTATTAATTAAATGGTACCTTATGTGTAGTAGAAATAAAAGTACACAAACTTTTTAAATAGCAAACAAAGAAAAGTTAATTAATTAAAGCCATAAAACTAAGATTTAAGCAGCACAAAAAATTTAAAAAAAAAAAAAAACAAAAAACATGAAAGAAAAATCAACCAAAAATTTTACAAAAACTTTAATAAAATTAACAAAAAAAATAATATAAAAAAAAAAACATAAAAGTATTGAGAAATTTGTGATTATTTACTAACCCAGCAGAAGGTTTCAATGCCAGAAAATTAAGTTGGAAATTAAAAAAAAATTATTAAAAAAAATCCCTTGCAAATGTATAACAAAAAAAAAAAAAACCAAGAAATAAAACTACCAAGTGGCTGTAATTTTTATAAAATTATTTGTTATATTTTAATAATTAATTTTTAATTTTTTAATTTTAATTTTATTTTTCTAACACAAAAAAAACCATAAAAAAAGAAAATCTAATCTGTTATTATTAACAAAAATTTGTTCCTATATTTTACAATTATTTATATAAACAAAATAAAAATAATTGTTAATTATAAGACAACAAAAAAAAAAAAAAAATATATATTAAAAAACAAAATTAAAATAATTTTTTTCGATTCATTTAATTTTCTTTTAATTTTTCATAAGAAAAAATTTTGTTAAGAAAAAACTAAAAATTAAAATAAAATTTTATATAAGAAAAAGACCCAAATATTAATTGATATTTTAATTTATTTTTTTAAATTTTAAACTTTCTTCATAAACTTCTTGTAACCTTAATTCATAATTATTTTTCATTTTAATTTTCGTCTTGCCCTGTGTAATTTAATTTAAATTCATTTTTCTTTTGTAAAATTTTTACAATTTGTATGTATATTTACATTCTTTTTGTAAATTTATTTTATAAATAAAATTTTTGAAATTAATTTTAATTTAATGAAATGTAAAATAAAAAAATAAAAATAGTTTAAGTTTTAAAAATATTTAATAAAATATAAAAACAAACAAATAAAATGTTTTATTTCTTAAAAAACAAGGTTTAAGATTAAGAAAACTAAGCCATACTTCGATGGTTGCTTGAAATCAGCAATTAATCGTTTTTTCGCTACTCATAAGCACTCATGAAATTTTGAATAATATTAAAATTTAACTGCTCTGGTTTATTCGTACTCACTACAACACTGATTTATATTCACAGGTTGCAATGAGTATGCGTACAACGTTGACATCAAACTCATACCTTTCGAAATATGTTTGGTTCATAAGCGTACTCATTTCGATTCATAGCTTTTAAGAAATACTTATAAATGAGTATTTCAAATCATTCACCAAAATTTACAGTCTTAGTTGTTGTAGTTGCATTTACAAAAAAATGTCCAATGTCCCTCAGGGGTCGGCGTGGTCTAGAAGGTAGTGTGCTGGCATATTAGACGTAAAGCCAGGCTTCGAGACCCAGGCCAGATATCAAAAATAAAAAAAATACAAAAAGTATTTTTTCGGTGATTTCTTCTCTTTCTCTTCTTGTTTCTCAAGAATCTGTCGTTCGGAGTCGACTTTAAACTGTAGGTCTCGCCACTTCTGCATAAAATTAACACACACAACATAAGTGGTGTGAGAAACTGCGGGCTTCTTGGGGACGATTGCTGTAGACTGTCTAATGGTGAAGGTATAGCACTGGCCATTTTGTAGTCACCAGCAGCAACTCGTTTCCTTACCCTTCGCATATTCCTTCTCTCTTTCCACCTTTCCTAAAAACCTGCACAATGCCCTGCATGAGTAGGGGACATCCCCTGAGTGCTGGTTTTATAAAAAAAAAAGGAAGATCACCTTTGGCTTTTAACGCTTCTTTTTCAAATTTTTTTTGTACATCAATTATAGACCAAAAGACAAATTACGGTAGGATTCGCTATTTCTTAATGAGATTCACTAATAACAATGAGAAATGATCTCAATTTTTGGAAGAATATTTGTCAAGTTAAGTATGCAGTCTTTAGGGGTTTGGCACTGTACATTTTCCACTACGTAAACACTATTCATCTGTGTCATGCACATGCCTCTCACAAATGCATTCACATTTTTATCATGTTCTCTTTGTGGCGACGTCTGAAAAACGCACATAAGCAAGAGAGTCAGAGTAGCAAGCAGAACAAACACACAACCTTCTCCTGATTATTTTAGTGTTCGTATGCAACTCATACTTATCTTGTGATCCCTTTAAATCAGGGATGCACAAAGCTAAAACTGTAGTAGTATTAGTGAGCGAGAGAGAAATGCACTGAAAGAAAAGTTGTGTAAACTGAAATAAAATGTACGAAAAAAAAAATCCGAAAAGCGGAATTTACAATCAAATTTAGAATAGATTTTCTTCCATATTATTTAACTGAAATACAGGTAGTTTCTCAAGAAAAGTTACAATCTTAAATTAATTATATGCTAATTTTTTATCTTTCATCTGTAATATTTCCCATAAAAGATTTATGATAATAGTTTCATTATTATTCAAATTTAAAAAAAACCGATTATGAAAATAAAATTAATTAAATAAAAATAAAAAAATTCAATTTTAAATGTAAAATATGTTTGGGCAAAATTTTTTTTAATACGTAAAGGCAGTTTTTTTGGTGTAAGAAATAACTTTGAGGAATTCCATTTTAAATATAAAATATTTTTCCCATAGTCACTGTTTTGGACAAAATTTTGTAAACACGTAAAGGAAGGTCCACGAGAGTGAGACCTTACTTTTTTCCTTTTAAATTTTGAAAAATGCGACAGCCCTATAGCTTTAAAAGCGCTCAAAAATTTCGTGAAAGGTGCAATAACTTTTTACGTGTTAAAAATGATTAAAATTTTATTTTTGCATAAAATTCTTCAAAACGAAAATTTTGTTAAATTATACAAAATTTATTTATTTTTTTTACATATTTTTTTCTAAAAACAAAATTCAAAAGTCATAGTAAATTTTTTTCAGTGCTTTAATCAAAAAATATTACAAAAAAATCGTACACCCGCTACGCATGTGCATTCGTCGCTAGCTGAGTGACGACTAAACAAAGAGAATAAGAATATGTGTGTTTTTGGTTTGCGCGAAAGCACTATGAAATGTGCATCATTGCTTTAAATGTTGAGTTATAGAGAGTCGACATCAACAACAACATCATCATACGTGTTGTTAAGTATGAATATGATGGGGGACTTCAAATTTTGAATATAGCAGAGATGTTCGTTCCATGATATTAAAATAAGTATGAATGCGTTGTCAGAAATTATGAGTATGTTTCGATTCTATTAATCTTTTTGAATACTCATTGCTGATCTCTGCCTTGAAAAAAGCGAGATATGAATAGACATGTTCCTTTAACGACTTTTCTGTAAGAAGTCTTCTGGCAAAAACCTTGAAAGTGAAATAAATTTGTCTCTCGCTGTCGAATTTAAATTGTAAGTCCGTCGATTCATTCATTGATAACATTAACACGTACAACATGGGTGGAAGTACACGAAGCTAGATTGTAATCTTGACTAATAACCAATTTAGTAAGTAATCTTAACGAAATCTCCTTATATTGCGAAAGTAAAACCGCCAAAGGTTCATAAAATATGCACTCTTTTATGATCCAGTGATAATTCAAGTTTCCAAACAGAAATCAATCAATAATAGATATAAGTCGCCGTAATCTAGTACGTAGCGTGTTGGCTTATTAGACGTAAGGTCCGAGTTTAAATCCGAGGTCAAACATCAATACCAAAATATGAAAAAATTTCTTCAGCGATTTCCTGTCAGCAGATTTCTGGCGAAAACTCTAAGAGTAAATAAAATTGCCATGAGAAGCTTCTCAAAAATCTGTCGTTCGGAGTCGACTTTAAACTGTAGGTCCCGCCACTTATGTATAAAATTAACGCTCCTGACATAAGTAGTGTGAGAAGCTAGGTCGTAATCCATTATGTATATAAAAGATAACACACACCCAACAAAAATGGCGTGAGAAGCTAGATTATAATCCCGACTGAAAGATTAATCTCGAGGTTTAATTGATTGATTGTTAGAAAAATCGATGACTATGAACTCTGCAACGTTACTTCAAACATTAATCCCTTCCATGACGGAAAAGGATTTACGGATTTTTTCAGTCAAATCTCCTTTTTCCGAGACATTTCTGAAAATTTGAAAACATGAAAAATTGTGACTTACAGCTGGATACTGGTAAAATTTTTTATCGAAAAGTTTAAGCTAAATTCAAAAAGTTATCCTCTTATGGGCCCATCCTCGTATCATGAGTTTTTATTTGGAGACGAATTTTTTATTTCAATTTCTGGAGACTAAGTAAAGTTTAACTACGGCGCTATCGATAAAGCTTATCGAGTAATATTTATGTAGCCAATATCTGTTTACTTTCTATTCCAACCTTTAGCCGAGACAAGTACCAATAAAAATTATTCTAATTAAACTGATCGTTGCGATCATCACGAAATCACGTAAATCTCGATTAAACAAAGCAACAACAGTTTTTAATTTTGTTTTCATGCAAGTTTTCTATATTTTTTAAATTTTTTTCTTAAAAAAGAAACTAAATTTACATTTTTAATACTTCCGTTAACATTTTTAATTATAAAATGTTATGTGATCTAGTATTTGGTCCATGGTATTTGTGATCACCCTGTAGTTTTCCGACGATCACTGTGTTATTGAGCTCCCTAAAACATGTTACAGATTTTATAAATTTTTGCACGGTAATGGTAACAGCGTGGTGATCTGTTTGATCTTAAAAAAAAACAAAAGTGAACTGAAACTCTGAATAATGCAATGGGCTTCAAAGTTTTAATTCCAATATTCTCTACTGGTGGATTTTTGATCTGCAACTGGAAGATGAAAGAAACCACAAACGAGATCAGTTTTATGGCCTGAACAAAGACCGGTAGTGCTTTGTCAAGCAGGATACCTTGATGAGTAGACTGGAAAAATTAATACAAGTTTGTGTATTTGAAAGCGTTATCATTTGCATGTCGTTAGCCTAAGAACGTTTTCTATGCAGTGTCAATATCACAATATACATACATACAATATACTTGGATAGAATGGGTAATCATTGTGAATGTGAATCAAAGTTTATATAGGAATTTTATTTTTCTATAGGTTTTATGGATACAGGTTTTATACTTAAAATATTACAATATAAGTCAAAATTTTAACGGCGTCAAAGCTTTTAACGGCGTCAGTATATTAATCAATATTTGGCGGCATCACTTCTTCAGCGGCGTCTCCCTTTGTCAGTGTTACTTTTAAACGACGACAAAATTCAAGCAAGGACCTCCACTCGGAAATCTGTATTATGATCTAGTAGTCGGAAGCATAGTTTGATTTTAAAAGTTTAGTACAGACACAGCGTGTCCTATCTCCATATTTAGAGCCATCCGAATAGCATCAGTTCCCTACAAATATCAATGCTGCGGTTTCGTTTAATCAAGAATGTTTATCTGCTGTTAGATTGGTCACGTTTGATATATCCGGCTGGTATCAGAATTATATATTGATTTAGGGCTTTTCTTAATCTATATTCCCATATTCAGAGATGATATATTACAAATGTCGCTCCATAAAGCTCAAGTATCTTAATAGATTGGATGAAGGCTTTTGTTTATAATGTTCTTATTAGGTTTAATCTTTGTTGCCGGCGTTATTGTTGACGGCATTAGGGGCTTGCTGTTAAGTTTGGATTCTGGGTGTATCGAGATTTTTAACCGGGCTTCTTACGGAACATTGAAAAATACGTAAACACCTACACCAGAGATCAGCAATAAGTATTAAAAACGGTGAGTAGATTCGAGTCATACTTATAATTTCAGATACTTCATAGTTATTTTGATATCATACTCATACTCAAAGTTGGAAGTACTCTTCGTATTCATACTTAACAATACGCATGATGTTATTGACTTCGACTCGTCTCTACTTAACATTTACACGAAACACAAAATAAGAATGATTCGCATACGAACACTACTATGCTCACAAGAAGATTGTGTGTATGCTTTACTTGTTGTCTTTGTCTTTTCTTTCTTCTTTTTTGTATATGCAACAACAACAAAGGCTGTAAATTTTGATGATTGATTCGAGCCACTCGAATTACTTATAAGCATTAGAAGTATTTTACTACATTTATGAATCAGAATGAGTAGGCGTATAAATCAAACATATTTCGAATGTTGTGAGTTTGATTTCGACGTTGTACTCATACTCATTGCTACTTATACTTATAAATCAATGTTGTAGCGAGTACGAATGAATCAGAGTAGTTGAATTTCAATTCTGTTGATTCATTCATACTCAAAATTGCATGAGTGCTTATGAGTAGTGGAAAAACGATTCATTGCTGATCTCTGATCTACACATTGTAGAAAAAAATAAGCACAACTTTAACGCTGAACACTCATACTCTTGTCTCTTATGGTGATTTCTTTTCTGGCATAAATTTTGCCTATATTCTGCCTTTTTACATTTTTTTTGTTCTTTTCTAAAAAAAGTGCAATTTTGTAAATTAGTAAATTCTTTTCTAAAAAATTTTGCATTTATTGCTCATGCTTTTTGATAATATTTCTTCTCTCAAAAACTTTGAATACGTACACGCATAGCTGCCAGATTTGACGATTTATCGTCATTTTGACGATTTTATGCTAAAAAATTTCATATTTACCATGTAACGATTTATGCCCTTATTTTGACGATATTTAGAAATTAAAAATTTACTTTACATTCTTTACTTTAGTATATTAAAAGTCACTTTAAGTTTTGTATTTACTTTGAAATTATTACTATTGCAAATTTAAATGATGATTTTTCTTAAGGAAGTTTCTCATACGACCATACGAATAGTCCGACAAAGGAACGAATTTTGTCTGTAATGCAGTGTGCAATCCATAGCCCAATCAACCACAACTCGCAGAGAAAGGCGAGTGTTACGTACGAATACATGATTCACGGAAACAAGTCTCTTATTTCGCTCGAACAAAATCCGTTATAATAGTGATAGAACAGTGAAACATAAACCACATTGCAACGATGCTCCATTGAATCAATGGAGTTAGTTACCGTACCGTCATTAACGAACCACTTTGCCTTCTCTCTTGTATGCGGTAGAAAAGTCTCAAAATAGACGTTGAGGCACCGGTCTATACTTTCTTAAGAAGCTTAGGCACTGAAAAATGTGTCGATTCTAGCGAACATCACTCTGAATTTTCATGCCGATTTTGTGACGTTTAGTTTTACGATTTCCATGAGCGTCTTTGGCGATTTTGACAATTTTTTTTTCTAATTTTTGACGATTTGCTGCTTTATTTATCTGACAGCTATGCCTACACGACCCTTCTTGCTATTTGTGGATATAATTCTATTGCTAGAGTAGGTTAAGTTAGGTTAGGTTAGAGGACGTCCACCTGTCGGTCAAGACCAGCACAGTACCCGGTGGTCGAAATTGACCCATTGTACATTGTCCTTAGGGGAGGAAGGAAATAGAGGATATAGGAATGTAGGTAAGGGGAGGGAGAATGGGAAACGAAGGAATTACACATAAAGAAACAGACACAAAACAAAAGAGGTTGAGAGTGCGAGCGACTACACTTATGAAGCCCTAGCACCTCTCAACCAGCCCAAGCTGCTAATGAATCTGTGGAGAGCCTTGATGTCGGCTCTCGACACAGAACTCAAACTCTCAAAGAAGGCCTTGCCAAGGGTCCTCAACATCAATCTACCAAGGGCTGGGCAGTTACAGAGGATATGTTCGACATTCTCAAACTCCTACTCATCGCAACATACCCTGCATTAGTCCGAATGGTATCTGTTCCAGATCCCCGTCAACGACCTAATCTCGCAGTGCCCCGTGATAAAACCGACAACCAACCTTAAGCTGGCCTTAACCAACCCCAGCAGCCACTCTGTCCTCTTGCTGTCCACAGCAGGCCATAGAAGCCTAGAAAGAGAACAACCCGATTCGTTCCCCTAACGCCTCTGCTCTTCCCTCCTGACTCATACATCGATGAGGCCATTGAGGTGGCAGACTGGGGGGTCAGGACCAACTGTCAAATCGCCATCTTAAAGCGAACCTAACCTAGCGAGGGCATCCGCCGTCTCATTGCCTAGTATTCCGCTGTGACCCGGAACCGAGCATAGACGGATACGGTCTGGTCCACTTGCTAGAGTAAGTAAATTGATATTTCCTGGAATAGTGTTTCCTGAATATTAAAAATTTTTTAGCTCACCGGCTAAATAACCTCATCAATAACATGTAAGAAGACATCTTGAAGTTTTCCTTGACAGATGCCTGATTTGGTAATTCTACTTTGGAATGGACTTAGCAAATATTCTGTCGTGTAGATATTTGTGAATTAAAATTAGAAAAAAATAAAATAAAGAAGCAAAAATATTTAAGTAATCCTCACAGTATAACTTCATTAAATATATGTGAATAGGAACTGTCCCATTGTATGTAAATTATTTACGAAATTCTCTTGCAAAAACGCTAATAAATATCATGGGGCCTAGTATAAAGTAAACAAACCGATTAAACGAAGCGATTAATGCTAAGCAAGCAAATTGTTTTGCAAAAAGATGGTTAATAACTCAGGTATTACACAACAATAAATATGCCTTAAAAGCAATAATAATATGCACTTTTGTCTGTCTGTCTGACTGTCTACCTCCTGTCTGATAAGCATTTATCTTTGGCTACTAAATATTCCTCTGCCATGAGTTTATTTGGGGTGGAGGGTTTGGGTATTTGTTTGTTATTGAAAATTAAATGTGAAACTAATAACAACAATCAGAGAATCAAACAAATCGAAAACAATTATTGGAGAACATTTATCACCGACAGCGACAACAACGCAGATTCATTTGAGCAGCTCGTACAATGCAAATAAAGATGCAACTCAACGATAAATTTAATGGAAAAAAAGTACCTCAACCATCCACCGATGAAAGACCAATAGATTCTCAAAAAATAAACAAATAAACTAGGAAATCAATAATCAAATAAGCAAGACGAAAACCATCAATTCATAGAACATATGCTGCATACATATGCTGCATACATATGCTAAGAAGCATATAAAATTTAATAAAAGAAATTGCAAGCAAAATAAATTGAATTAAAAGAAAAAGGAAAAAATTTTGCCTGAATGCGTAGATGAATGCGTTTTATTATTGGTACTTACTGCAGTCCAATGTTTTTGGTTGGCCATTCCAACTTCCTATCAATGCTTAGCCGTCAAATAATGTTCTTGCGTTCAAAAGGTTAATCAAAAAAGTCATGATTCCTTTGGCATGTCTTTATGCCTTAGTCCTCTCCATGCATCTCAAGTTGCATTGTATTCCGGAAAATAAAAACAAATTTCCTGGACAAATTATCATGAAATTCGGTGTGGAACAGTCTTAGGCACCTTTCGATTATGATATCGTGTTATTACGAAAATGGAAAATCTAGATACTGTTGTTTTGCTTTTAAATCGTTTAACATTAAAATTATAAACAATAGCCGCAAAAACAATGAACTTGTTTACATGATAAACAAGTAAACAAAAATATACCAACAAACACCTGTACAATAAAAAAAAATGCTTAACACATAACGTACGTTATTGGTCATTACAACCCATTAGCAAGGATTACAACCTAGGTTCCCGGGCCAGTTATGTTATGTACGTTAATTTTATACATGAACGAGGCGACCTATAATTTAAAGTCGTTTCAGAATGCCAAATTTATGACAAACTTTTCATGGCAATTTTATTTACCCTTAGAGATTTTGTTAGAAATCTGCTGAGAGATAGTCGCCAAGGAAGATATCTGAAGTTTAAGCGTTCAGAATATCACGGTAAAATCTCCATGACGAAAAATCTCGTCATGCTTACATAATTAGTCATTAGAATCCCACAGTCAAGATTACCACCTAGCTTCTCACACCACTTGTGTAGTAGGTTTTAATTTTTATACGTGAGTGACGTCAGCTACAGATTAAAGGTGACTTTGAACGAAAGAATTTTGAAAAACTTTTCATGGAAATTTTATTTACTTTCTTATAAGTCGAATTTTGTTTTGTTGCAGATGTCTGATCTAACACACTACCTATGGTGACTAAACTAGGTCGACTTCGTTCATGATATCGTAGTATTTTATTATTTAACCTGTTAACTAGGCACCAGACACCTTATAGATACCCCGGTGTCTCCTCTTAAGTTGCATTAATGCCGCACAGGTTCGAAGTACGTGTATTCGTAGTTTCACAGAATACAGAACAAGTGGTGCTCTGGCAAAAAGCTGTCTACTTACATACGTAATTGGTCATTAAAACCCCTAAGTCACGAGGTCACAACCTATTCTCTCACACCACTCATGTTGTGTGTGTTAATTTTATACATGAGTGGCGGAATTTGCAATCTAAAGGCGAACGATCGATTCTTGAGAAACCTTTCATGGAAATTTTTATTTACTCTATGAAAGAAAATCTTCGAAGATATATTTTTTCATATTTTCGTTATGTTGGCAATGTCTGGCCGGTCTGGTGTTTAAACCGTGGCCTCATATCAAATAAGTCAGCACACTAATCTGTCATATTTCGGTTTGGTGGAGATGTCTAAAATTCAAGCTTTAAGGCATAATTTCCATGACGAAATTAACGTCATCCGCATTGCAGAAGTAGTTTGCTTATGACGAATAATGTTGTCATGCTCAGTTAATAACGAGTTATTATTTGGATTCATATCCCAGACAAGTAAGGATGTATTATTGAAAATATTGCTTAAAACTTGGTTTGACGAATAAAGTCGTCATACCCAGTTAACAAGTTAAGATTGGTTTTATTGCCTGGCTACAGATTCCAGCTGCATTATTTTCATTAACATTTCAGAATCTGCTACTGAAAATATTGCTTAGAATTGGTTTGTAGAAAATGATTGTAGAAGTATGACGTATAATGTCGTACCCAGTTGACAAGTTAAGATTGATTTTATTGCCTGGTTGGCTACACATTCTAGCTGGATTCTTTTTATCAACTTTGATGTTTTAGTTTCTGTTGCTGAAAATATTGTTCAAAACTTGGCTTGAAGAAAATGATTGCAGAAGTACTTGGTGTATGACGAATAATCTCGTCATATACAGTTAACAAGCTATGATTGATTTTATTGCTTGAATTTACAACCCAGTTACATAGTTTTCATCAACATTGAGATTTATGTCAGGATCAATTACTGCAAATATTGAATAGAACTTCACTGGTATAAAATGTTGCCCATCCAGGACATAGTTTATAACAGTTTAATAATGTTTAGAAAAACAAACAGTCTTGTTAATAAATATTGACATTTATTATCGAAAAGGATGGTAACATTAGAAAAGAACTTAAAAAAATAATGATTCTCACGCTGTTTTTTCATAATTTTTCAACGATTTATTTGAAAACAAATTTATGAAATCAAATAAACAATAAACGCGCAATAACACCAACACAATCGGTTACAATATGGTTATGCACCTCAATAAACATTTGCCATTGGAGATACAAACGATACGATACGTACACAAAACGAAATTACCCTTTCTCCAGATACTACGAGTATAATCACTCATATGGACAGACAATTTCCATTTACTTATAACCGAAAATATGAGATCCGTCCGTATGACTATTTCCATCGTTTCATTTTATTGTGGACTTTTTAGAATGAAAAAAAAGAAGGCATTCGGTAACCACACTTGTAGTTGTTAAACATGAGGCTGCTGGTGTTTTTTGGAAATATGAATGGACAGACGTGGTATGAACAAATGAATCTACGAATAAATATCATGTAAGATAGGATAGATATGCTAGTTACATATCTACATACATAGACAGATGAATAGATGAACATTTTATATGTTATGTTGGATTTACCGCTTAAATATTTATAAACAACACTTGCATTTATTCGCCATGAAACCTTTAATACAAACGATTCCTTGATGGAAATACTTTCATATTTATGGTGTAGAGTGTTTTATTCATAAAGTGCTACAACAAGTCTCTCACCACTTACTAACACTAATCTTGCAGAACTCACAAGGAATTCATTCATTTAGTAAGAACGGTAAAATAAGATGACTTCTGGTTTTGTATGTATTGGTCATTACAACCCTTTAGCTAGGATTACAGGCCAGCTTTTCACGTTACCCATGTTGTGTGTGTTAATTTTATACATGAGTCCCGTGATCTACAGTTTAAAGTCGATTCTGAACAACAGATTTTCGTAAAACTTTTCGTGCCAATTTTATTTACTCATAGAGAGTTCTTGCCAGAAACCTACTGAGAGGAATGTCGCCGAATCAATACTTTTTCATGCCTCACTTCCTCCGCGATGTGTGAGCGGGGGTTTGAACCACGAACTCGCATCTAATAAGCCAACACACTATCAAATTTTCTATACATACCTAACATAATTGGTCATTACAAACCTTCAGTCAGTATTATGGACCTAGTTTCTCATACCAGTTATGTTGTGTGTGTTAATTTCATACATGAGTGCCGAGACTTACAGTTTAAAGTTGACTCCGACAGATTTTTTGAGAAATTTTCAATAACGAAATATTAAATGGGACCCTATCCTTAAGTCCAATCCAGCATGAATTTCTCAGTCAATTTTCGTTTACAAAAGCCAAGTCAAATAAAACACACATCAAGCTTTGGCTTCTAGGAGACTCTTATTTCATTACAACACTTGGATCTTGCCAATATCGATTAAAAGACGGCTTAAAGCACTGCCTTGCAAATTTCCGCTAGTATCTCGATGTCAACTTAACGAATTTTAGGGTTCAATTGCTTGACATAGCCCTTAGCAAAAAATGTAATGACGTCAAATTGTATAACCTTGGTGGTATCGTATGATTACTTTCTGGAAACACACACACAATTGGTCATTACAACCCTTCAGTCAGGATTACGGCCTAGCTTCTCACACCACTCATGTGTTAATTTTACACATGACTCCGAACTACAGATTTTTTTGAAAAACTTTTCATGGCAATTTCTTTTCTCTCTGAGAGATTTTGTCAGAAATCCGCTGAGAGGAAGTCTCCGAAGAAATATTTTTCATATTTCGATTTAATCGAGATTTCTAATCTGGGATTTGAACCGTGGCCTCATGTTTAGTACGCCACCACACTGTCTACTAGACCACGGCGACTACAACTTCCTGCAATGTTCTCATGTAATACCTCAAAAAATAATCATGTCTAGTTCATAATATTCATTTGCGGGCCAAGAAAAGTCAATTACCATATAACGGGAACCGTTCTTTCGGGGTTATTTACGTCTTCTCTCTAAAATCCATATTTAGCGGACGCAATGGCTACCCACAAACACTTCTGCGTGCATATTGTACAAATTCGACTTTACACAGATGGGGGATGCAATTTTAAGTTCAAAATACACCACAAGTTAACCCATTTGCTGAGTATGATAGTGGAATTAACAAAATTGGAATAACTTTTTCTAACAGAATAGATACTCTCTGCAGTCCGTATATTGCATTGATGTATAGGTCCTGCTCACGTCTGTAACTTTGCCAGTCTCCTGAAAAGTTCTTTATGATCTAGGCAATATCCTACACACTATAATTAACCCCGAATGGTCGACTATACAGTGATGTTTTTTAGACTACTGTGACGGCGAAAAATATATTTCTTTGTCAACTTCCTCTCAGCATTGCAATGAAAAGTTTCTTAAAAAATTTGTCGTTATACTTAAGGTCCCGCCATTCATATTTTCAGTAGCTGATCCTGACAAATTATTGTTGATCAAATTAATGCAGCTGGGATGTGAATCTGGGGAATAAAATTGTTTTAACTTGTTAACTTCGGCAATCATTTTCTACAAGCCAAGTTGTAAGTAATGTTTGCAGTAACAGATTTTGACACATCAATGCTGATCGAAATAATGCAACTGCGATATGAATTCAAGCAATAAAATCGATCATGCCGAGTAATGACGAGTAATCTCGTACTTCTGCAATGCGGATGACGGCATTTTTCCTCATGGAAATTATGCGGTAATATTTTTAAACACTTAAAATTCAGACATCTTCACCAAACCGAAATCTGAAAGTATAGTTTGTTGCCTGACGATTTTATTCGTCATACACAAAGTACTTCGGCAATCATTTTCTACAAACCAAGTTGTAAGTAATGTTTGCAGTAACAGATTTTGACACATCAATGTTGATTAAAATAATGCAACTGCGATGTGAATTCAGGCAATAAAATCGATCTTAACTTGTAAACTGGGAATGACGAATAATCTCGTAATTCTGCAATGCGGATGACGAGATTTTTCGTCATGAAAATTATGAAATTCAGACATCTCCACTAAACCGAAATCTGAAAGAATAGTTTGTTGACTTATTAGATATAAGGCTACGGTTTTAACACCAGGCGAGGCCGCCTCGACATAACGAAAATATGAAAAAATATATTGACTTTCTTTCAAGGAGTAAATAAATATTGCCTTGAAAGGTTTCACAAAAATCGTTCGTTCGCCTTTAAACTGTAGGTCCTGCCACTCATGTATTAAATTAAAGCACACAACATAAATGGTGTGAGAAGCTAGGTCGTAATCTTTACTGAAGGATTGTAATGACCTATTCGACTATACAAAAAATTCTTTATTTCTCCACTTGCTTGCTTTAGTCAAATTTTTTATATTTTTTAATTCTCTAGTGGACTAGATCAATGCATATCAGTTTACAGTAATTCTCTTTACTCATTCTGATTCAATGTAGAGCTAAAGAATATATTCTGACGTAGGGTAGTGTGTCATAGAGTGGTTGGTTTCCTTCTTAAAGCTTATCTTGAAGAATACATTCTTTTAAATATCTGACCCCACCAACCATATGTTAAACCACAACAATTTTTACAGTTTATTTGAATATTTTTTCCGTATTTTTATTTTCATTTCTTTATGATGAGTTGCTATCAACACATTCAACTCTCTTTGATCCCCCAAACTCCTGAAGAACAAACAACTCAAAGAATTGCAATAAAATTATTACAAATTTGTTGTTGTTATTGTTGTTGTTGGGATTTTAATAAAAACAACATTTTTTTTTCATTATTTGTTTGCAATGATGGACTTGACTAGCTAGCTGACTGACTAACTGACTGCTGCCTGCCTGAGTGAGTGAGTGAATGAATGAAGAAAGAAGTGCTAAGCAATTGTACGAGTGTATGGAATAGTTTTGGTGGGTGTAAGTTTTTCCCACGCTTAACCCCATATTGAGTTTCATTTTATTACACGTCTTGTTGTTATTTTCTGGATTTTAATTTCATTTTGAAATCCAATTCGTAATTTCATACATGAAATCTGTACCCCGTATGTGTTTGCTATCTTGTTTGCCAGACTGTCTGTCTGTCTGCCCAGTACTCACTCTTGTGGGTGCTTAGCGCAATTGGCAAATTTGCAAGTGAGGTGTAGCTGTGCGAGTGAATGTTTTTTGCAAAATTCATGAAATGTTATAAGCACCTGAGTAAATATGTTGTATTCCTACACTTCCACTATCACTACCACTTTGGGAACTCCAACTCATTCGCCCGTATATCGCCTGTAAGTGATGAAAGAAGAGCTTATTTTTATGAGTTTTTGAAAAGATTCTTCAAATTCGAGTGTTTTTTCTTCGTTTTGTATGTTAAATCTATAATGCAAAGTAAATTTGTTTCATAAATCCGTGTGAAAATTTCATTTCATTTCAAAATATTTTCTTCTTTCGAAAGCATTTTCGCAATAAAAATATGGAGTACTTTTGAAATGAAATATGAAATTCTCAATTATGGGAATTGTAAATAAAAGAATTAAATTGTTGCCATTAAGAAGAGAAGGTCGTCGTTTAATTTTTATCGATAAGAACTCATTTAGGAATTTACAAAATTTATTTAGAACTCAGAAAATGTTTGCCCAACGATTTTATTGACGGGTTTTTTTCCAAGTGAAAGGGAATAGCATTGTGAACCAAATGATTTGCTTTTAACGACCTTTAAAGATAAAAAAGAGGTTTTCTTAAGAGTTTATCTATGTGATCACATTAAAAGTATTTGCTTTCAAAGTAGATCGAATGAGAATTACTTTGTAGCACCTAACAATTGCGGAGTCTTACATATGCAATGGTTTTACATACATACATGCATAATTGGCCATTACAACCCTTCAGTCAGGATTACGACATAGCTTCTCACACCACTTATGTTGTGTACGTTAATTTTATACATGAGTGGCGGGACCTACAGTTTAAAGTCGACTCCGAACGACAGATTTTTGTGAAGCTTTTCATGGCAATTTTTACTCTCAGAGTCTTTGCCAGAAATCTGCTGAGAGGAAGTCGCCGAAGTAATATTTTTTCGTTTTGATGTCCGACCTGGGCCTTTTGTCTAATAAGCCAACACACTACCCACTAGACCACAGCGACTTCAAATGCAATGGTTTTACTTATCAAAATTAGGAATATTCGAAACAGTTTGCCCGGACGTAGTTGCTTTTTGTAGTCCATAATTTCCACTGATAAGGTCAGCTTAAGTTAGATGGTTAGATGGATGGTTGGTTAGATGGTTAGAAGTCGCCGTGGTCACATGATCACATAGTTACTGACGATCAGTCTCCTCGCCACTTAAGACAGCATTTTCGACGATTTAATACGGACATCTTGAATCTTATGAGGTCGCCGTGGTCTAGTAGGTAGGGTGTTGGCTTATTAGACGTAAAGCCAGGTTTCGAGTCCCAGGCCAGACATCAAAATAAAATACAAAAAGTATTTTTTCGGCGATTTCCTCTCAGCAGATTTCTGGCAAAAACTCTGAGAGTAAATAAAAATTGCCATGAAAAGTTTCTCAAAAATCTGTAGGCCCCGCCACTTATATATAAAATTAACACACACAATATAAGTAGTGTGAGAAACTAGGTCAATAATCCTGACTGGAGTATTGTAAGGACCAACTATGTATCTTATGTATGTAAGTTAGATGGATAGTCTACGATTTACAGATTTATGCGGATATTACAGGGTGGCTGATATATAATGCAACAAAGTAAAGCGTTATATTTTTTTTAATTTTATTGGAAATAACATCAAATTTTAGAATCAGTTTACATTTGATCGAATTGGCCACCTTTGGTACGAATTATGGTCTTCAAACGGCCGACAAAGCTATTATAGGCTGCACGAAAGTGGCTCTGTGGTATTTTCGCCCATTCACAGCGAAGCAGCGTCTTAAGATGATCGATACTTTGGTATTTTTAAGTAAGAATCTTACTCTGCAAAATGCCCCAGGCGCAAAAGTTCAACGGATTGAGATCCGGAGATTTTGGTGGCCATTGTGTGGTAGAAGTGAAGCGAGAAACTTCCTTTTAAGCCATCCTTACTGACGCGTGCTGAGTTTTGTTTGTCTGCCCAGGGCTTCAATACTGTCTTTAAGACATTTTCACGATAATATTCGGCATTTATTTTGATCCCACGGTCGATGAATACGAGCGGGGAGTGACCATCGGCCATTACGGCGGCCTACACCATTACCATCGCGCTTGAGTTCGGGTGGCCAATCGCAGGTGTAAATTTTCAGCTGACGTCTTTGGCAAGTAAACCCAATCATTTTGTTTGTTCACAAACTGCTCAATTTGGAATGGCTTTTCATCGGAGAAAACCAAATTCGGTAACTGGCCACTTTCGTGCAAGCGAAGTAACTCCTTGGCTCTTTCCAGTCTAACTTTTTGGAACTTCAATGGCTTTAGTCCAAGCTCGTTTTTCAATATGTGTTGCATCCGTTCTCACGATATGTGCAGCTCATGAGCAATTTTTCTACCACTGCGGCATGGATTATATCAAATCTGGTCTTCATTTTTCGGATCATTATTGGTGTTATTACCGTTTTTTTTTCGTCCACTTTTTAGACGCGATGCTACACTCCTGTATTACGGTAACGAGGAATGGTATGAGAAACAAAAGATTTATTCACATTTAAATGCTGGAAGGCTCTAACTATAGCCACCTGTGGTTTTCTAGCCAAATATAAAGCAATCACACTATCACGCTTGAATTCCATTACGAATAACTTTTTTTCTGAATGCAATAGATCAAAATCCTTTTGTAAGCTTGTAAATAATACAATGAACTGTCACTGGAATAAATCTGTCAGCTGTCAGACGAGCGGTTTACAAATGATAACAACCTGAAATTGGTTGCAATACATATCAGCCACCCTGTATTGCTATGGCATGATATTGCTTTGACAAAGAGTATAGACACTCGAGAAACGGCCTCTAAACGATTTTTCCTTAATTTGTATGCAGCACTTATCTGCATGTGTCTACAATTAGCTAGGATACTTACATATGTATATATACAGTGGGTGACAAAACAATACAACTTTTTCAAAAATTTTAAGTGTTCTAATGAGGCAAAATTGGAAAGAAAAAAATTGGAAATTGTAGTTCATTAGTATGCATAAAAATATAAACTATATAATTGAAGTGTTTAAGCTTTCTCCAAAATAATGAGTGTTTACAGTTCTTGATTTGTTAAGTCCATATTTATCATATATTGTTTTTTTTTTTGCTGAAATTTAGCATTGAAATCGTTTTTTATTAATAAATAACACAAATATTTTGCAAATTTCTTAAGAATATTTTTAATTTTTAGTGCAATTTTGAAAAAGTTTCTATTGTTTTGTCACCCACTGTATGTATGTATGTACATGATTGATAATTACAATCCTTCAGTCAGAATTACAATCTAGCTTCTCACAATACTTATGTTGCGTGTGTTAATTTTATAGATTAGCTGCGGGACCTACAGACTATTTTCTTTTATTTACTCTGAGTTTTTGCTAGAAATCTGCTGCGAGGAAGTAGTCGAAGAAATATTTTCATATATTCATATTTCCTTTTTGGTTGAAGATGTCTGACCTAAGGTTTGAACCGTGGCCTCATGTCTAATAAGCCAACACACTACCTACTAGACTACAGTAACTTCGAATTCCAATGCAATTTACTCTTCCATATTTCAGATTATATTTGATGCTGAAGAGTGTACTCATGCAATGCTGCTGTCATTCGATTTCATTCTATGTAAGATATGCCTATAATGTCAATCTCAGTCCTAGTACCCTGAAAACCTTTCATGTCAATAATATAACTTACTGCTTAGTTCCTTTCCATTATGGGTATTTTCTTTTGGAATCTGTTAATGCCACTATGATTACAAATGTGAAGTCTGGTGAGTCTTTCTCCACATCACAGAATCTACTTCTTTTACGTGATCAAAATAGCAGTTACTATCATTAGGATACTTCTGGTTAGTCTGACAAATACCTACAGTGAGCGTCAAAAGAAAATCCACATTAAAAAAAATATACATTAATAAATTACCGTTATTTTTATTTATTCCAATAGAAAAAAAAAATTGCGAAAATTTTCGAATTCTTGTAAAATTTAAATGCTAAAAGTTGAGTTTGGTGATCGTTCGAATTTTATCCTTACTGTATACTTTCTTTTGACGCTCACTGTACATACATAACTGGTCATTGAAACAGTTCAGTCAGGATTACGACCCAGCTTCTTACACCACTTCTGTTGTGTATGTTGTAAGTGGGGTTCAAAGTCGACTTTGAACGATAAATTTTTGAGGAATTTTTCATGGCAATTTATCTTGTTTTTAATCACAAAGGTTTTGCCAAGTGGCTGATGCATGACTCAATGGATCTTTCATTGCAATTACCCAAGAAAAATTTTAAAAATTCGCCTCTATTTATCTTACACTTCTTGGAATATACTTTCTTAAACATTTATTGCCACTTTATAGGCTTTCCTAGGGCTTATCCTTGGACCCTATTGACTTTGCTGATCTGTTTAAGCCGCCAGAGTCAAATACTTGGACTAACTGTCAGATAATAAAGCCCAACAATTAGTTAGTAAAAGTTGTACCAGTTCAAACAGATAATTCGTTCGTATTCATACGGGAGATTGGGTTTCTTATCTGAGGGGCAAAGGAAGATGGACAAATTTATCATTAATTTACGAGTATCGAAGAAATGAGTTTATGCGGTAAAATATTCGCATTGAATCTAGCCAGAATTGATTTTATGGACCTCACACCACTCCCACCGGTGTACTGGCCATTTGGAGTACTCGAACAAAGGTTAAAAACACATCCTGAACACTCCTTTCTGGAAAGAGAAGAGTGCCCAAAATATATTTTCTTTTGCTGCAGAGCGTAAAGGACTTAATGTTTCAGTTTCAAATGGATAAGAGCTACACTTTTATGAAACTGTAAACGGGCTGCTATGCCTTAGGCCGACTGTAAAATGAATCTAAAATGGGTCTAAAATATTTAAATTCGTGCCAACGCTTGGGAAGGATCTTTATGGAAATTTTTTTATTAAAATTTTGAACAATTGTTTCCCCGATTTCAGGGCTATTTTATAAAAACATTATTCTAAAGTGAGGTAACATTGTCGCGTGTGATAAACTATAATTACTTTACATATCGACGCCTCCGTTCTATAACATTCTAAGTCTAACGTAAATATAAATCAAATGTCCACAAGCACTACTCCTCCTCTTTCCGCCTTCCTATAACCTATTTTCCTAAAACTAAACAGTGCCCTGCATGAGTAGGGGCCATCCCCTGAGTAATGGTTTTACCAAAGAAGAAAAAAAAGTCGAAAAAGTAGGTTTTGAGTTATAAGCTTTAAAAGTTTTCACGCGCCATAATGGATGGGCATATCTTAACCAAATTTTGACAGTATTTAAGCTAGAGAACGTAGAATTTAAAAATACAAGAACATTAAAAACGTTCTAAGTACACTTAGAACGTTATGGAATGGAGGCGACGATATTTTCTTTTAATTTTTATTAAGTTTGGACTCCTACAAAATCGTTTTACTTATAAAACTATAGCAAAGGCCAGGACTTAATTTACCTGTTGGAAATATAGTGTAAAAAAAAATTTTATTCGGATTACTTAGAATGGCTGTGTTAATAAAATACAACAAATTACACGTTTTATCTGGTCTATAGCAACATCAACAATCGACGTCATTATTATGTTTTATCATTGATCGTCATCTTTATCAGGAGGCCAAATAATAATATTGTGGGTCTGCAACAGTGCTTTTACATATTTTACTGCTTCGTCTTCTCCTTTTCTGTTGTTAACTATAACGCCCGCGTATTTGTACTCGTAAATTGTAAGGCAGTCGATTAAAAATGAAGAAGCAGCCAACGAAGACTCTATGCAATGCCTTGCGATGTACTTGTTTTAATTTTCTTGTAATTCCTCTCACTCACACTTACACTCTCTCTCGCTCTTTAATTCGTTTTTTTGGTTGCTTTTGCTAAAATAATATTGAATTTTTAGTTTCAGTAGGAGTTTTTGCCCTGCAGGATGCAATTGTCTGCCTTTTAAGGCTCCCATTCTGACAATAATAAAATCATAAGAACAACAACACTAACAACAACAATAACAGCAAATTCAACATGCAACATCATGTTGGATTTCTTCATAAAGCTGCTTGGTTTGGTTTGGTTTAGTAGTCGTCTTCCTACCTTTTGCTTATGCATGCATTCATGCATACATTCATTCATGCATTCATTCATTTCAATGGCGATGATGATGATGATGATGATCGGGATGACTATGATGGTTCGCACAACCAGCCCGTAGTACACCTCGTTGAATATGATTTTTGTTTTGTTGTGTGAGTTCTTTTTATTTTATTTATATGACGTCGATATATCGATTTAATGATTTATTATACAACAACTATAATGTAAATTGTGTTTTGTACGCGATAATTTCTTCGACTCAGAAGCTGTTTTCTTCCTTCGTTCAACAATAAAAGTGCAACAAAAAAAAAAAAAAAAAAACACAAGAAAAGAAAAGCAAAACTGAATCACCCATAATGAGCTGGAGCTACAAGTAGCCAATTTTGTTTTTTCTTTCCAAAGTGCTTACAAGTACATGAAGTTAAACAGCAGCTCAGAAGAACTTAACAGATCTCAGGTTCAGGGTAATTTATGAGGAAAGCAAATTAAATTATTTGCGTTTTCTTATACCAGAGGAGAGTTTGAAGGGAAATCTAACAGAGTGGTAAAGAAAATATTAAGACAATGGTCTTAGAATGGAAGTGTAAAATCAGTAGCTAAAATAATCGCTTACTTATTGTTAATTTAATATAGCAAGTATGTTGAGTGATTTGTATACTATTTGGGGGTACAATAGCTGCCTCGGCTGGCTATGCAGTAGCCTACACAATCGCTCCAATTTTAAAGCACATTATCGATTGTGTGCAGCTGTATTTTACCAATGGCTTCACGAATATTGTCGCTTAAAGCGTCAATTGTCTCTGGCTTGTCGGCGTAACACTTATCTTTGACGACACCCCACATCAACTCTCCGGCTGATAATGCGATCTTCAAAAACAGGGTGCAGCATTGGCTGTATGGCACGTAGCTTCGTCCTGTTGAAACCAAATATTGCCAATATTCTCCTCTTCAATTTTTGTGAACAAAAATTCGTTCAACATGGCCCTATGCATACAATCGATAATGTGCTTAAAAATTGTACCGATCGTATAGGCTACTGCATGCCCAACTGAGGCAGCCATTTGAATGAAATTATTTTTTCATTATTAACCGGAAAGATTGTACTTTCAAATAAAAAAAGAAATTTGAGAAAATATTCGATAGTTTTTTTTAAAGTATTTTCAATAAAAATTTATTTGGCGGACCCTTTACAAATGCTGTTCAGCTTTTGCAGTTGAGCACATAAGTGGTAACTACCACGGTTTCGTACGGAAAAGCAATATTGTAAATTAAAGAAAGAAAGTAAAGGAATTTGAGAAAATAATCAGTAGTTTTTTTAAAGCATTTTCAAAAAAAAGCTATTTGGTGGACCCTTTAGATAGTGTGTTGGCTAATTAGACGTGAGGCCACGGTTCAAACCCACGGTTCAAAAATATTACGTTAGGTTAGGTTAGGTTAGAGGACGTGCACCTGTCGGTCAACACAAGCACAGTACCCGGAGGTCGAAATTGACCCATTGTACATTGTCCTTAGGGGAGGAAGGAAATAGAGGATATAAGAATGTAGGGAAGGGGAAGGAGAATGGGAAACGGAGGAATCAAAAATATTATTTCTTCGGCGATTTCCTCTCTGCAGATTTCTGGCAAAAATTCTGAATGTAAAATAAAATTGCCATGAAAATTTTCTAAAAAATCTGTTTTTCAGTGTCAACTTTAAGTTGTAGGTCCCGCCACTCATATGTACATAAGTTTAACACATCCAACCAACATATGTGGTGTAAGGAGCTAGACTGTAATCCTAACTAAGGGCTTCTAATGTATGTTTGTATGTATGTTTTCATGTAGTGGGACCTACTGCTTAATATCTCAATGACAGACTTGAGATTACATTACATTACACTTACAAGAGGACTGCTGAGAGATATCCAACCAAGAAGTTGAGCCACGGCTTCTCGGCAAATATCCCAACACACTAGATAATTTTTTTTTTCTTTTTTTCTTGCGGGAAGGAGGGAAAAGGCTTTATGCATTCATGAAGGTCGCAACCATACATAGTATGTCGGACTCTCCCACTGGGTATACCGACTAAAAACAGGCCTTGTCTCCTCACCGGGGCATCATTCCATCTCGGAACCACGGTTGCATTAAGTAATCTTCGAGGTGGACCCCTTTTTGGCACCTGTGCCAGTTCCATCATTGTTAGCCTGCGTTTAGACCTTGCTGTTCTATTATTCTACTGCATCTAGGTCATGTTTTTTCCTTCGCAGAAAATAGTGCGTTCCAGTTTTCTCTGCTGTTTATCATTTTCGGCACGACGTTAGTGGCACTAATAATGGCGATTTTAGCCTCAAGACCCTGACGTCTTTCATTCCAACGACTGCAGCCGAAGAAAGTGTGAACATACTAGACTGTGGCGGCTATTAGAAATGGATAATCATTTTTATTTTATATCACTGTACCTCTGACACAGAAACTCTCGTTCTATTGACAAATAAAACTGCGCCAAACGACTTTAAAAAGTTTTTTTTCTGGAAAATAGTTATCACTCAGCGTATAGTTCGGCCAAACGAAATTTCAATACCTTAGATTAGCAACTCTTGATGTTTTCGACCTGGTGATGTCTTAATACAATTGGTTTTAGCCAAGGTATTGGACGATAATCAATCAAGCCGTTCCAACATACATTAAAACCTTCCGCCGGTTTTTTGTAATTGTTTCGGCTTGGAGCTATAATCAACTACTCTAGGAAATAGTTGACCACCGGATAGAATTAATTGTGGTATCACACAATGGGCCTTAATGCTGGTCTACGTGGGCCTTCCTCCATTAAGGAAGCAAGGCCCCTAATCTAACTTATCACCAACTATCTCTTACTTTTGTAACGGCTAGATTTTGTAATTCAGTTTTGATTAAAAGTGTGAAGTATTCAGAAGAAATTCAATTCATGATTTTTATTATTATCTTGTGTTGCAAGTACGAGTCGATTTTTTTTCAATAGCTAGTCTTAGGCATAGGGGTCCCAATATCATATGCTTAAGCGTATTAAAACTGAAACTGCTCTTATTTCGTGTATTTGATGACAACAAAGCAATGATTGTGGTTCATAGTTGCACATAGTTGGGATATTCATTGGGCATTGCGGTTTCTAAAGGTCGTACTTAATTATTTACTATACTGATCTGATCTCCTATCAATTATTTAATAATTTCTTGCTGGACATGTTCATTTAAAAGTAAATTTTTGCATTTTATTTATGATAGTGCGGCTATTGTTGCACGAAGGTGATGGTGGTGGCACAGCAGTAGTCAAATTGTAATGATGGCGTACGAGAAAAAAAAACAAAAACAAGTAGGAGAGACTGCTACCCCACAACACAGATTATATTATGCGTGTGTGGAAAAACATATTCAAAAAAAAAGAAGAGTAATTGCAACAGAATTTAAAAAAAAAAAGAGAAAAGAAATTAAAACGTTACACAGTTACAGTTCATAAATCATGATATGCTTAAAGTTAAACAGGAGAAAAAGAAGAAAAAAAAAAGCTAACAAGACACTCTGAATACTTCAATTATAATCTTTACAACAAATATACTCTTAATCTTGTTTTATATTAAAACGAAGACACTCAAAGCAAGAGAAGCAACCCTGTAGTAAATAAAGTAGTCGGTTGATAAAAACGCAAATTATAAATTAACTAGATGATCCGTGCGAATATTTCGCACCGTTAGTTGTCATTTTTGTAACATAAAATGAAAATAATTAATAGAAATTTTATTAAAAGTATAAAAATATTAGAAATCATAATATCATCATACATAGTTACATACATACATACTCGTACATATGTTTAAATGCTTTTATAATAATTCTTTGAATACAATGTTAGAGGTAATGACATGATCATCGTTACCTTTTTACCCGTACGAATCCTTAATACAAACAAAAATATCTTTAAACGTATGCACACGAGCAAAAGCCACTTATAACTGCCCATGTGAAAAGACCGGTTCTGGTAAATACAATCTTACCTTTTAAAGGGTTTGACCCTCTACTTTGTTTATCGTCATAGCAAAAGCAACTTTTACAGGGAATTGTTTTCGTGTCATTCGGAAATGCACAGTTGGATCAGAAAGTCTAAGGTTGATTCGGGGTATGAGTACAGTTTTATCGGTATGAATAATTTTTTCTGATATGATGTCCTGTACCAAGTTTGTTACGATTAGCCTGGTGCCATTTATTAACCCCTGTTTAGCATTAAGATTTCTGATTAACATTATAATTGCATTTTTCTTTTCAATTCTTATGTTGCACGTTATTTTTATTCTTATTTTTCTTAAAACCTTTTTAATTGTTAAATATCAGCTGACACTATAAATATGTATATAATTTAAAAGACGCCGTATTACTACACTTCATAAAACAAATAATGCCATGACAATAACGACATTACCAAAATGGCTTTTACAACTTTATATATTATTATGTAGAATAGCATTACAATTAAGCGACCATGTTTATCGCACTTGATCTAATAACTACTGCCAAGTATTACAACTTACTATGCATATTACATATATATAACTGACTTAGTAATAAACGGCATTATAGTAAATAGCGGGATTGCCAGAATGGATTTTAATACATACTATATTATGTGGAACTGCATTACTATTAAGCGACCCTGTATTACCACACTTGAACAAAAACATATAATCATCGTACAGTTCTATATAAAATATAATTTTTATCAATGAAAATATTAATTTTTCAATTTCTAATTATTTTTCGCCATTACTGTTAGATATAAGCTTTGAAATGAGATATCATTCATTAAATTTGATGCGGTGATATGGGAGATATTTGCAACCGACAAAAAAAAGTGCTTTAGAAATAATATATATGATAATATAACATAACATACATAATTGACCATTACAACCCTTCAGTCAGGATTACGACCTAGCTTCTCACACCATTTATGTTGTGTGCGTTAATTTTATACATGAGTGGCGGGACCTACAGTTTAAAGTCGACTCCGAACGACATATTTTTGAGAAACTTCTTCATGGCAATTTTTTACTCTCAGAGTCTTTGCCAGAAATCTGCTGAGAGGAAGTCGCAGAAGAAATATTTTTTTGTTTTGATGTCTGATCTGGGATGTATATAATATAATATAAATAAAACTGTTTAAAATTGAATTTAAAAAAAAGTGATTTTTAAATAATTTAGTGTAAACTAATATTTAAATTAACTATATTTTATTTAACTACAAATTGGTTAAAAAATAAGTAATTTGTAGTCAATTTAAAAGTCATGCAGAGATGACCAATTGACTACCGCCTAGGACATGCCTATGTTAAAATAATGAGTCGGCGACAAGGAAAAAAGTCACTTAATCAACTAGTTGTGCTTATTAAAAAACTAGTTTCAAGTTACTTTAAAATTAGTTTGATTTCCTACAGGGAATCTGCTTGGACTGAATGTCTCTGTTATTGTGTGTGTGTGTGTCTCTGACCAAACAACTGCCTACAAATAGCATCCATCGAAATAATGTAATGTAAACGAAAGGAATCGATACGATGTATGATACACATTTACTTGGTACTACTACTCACTTGGATCATGTAGTAGAGTGGGGGCTTGAAATGATATCTTTCTTGTTTAATTTTTTGACATTTTTTCTTGTGTTATTTATCATTTAAAATGAAGGCAAAAAAAAAAAAATATTTAAAAAAAAAAATACGAAATTTAAAATGACAAAAAATACAAAGATACATACGTACATACATATGCTTTACTTTTAATTCACATTTTTTTTCCCATTCTTGCCATTTCCTTTTGTCTTTGGCAATATAATTTATAGATCAAGCAAGCAACCGTCAAACCAACTAACCAACCAACCAAGCAAACAATCGACTAACCAACATGTTGCACGTAAAGCATAAATATTTTTTAAAAATACAGTTTGTCAAAAAAATCTATGCACATAGAGAAAAATTAAGAAAACTTTTGAAAATTGCATTGATTTCTAACGTAAATAATCAAATTTTTGAATTTTTTCAAACAGGATTTTATAAACATATGTTTTGTTAATATAATAAATAAAAAACTTTTACAACAACGACAATATTCTAATGTAAAATATTAAAAAACAAAAACAATTAAATTTTACTGCTTTCAAAAAAATGTTTGCACACTTGATAAAATATTAAGACTTATGCAATTTTTTTAAATTTATAGTGCTAATATTTTATGGGTTCAACTTGAGCATCAATTACCGCTTGTCGACGCCTTCTCATGGATTGAATAAGCTTCGGAATGTCATATTCTAATGGTATTTTTTCCCACTCTTCTTTGAGGAACTTTATCAATTCGTTTTTATTTGTGGGCGATCTTTTTCCGACCTTTTTCTTTACATGAACCCACAAATTTTTGATAAGGTTAATATTAGGACTTTGGGTAGGAGTATCAATTACTTTGGTGCAGTTGTAAAGTAACCTGGAGTTGCATAAATGAGATTTATTTTAAGGATCATTATCTTGATAGTACGTGTAATTAAATTTGTTCGGATTAACCGGGTCAATAAAATCAAATTTCTTAATGCTGGCGGTCAATTAATTTTTTAAAATATCAAGATATACTTCCTTAGTCATTATTTCATTCAAAACCCTGATTACACCAACTCCCTTGCTGGATATACAGCCGAATACCATTACAGACAGTTTTCCAAATTTTACTGTAGGAATAAGATTTTAATTTTCTAGGGCTTTCAGAGGCTTACGCCAAATTTTTTGCGGTCCGTCATGATAATAAAGCATTATTTTCGTCCCATTTGAGAAAATAACTTCGCCCCAGTACTTCGGAGTAAGCAAAATGTATTCGGTGGCATATCTTAATCTCTTTTCGACATTTTGTGCTGGCAGCAGGAGTTTTTTCCTAGTCATTCTTGAAGAATATTTGTGTTTTTGAAGAACATTTTCAATGGTTTCTTGGGAAACACGTAACCCAAAGTCTTTTTGCACTTGAAGAGCTAATCATCTCGCACTGGATTGCGGTCTATCATACACGGTTCTAATAATTTTTCTCTCAACTCGCTGCGTCATCTTTTTTGGTCTGTCTGTAGATCCCTTTAAGTCTAGTTCTCCTTCTTTTTCAGCACGGGATATAAAATTATATGCAGTCCTGATGTTTAGGGAGAACATATCGGCGATTTCCTTGGCAGATTTGCCTTTGTAGTAGTTGAAATAGCCCAATTGTATAATATTTTTTGAAACTCGTTTTCCTGGCATTGTTTGTATTCAAATATAAGGACACTTGTTACATAAAAAACGATCCCTTCATTGCTAAAACGTTATTTACGCCTTTCACATTCCATCTCCTTTGTAAAAAAAACCCAAAATGCGCAACATTTTTGGGAAATAACGGCATATTTTTGTAATTTTTTTATTATCTTCATTCAATATGCAAAGATTTTTTTTGACACTTTTTATATTGAGTAAAGTTCTTTTGTTGTTGTTATTATTGTAATATGTATTACTATTAAGAAACGATTGGTGCCTTATGGCCGTAAACAAGTGCATTTATAGAATGTGTTCAAAAATAAAACAATATATAAAGATTTTGTTGTTGGAATTCTTGAATAAAGATAAAATTTTAAATTTTTTTGGTCTGTGCAAAAATTTTTTTGACAAACTGTATATTCACTCCTCAGTGGATATTTCTTTGGATGTCGCAAAATAACCAAAAAAAAAAAAAAAAAATCTCTACAAAATACCTGATTTCCTTTTGATTTATAGCAATAAATACTAGGGTATACGTACGTTTGGTGTTAGTATTTGTAGCAACATGTTGGCCCCTTTAAATAGTCTCCCTAATACCCACTCTGTGTATATAAAAAGTACGGAAAAAAAAACAAGCGACAATTATTATGAGTGGGTGGCTAAATGGTGAACTAATCCTTATTATCATACAATCTGAAAATTTATTGAACTCTTTACAGTTTAAGTTGGCATAAATCTTTGTTTTCTTTTTTCCTTCACCTCAAGCTCCTTTTTTTGTTTTGTGTTTCTTTATCTACTTCTTTGGTCAACAATATTCTTTTGTATTCCGAAGATTGCCAAGAGGAAATGCAATTTTTAGTGTTTAAAAGAAGGTTTTTTTTTCTTTCCCAAAAAATTTTCTTTTTTTCTTCTACTTTTTTCTCCATAATATTGTGCAAAATAGACTCACGCATTTCTTTTACTCTTTTGTTTTCATTTTTATCTTTTATTTTTTGTTTGTTTAGTCCATTTAAGGTAAATATCCAATATATTCGTTACTTCTTTAAGTTCTGTCCTTTCTTTGCTAACCTGTTCATATTATTTGCATCATATGAAGAGAGATACAAACAGTGGAAATTAAAAGAATTCATACAACATTTTACATTTCATTAGGTATTAAACAGAAGAGTCTAAAGGTTCAATTAGTCGTGAATTAACCATAACCATATAAATCAGCTGTTTTAACCAACTTTATGGACTTCACTGTTTTCGATTAGGGTGACTTACCATAATGCCATAGTCATAACGATAACCATATGTACCAATTTGCCATAACCATAAACAGCTTTTTGCTGAATTTACTTACACGGATACATATTTTTTTCTATTTACTTTTGTACTTTTGAAAAATACATATGTGCAATTAACGTAAACAACTGTTTATAGCCATGGCAGCACTGATTGCTGCTAATAGTAAATTTACGGTTATGGATTATGTTACGACTACAGCGTTATGGTAAAGTCACGACTAATTGAACCTTAAATAAGTTTGAAAGGTTTCTTAAAAATTGATCATTCAAAGTCCACTTTAAACAGTAGGTCGCTCCGTACATGAATAAAATTAACACACACACAACATAAGTAATGTAAGAAGCTAGATTGTAATCTTGACTGACCAATTATGCATGTACGTGTATGTAAAATATGTTTCATATGATATTCGTCTTTCTAAAGATCAGATTTTGTAAGACAAACGATTGCAAAAAAAATTTCATTTGTGTTTTACATAAAAACTGATGATCGTCAGAAATCGTTTGTCTTACGAAAACAGGATATAAGCAAGAATGATAAACAAAAGATTACGCCATCACGCACACAAAATTAAAACTTTCTGCGCATGTTGAATCAATGACGTCACGCAAATTGTATTCCTATTGGCTAATGACTATGTAAATTATATTGCAGGGCTGCCAACTACTTTCAATGTTCATTTTCACATATGAAAAAGACTTGGAAGCCCAACTACATCATCTAACGGGAAACCATGTGCAAGGCTTAATCTTTAGTTTATCATTCTTGGGTATAAGTATCTCACCTAGGATTGCGAGATTACGATTCACAAAAAGCTGGACATTGGGTTCTAAAAAGCTGGACAAAACAAGAAAAAGCTGGATATAAAAAATACTGAGAAAATGTTAATTGTAGCTGAGTCCGTGGACTACGTTTTGGTAAACACAAACCGGCTCAGCCTTGGAGAGTTGTTTTTCAATTTTTGTCTCTGTTGGGACTACAAAATTCGAAATGATTTGAGACAACTTCGGCGACATCCCCATTTTATTATGTTTTTTATGTTTACCATGCCTTCATATTTGATTATAATATCTGTTTGGCACAATTTACACTCTGCCGCGTGTTTAGCATATTCTGCAAACTCTTTCCATCTATCGCAGAAAGTTTTGAGACGACTTTTTGATGAACCAGCTTCTTCATCAATATCCATTTTAAGATTTTCTGCAAATTATTTTTACGTACACGAAGTACAAAAATTGTCTAACGCTTGCAATAATATTTACTATGACATCAGCTGTTCAAGTGTAGAGACATGTTGTCAGTGATGATAGAAGAGGGAAATCATAACTTAGTTGTATAAAAAATGTACAATCAGTGTTGGCTAACATGATTTGACAAAGATAACATGAAAGTTATTGCCTAAGTTATTGCAGTGTACTAAAAAATTTCTATTAAGCTGAACAAATTTAATTTTAGCTTGAAACTGGACAAGCATCAGAAAAACTGAACAATCCAGCCAAGTCCAGCCAGTCTGGCAGCCATAATCTCACCGTAAATGGGCCTAAGAACAGTGAAAGTCCACCATGATTTAATATTCAAAATATCATATCAGCCAAATGGATTTCCTTACGCCTTATTTGGTACACACATAAGATAACGTGCCTGCATTATGTACATTCCAAGCACGTAGCTTTATAGGCAATCTGTACCATGTAGGTATAGCCGCTATTGCCTTTTAGATAAATACATACATACATACATATATACACAAATAAGTTACTACAATCCTAGCGACCTAGCGACCTAGCCTGAGAGTAAATAAAAATTGTTATGAAAAGGTTCTCAAAAATTACGTATAAAATTAACACACCCCAACATAAGTGCCGTAAGAAGTTAGGTCGTAATCCTGACTGAAGGGTTGTAATGACCAATTATGAATGTCGGGTAAAGTAATAGCAGTAAAATATTGAAATTTAATAAATCAAAATACTTCGCAATATCGTTTCCATGTGATCTCTACATTTCTAGCATTTAATGTATTCGCCGCATATTTATAATCCTGTGTTCAGATTATTTCTATTCAGACCGAACGCAGTCTTCATCTTCTTTCCATTTTTGTGGGTCTAATCTCACCAGTACACAGTCTAGAGTACTTATTAGACTTATTCAGATGGAAGCATAGTTTTAGTTCTTGTCATATGGTGTGGATACCCAATCAAATCCTGTCCAGATTTTGTCGGTCCGGTATCAGGGAAATATTTTTATTAGTTCTAGGAAATATGCTTAGTATCCTGTCTGATATCTCAGCAGTATACGCATATACTTTCAGGCTCTCAAATCCATTCTATTTCTCATAGTTTGGAGGCGACTGGCCGAAACAGCCGCTTCATATCGCCTCTCCAATTGGTTGGTCTGTTTCCGATGTACTAGTTAATGTTGTTCTCATATCACTACTTACCCTGAAGCAACACATCCTTTAAATACTTCGTAGTATTCTGACGTCGGCAATTCCTATAAATTGACGAAAACCGTATTATTGAGACATACAATTCTTGAAGTTGCCGTAGTCTAGTAGGTAGTGTGTTGGCTTATTAGACGTAAGGCCAGGGTTCGTGCCTCAGGCCAGACATCAGAACGAAATACAAAAAGTATTTCTTCGGCGATTTCCTCTCAGCAGATTTCTTGCAAAATTTCTGAGAGTAAATAAAATTGCCATGAAAAGTTTCTCAAAAATCTGTTGTTCGGAAACGCCTTACAACATAAGTCTTGAGAGAGGCTGGGTCATAATCCTGGTTGAAGGGTTCTAATGGCCAAATTATTATTGTACCATTTAATATCATTCCCCCTGTACCAACTAACAATTCCATTCACATTAAACTTGCGTAGCTAGAATTTTCGGTAGCAGTTAAGTTTCAGTTTCAGTTTTTTTTTCGGGAGGGTTATAAAGTGTCTTCTTTGCCGTTGGCAAATTTAAAATGTCAAGAAGATATATAAAAACATACACACAAACATACATAAAGAAGAAATTTCTGAAATAAAATTGAATGAAACCGAAACGAATAAACGAACAGAACTAATACTGAATGGATTGGAATGGAATTGAAGGGATATGTTGCAAGTTTTCCAAAGTGTCTAAGGAAGTGCATATTTACAAATTGTTATTTGCCATATCTAGCAGTTCTCTATAGTTGCCAACACCGATAAAACACACACACGCACACATACGCACATACAAATGCACTTTCATGCAGGCACACTTATACACAAAGGTAGTCTTATGCAATTGTTGCACATAAAAGGCAATATTTGGCATGGCTAAGGAAATTGCCTTAAAATTGAAGACAGACACACGTAAACATTAACACACATACATACATACGTATTTCTTTATACAAAAAATTTTATATTACCATTGACAAGTAATTTGCATTGAAATTTAAATTTTTTTATCAAAAAAAAAAAAAAACCCAAAAAAAATGGAATTAAAAGTGCTTTAATTGTTGTTATTAAGGCGACTTATCGATTAATCGCAGGGATCTACGGGAACCATCTGATGTGGTTATTCCTTGGCTGCAAAGGTTCTAGTACGCATGACTTAAGCGCTCTCAAGTATAGTTAGAGAGAGGCAAAGATCGATTTTTATTCCGAAAGCTGTGGAAAAAATCATTATGCACTGCGAAAGTTATCGACCTCAAAATATTGTAAAAAATTGTTGCTAAATTCTTGCCTTTGCCAATAGAGCTTAACATGCCGTGACTAAGGCCAGATTCGCTGAGATTGTATTGCGACTTGGTGGGGAATATAAAGAAAGCTGTGGCGTACAAAATTTGCTCATTGGCAGCTGCAATTGACGCAGAGGGTACATGCGCTACTACTCTACAAATTTTAAAAAAAAAATATAAAATAAAGTCCTGGTAAA